>CAJNDS010001624.1:0-205000 GCA_905221605.1 Symbiodinium natans | reverse complement strand
ACCCTAAAGCCTAAAGCCTAAACCCTAAACTTCACCGACTCCCGCTCAAGCAAGCAGACTCAGAAACCCCGACATCCAAAAGCGCCAAAAACGCCAAGAAGACATGTGGAAGCATTGTACCAAGGATTGAGGGTTTAGGGTTTAAGGTATGCATAGCGTCAGCACATGTCCCCTGAGCTGCCGGCATGCCCCTCAGTCCGTGCTCAAAAAAGGTTTAGGGTTTAGGGTTTAGGGTTTAGGGTTTAGGGTTTAGGGGTATATTGGGATGTTCCCCCCTTCTACTCGCAGTCCTTCATAGGGATGATAGTACCCTCAACCCTCGGTTACAAGGACAACCGACCCTACCTTCAACCCTTGGTTTCAGTCAAATATCCCAAAGGACCAAACTGCTCCGCTGAGACTCCAAACCCTAAGTACCCCTAGGCCCTAAGCTCCAGCCTCAACCCTAGCCCTAAACCCCAAACCCTGCGCAACCTAAGCCCTACGCCCTAAACAGCCTAAGCCCTAAGGCCTAGACCCTAAACCCCACGTACCAAAAAAACCTAAGCCCTCAGCCCTAAACCCGCAACCCTAAACCCTAAACCCTAAACCCTAAACCCTAAACCCTAAACCCTAAACCCTAAGCCCTAAGCCCTAAGCCCTAAGCCCTAAACCCTAAACCCTACCTACCCTAAACCCTAAACCCTAAACCCTACTTACCCCAAACCCTAAACCCTATGTACTTTAAACCCAAGAAGGACAACAGCTTCGTCGGCCACTTCGGAGGCACTGCTTCCCTGGCAGCGCTCAGCCCGGGAGGCCGAAGGTTGGGGCGGAGCTCTGGGGTTTTTAACGGCTTGGGGTTTGGGGTTTAGGGTTTAGGGTTTAGGGTTTAGGGGTACTTGGGCAATTTAGGGTACTTAGGTGTTTAAAGTTCTTAGGGTTTAGGTTTCTGAGGGTACTCAGATCACTTAGGCTTTATGGTACTGTGGGCTCAGGGTTTATAAACCCTAAACCCTAAACCCTAAACCCTAAACCCTAAACCCTAAACCCTAAACCCTAAACCCTAAACCCCAAGTCTCCTCCTCGCGGCAAGTTGATGGGCGCTACCGGCCAATGCCGGTGCTTCGGCCCGGCCTAAAGGTGGTGAAGTGATTCCTTTTATGCGATTCATCGGGAGTCACAGAAGCCATATATGTTTATATATGCATATACATATACATATTATATATATAGATATCCTAGATGTATACCTAGATGTAGATGTGTATGTCTATGTGTATGTTTATGTATCCGTATACGTACACGTGCATGTATGTTTTTTATTCACACTGGCACACATGATTGTATGAAGACCCCTACACATCCACGAGCTCGTTTCAAGCTGCAGGCGTTCTTGCCGACAACTTGTTCTATCTCTTCAACTCCGTCCTGAGTGCGGCCACCACCGGCCTCGTCGCGCGGGCACTTCGGTACAAGTCCCCCAGAGGTGTTGAGGATTTGATTTAGGGTCCTGGTTCTTGGTAGGGAATGAGGGAATGACGGCCCTCTATATTCCATTTAAACGGATTGTATAGGGTACCTCATTCCGACTCATTCCCTATTCACTACTACGAACCAGCCCATTAGGGCCAGCTGAGTTTTACTTGCGTGCAGTACCGCATGTATGTATGCGTGGGGGGTGCGGGCCCAGTGAGTTTAGAGCTGGCTTGGTGATTGACTTGGACTCTACGCCAAATGGGTATTTCCCAATAAAAAGATACCATTAGTACAACATGGTGTAACAGAGCCCCCTAAACTACCAGACCAAACTCCTTACTAAGGCCCCTGCACCCCCCCCCCCCCCCAAAAAAAAGAGAGGTACAATGCCACAGACCCGCTATAGTAACCCCCCCACCCCCACACCCCGCAAAGGTATTTTGGAAACCTTAAACCCTAAACCCATCCCCCAAAACCCTGAACCCCCAAATCCACCCCTAAACCCTAAACCCCCAAATCCCTAAACCCTAAACCCTAAACCCTAAACCCCGAATCCACCCTTGGGGCTTGCAGACCCCGCCCAGAGGCCTGGCCGAAGGGTGCCGCGAATGCCAGGGAGGAGCTTGCAGACAGGTGTTGGGTTGAGCGCTACGGGCTGAGGGTTCGGGAACTGGGCTCCGGGCTATAGGAGGCCTATACATGTATATGCTACTGGTAGCCAAAATAGGTGTGTGTGTGTATATATATATATATATATACCTATTCATATTTATTTGTATTTCTATTGAAATTTGTATTTATATTTATGTTTATATTTATATTTCTATTTCTAATTATAATTATAATTATAATTATAATTATATATTTATATTTATGTTTATATTTATATTTATATACACATATATATATATATATATTGTGTTACAATGTGTAGTATGGTATACTTTGTGTCTTCCGTCTTTTACAAGGCCTCCAACGCCCCTCAACCCTTCCGAGTCGATGCCTCCGATCCGATAGGCTCAACACGCACCACCACCATGGCTTGAAGCAATCTATGCATATACATTTTAACATATATGTATATGATTATTATTATTATTATATATTGTAGTTTTTATACATATAATGTATATTATAACCTGAAACCACCCTCCCTCCCCCTCCCCCCCCCCCCCTCCCTGTAGCCAAGTATTGGGTTTCAAGGGGTTCCTGATCACTTGTATAATAGGGTTTAGGGTTTGGGTGAGGGATAAGGGCAGCTATTGGGTTCCCAGAACTTCTGGAAACGTGGGCCCTTGGACGGAGTAACCTACTCAGGAACCTAAGGTGCAGGTCCTAAACTCTAAAACCCTAAACCCTAACCCCCTACACTCCCAGATCAAACCAGGAGCTCATCCGGACTTTTAGTTTCGCAATGGCCTGCGGCATCCTGGCTGCGGACCCTAAACCCCAACCCTAAGGCCACACCAGGGTTTCGGCTTGGGAGGTCCCTGTTATACTAGGGTTTAGGATTTAGGGTTTAGGGTAAGGACTACAAGTTTCGGGGGACAGTGTGTCAGGAAAATTCCAGAACCACCTGGATAATCACTGGATAACATCAGCGGAGAACCTGGTTTCTTCCTGTATTGGGCAATAAGAGACTCAGAGTCTTTGGGTATAGAGAACCTTAAACCTTAAACCTTAAACCCTAAACCCTGAACCCTAAACCCTGAACCTTAAACCTTAAACCCTAAACCCTGAACCCTAAACCCTGAACCCTGAACTTTAAAGGTTGTTTAGTTTGAGCCGGCCTGGGTCACTTCACTTAAGGAGCTTTTGGAACCCTAATTTGAGAGGCCCTAAACCCTAAACCCTAAACCCTAAACCCTACACCCTAAACCCTAAACCCGAAACCCTAAACCCAAAAACGTAGTTCTTCTCAGCCCCTGGACCAGCCGAGGTGTTCCTTTGAGTTTGTTCTACTGGTTCTGCAGCAACTGGCTGCTGACCCTCATGGGCGGCTCCGGACGCAGAGATGGCTTTGCTTGCGTAAGGTAAGGAGGGAAAGTGTAGATGCCTTAAACTTTCTGAAAACCACAATCTGAAGCCCCGAACTTTAGCCCTAGGCCCCTAAAGCTTGACCTAAACCCTAAACTATAAACCCTAAACCCTAAACCCTAAACCCTAACGCCTACTTGAACCCTTGGAGTCCTGATGGCATCTCCCGGACCTCGTGAAACTTTGCGACAAGCTGCCTCGGGCTGCGGAAGCCCAAAATTCCTGAGCCTAGGGTTTAGGGTTTAGGGTTTAGGGTTTAGGGTTAAGAGTTTAGGGTTTAGGGTTTAGGGCGGTTTAGGGTTTATCCTTATACCCCCAAGCCCTCTAGACCTCTCTCAACCCTAGAGATCAAAGCCCGCAACCCTCAACCTTAATCCCCAGTCTATGAGTCAGATTGGGCTCCCCATTACAGCAAGAGTCTCTTTTTGATGCCCTGGAAGGCCTTACCTCACCCAAGCCTATACACGTTTGGTTAGGCTGACACCGTCGAAGCATCCCCCCCCCCCCCTCCATGTGATTATTTGCTTAAGAACCCCGCAAACATGTAGACAACAATCCTTGTCATACGTGTAAGGAAGAATATCTATGTTCTTCCTTCTTTTTGTTGGGGGGGGGGGGGGGGTTCTTAAGCAAATAGTAACATCTGGAACGGCTAGGTGGCCAGCAGTTTTCCACCATGAGACCATTGGGCCACTACCGAGTTCTTTAAGTTACTACATACGATACCGAATCCTTTTTATGCCCACCCCCCCCCCCCCCCCCCCCCATTATCCCTGAAATAGGGCCGGAGTTCCTTGTCGAAGGTTTAGGCTGTAGGGTGTAGTGTTTCCTTTAAGGTATCTCAAGTATGAGGACTTGTTGAGCCTGAGGCCCTAAGACTTCGACCCCGAAACCCTAAACCTTCAACCTTAAACCCTAAACCCTAAACCCCAAACTCTAAACCCTAAACCCTAGACCCTAAAAAACCCTAAACCCGCAAGGCGTGCCTAGCAACCTCCACGCCATGGCAGCCTCCTACGCGAAGATACGAGGCGGCCATAAAGGGAAGGGACGAGTGGCTGGAGAGCTGTTGAAGGACAGGCAAACCCTAAACTCTAAACCCTAAACCCTAAATCCTAAACCCCAAACCCAAAACCCTAAACCCTAAACCTAAAATGCCCTCACCTCCGACTCGTGGAGGGCTCGTCGCTTGGGCTTCACTGGGGCAGGGCGTTTGCCGCCCGGTTTGCCTTCAGCCTTCAGCCACAGGATGGTTTAGGGATTAAGGTTACCCTAAGGCTCCAACTACCCCCAAAGTAGGTACTATTTACAGACTTTCGACCCCGATGTAGGCATTATTTGTATACTTGGAGCCCTAGGGTTAGGGGTTTCGGGTTTAGAGCTTAGGGCTAGGGTTGAGGGTTGAGGGTTGAGGGTTGAGGGTTGAGGGTTGAGGGTTGAGGGTTGAGGGTTGAGGGTTGAGGGTTGAGGGTTGAGGGTTGAGGGTTGAGGGTTGAGGGTTGAGGGTTGAGGGTTGAGGGTCTAGTGCAAGGGTTTCGGGTTTAGGGACATAAGGTTTAAGACGTTGAGCTTAAGGGTTTGGGGATACTTGCAGGAAATGTTGGGCTTTGGGACTTTCGTCTTGGTTTTCCCCTACACTCCGGGAAGCTGGTGTCCAGGCACTTCTCCAGGTTGTGAAGTCAAGTGGTGTCCAGCTGCCCAGTGGAACCTTCATCACATGTATTTTTTTACTAGTTTGGGAGCATCGCTTGCTGTGGACAGCAGGGCCGTGGCCTCTCCAACTGCCCCTAAACCCTAAACCCTAGACCCTGGAACCTAAACCCTAAACCCTAAGCCCCAAACCCCAAACCCTAAACCCTAAACCCTAAGCCCCAAACACCAAACCCCAAACCCTAAACACTAAACCCTAAGCCCCAAACCCCAAACCCCAAACCCCTAAACCCTAAACCCTAAACCCTAAACCCTAAACCCTAAACCCTAAACCCTAAACCCTAAACCCTAAACCCTAAACCCTAAACCCTAAACCCTAAACCCTAAACCCTAAACCCTAAACCCTAAACCCTAAACCCTAAACCCTAAACCCTAAACCCTAAACCCTAAACCCTAAACCCTACCCAAGGCCTCTCAGCCATCCTCGCCACCCGGGATGCCGTGACGCCCCTGCGGGTGGTCGTCGTGGCAGCGGCCCGGGTCTCGGAGGGATGCGGCTCGGGGCCCAGGAATTAAGGAGGTGGGAGTTTAGGCTTCAGGGTTCGAGGTTTAGGGTTTAGGGTTTAGGGTTTAGGGTTTAGGGTTTAGGGTAGTTACCAGGGGGTTTCCAAGTAGGGTCAAGTAAGTTGTATTCGAACCTTTAGTAAGGCACATTTCTATCCCTAATTATCACTAGGGCTTTAGGTTCTCAGATGTTCAGTAGAGTGGGCATTGGGACTCGGCTTTCAACATAGCCATGTGCTGGACCGCAAATTTCGTGTTGTTCAAGGCTTGATGGGCCTGAACAGGGCAACGGGGCACCTGTTTCTCGAAATCCCGCGCAACTCGACAGCTTCAGGGGGCTCAACAAACGACTCCCCCCCCCCCCCAAAAAAATATATATATATATATATAATACAAATACCAAAAACCCTACAAGGCCTCAACCTTGAAAGCTCATGCCTCTTAGCCTCTGATTGTCCTTGCATGATCCCTTAACACTGTCCCTTACCTTCCTGGCAGGGTTCTGAGGTACGGGCTTTTGGGTTGTATAGGGTATACAAGGGTGTTATTTTGGGATCCCCACTTAAGTCCCAGAATAAATCATAGTAAGGGCTCTTGCCACCACCTTAAGAATGGACTTTAATTCGGGCTTGGGCTTAGGGCTTAGGGCTTCGGGCTTAGGGCTTAGGGTTTATAGGGTTTAGGGTTTAGGGTTTCGGGAAAGATCATTTTTATAACCCCCCCCCCTGACCTCAATTGAGAACCCAAGCCCGGAACTCAATTATAAACCCTCCCCCACTCAATGAAGGAACCCCCCCGTCCGGTTTTTCTTTTCTATGGGGCCCTTTTGGGTAGGTCAGGGCTTGGGGGCGGCAAGGGACAGCCCGACCCCCCCCCCCCCCTCAATAGGGGGGTTGGGGCGAAAAAAAAATGAGAGGGGGTGGGTTATTAAAACGAGGTCAACATGACTCTAAAAAAACACTACATAGTAGCCTTTGGGTAGGATTTACCCTAAACCCTAAATCATTTAGGGCTTTGGAATTCTTACCGCCCCCTGCCCAGTTGCTCAACGTCCTGGGAGACTTCCTCCTTTGCTGCTGGCCGCTTCGCGGCTTTGCCGCCGTAGTAGGGTTTAGGGGTTTAGGGTTTTAGGGTTCAGGGTTCAGGGTTCAGGCTTCAGGGTGCTTGGCACAGCCAACGGACATTAACTTTAAACTATTTGGGCTTCATTTTTTAGGTTATTTGTAGGAGAACTGAGACATCGCATGTCCCGCTCAGCGGAGCCCTTAACCCCACGCCCGAACCGGAGGGTTTCGGGTTCAGGGTTTAGGGTTCAGGGTTTAACGGTTTAGGGTTGAGGGTTTAGGATTTTGGGGACCCCTTCCACAGGAACCGGCGTTTCTGGAGCCGCTGCCGCCACAGCTTTGTCCACGATGTGCGGCTTCGCTTCCTGGCCATCGCAAAGTAGCGAGCCCGGAACCTTAAACCCTATACCGATACCCTAAACCAGCGGTTCAGGGCTCCCAGGGCTCACGAGCCCTACAAAAGCCCCTGCTATCCTACTAGCTGAAGAACCCCCCCCCCCCCCCAAAAAAAAAAAAAAAAAACATGTTCTTCCTTTTTAGGGCTATATAGGGATTAGTTTCCTTTTGTTTTATGATTCTTAAGGCTTAAGGTAACAGTAGTATTGGGTAGAAGGGTAGAATTACAGAAGTTGCCCTTGGTGGCATCAAGTACAAGGCTACACTGAGGTATGGGAGCTGCCTTCAGCATCACTGCACTCTGTCCCCCGATTCTTTAGGGTTTAGGGCTTACTGTAAGGTTTAGGGTTTAGGGTTTCGGGTTTCGGGTTTCGGGTTTCGGGTTTCGAGTTTCGGGTGTCGGGTTTCGGGTTTGGCTTTAGAAGAGCCAGCTCGGCGACGAAGTTCACTCCTAAATGGTTTGGGAGTTGAGGGTCTACATTGAGGAACCTCCAAACCATGAAGGCACTTCTCCTTAGAGGGGATGTTCCCCCTTATACTAACAGTCCTTAATGGAGATCACAGTACCCCCTTCTGTAATCCCCATTAAGGACTGCTAGTAGAAGGGGGAACATCCCTACCCTAAACCCTAAACCTCAAACCCTAAGCCCTCAACCCTAAACTCTGAGGGAAATACAGCTTACTTCAAATCGGCGTCCGGCTCGACATTTTCAACCGCAGCCGCCGGGACATTCCTTGAAGCTCCGAACTCGCGGCGTAAGGGGTTTATAACACCCTGGCCCTAAACCCTAAACCCTAAACCCTAAACCCTAAACCCCCAGAACCCCTGGGCCCGATCTTCTAGGCTCTCATGATGCGCAGCCTCCAGCGGAAGCAGATCCTGCCGAGATTCCGGCGCGGCGCTTTGAGCGATGCGCGGCCGGTGCTCGAGTATGCCGGGGCCCTTGTTTGCTTTTTTTTCATAGTGGGAAGGGTTTGGGGTTTGGGGTTTAGGGTTTAGGGTTTTGGGCATCTTGTACGAGTGCTCATGAGGGCTGCTTGGACAGCTTGAAACCCGGCAGAGCTCGCGGGGTCAAAAAGGGTTTTGGGTTTAGGGGCCCCTGTTTGTTGTTTCATAGCGGGAAGGGCTTGGGGGTTTTGCAGGGGGGTTTTTGGGCTCTGGGTTGGAGTCTTAAGCCCTACAATGCATCCCTTAAGTCTCTCTCTTCTGTCTCTCTCTTCTGTCTCTCTCTTCCTTCTCTCTCTTCTCTCTCTCTCTCTCTCTCTCTCTCTCGCTCTCTTCCTCTCTCTCTCTCTCACTCTCCTCTCTCCTCTCTCTACTCTCTTCTCCCTTCTCTCTCATTCTCTTTTGTTTTCCCTTTTCTCTCTTTCTTGATCTCTCTCTCTCTCTCTCTCTCTCTGTCTCGGTCTCTCTCTCTCTCTCTCTCGCTACCTTCTTTCTTTACATGTACAAGCATTTCCTTTTCTGCGGAAACTCTCTTTTGTCTCTATCGATTGCAAAGTCCCGACACCCCGAAGCATCGCAAAACCAGTTTTTTGCTTTGGGGCCAAGATCTACGTCAAACCCTAAACCCTAAACCCTAAACCCTAAACTTCTTGAGGCCGGTCCAATGCTGGTCATCAACATGACGCGCATTGCCACAGGGCTGCAGACGTATTTTTTGGGAGGCAGGGTTCAGGGTTTAGGGTTTAGGGTTTAGGGTTTAGGGTTTAGAGTTGCAGGGTTTTGTGTTTTGGGCCTCGGGCGGAGGGATCCTAAACCTTAAGAACGGGCACGGCCTCCGGCCTCGGGTTTGGAGTTTGGGGGGGCCTGTTCGGGCACATGTGCAGATGAGACCGCATGTTTTTTTTTTCTGCCAGGTGGGTGGGCATCTTTTCGCATCATCATAGTGGGCTTCCCTAGCCGTAAAGGACAACCTTTTTCAGCCTAAATCCCGAACTCGAAACCCGGCACTCCGGGTAGACGTCAAGCAATCTTCCTCCATCGCTCGGTTGCTTGCACAGCTGAGAGCCTGGCCTGCCATATGGGTTTAGGGTTTAGGGTTTAGGGTTTAGGGTTTAGGGTTTAGGGCTGTGACTTGCAGATGCTGCCGTTGAATGAACATGCTCTGATGAACACGTGTTGTAGCAATTTGTGTACTACCCCTCTGTGTGAGTGAGAGCCCTATCTCCCTGAAGCCATATGTCCTGTAACCCTAAACTCCGAAATCCTAAGCCCTCAGAAGCCCCTAAACCCTAAACCCTAAACCCTAACTCCCATAAGGCTGGCTTCACCGCCATGGCCTTCGCGGCTGCTGCTACCGGCACCAGGGCGCTGGCTGCTTACCAGGCCGTTGAGGGACTTGAGCTTTGGGAGGGTTTAGGGTTCAGGGTTCAGGGTTTAGGGTTCAGAGTTCAGGGTTTAGTAGAGGGCTAGCTTTAGGATGTCGTGATGGTTTGGGGTTTGTCCGTTTGTGGCTTCGGGTTTTAGGTTCAGGGGATTATGGGTTGAACGTTCGGAGGCTTTGGGAGTTGAAATGAGTCAAGTGTTTAGCTCGGGGTTTAGTTTTAGGGTCGAGGAGGTAGGGCTTAAGATGGTCCAGGGCTTGGGTATCGGGAGTTTCGAGAGTTGGGGGCTTGGCAGCTTGGGAATTAGGGTTTAGGGTTTAGGGTTCAGGGTTCAGGGTTTAGGGTTTAGGCTTTAGGGTTTAGGGTTCAGGGTTCAGGGTTCAGGGTTCAGGGCTTTCGCTTGTTGAAGGCTTGGAGGTCTACGGGCGGAAGGCTTCGATGGCCGGATCCCTGAGGAGGTTCTCATTTTGTCTCTGGAGCCGAACCTTTCGAGCAGAAACCCTTAAGCCCTACATCTTGGGATGTTCCCACCTCTACCAACAGTCCTTAAAAGGGAAAGCGAATATAACAGGGGGCATTATAATCTCTATTAAGGACTGTTATGTTAGTATAAGGGGGAGCATCCCAACCTACATATACTCCAGCCCGTCCGTTAGCTTCGCTCGATGAAGAAGCGACGAACCACGCCAAAGGCATCCCTCTGCCCTAAACCCTAAACCCTAAACCCTAAACCCTGAACCCTGAACCCTGAACCCTGAACCCTAAACCCTAAGGAATTCCCAAGCCCTCCTCGTTTGCTGAAGGTCATCCTTGGGATTTTCGTCCTTTTTGCGTTCGTGGGTGCACCTTTGAGCCAGACGGCGCAGACGCTTTGGTCACAGGGCCTTCAGCAGCTTTAGGGTTTAGGGTTTAGGGTTTAGGGTTTAGGGTTTAGGGTTTAGGGTTTA
Source organism: Symbiodinium natans (assembly GCA_905221605.1). Taxonomy (NCBI): domain Eukaryota; class Dinophyceae; order Suessiales; family Symbiodiniaceae; genus Symbiodinium; species Symbiodinium natans. The sequence goes on along the minus strand of CAJNDS010001624.1, from coordinate 194,556 downwards.
GGGTTTAGGGAGGGGTCTTCGTGTTTTTTGCGGGCGATCGGTAGAGTGAGGCAGGTAGACTTGCCCTGGGTTTATTTTGGTCACGCAAGTCTGTTCTTCAAGGGTCCTATGGGGCTGAATCTTCGCTCGCACGTGCTGAGCGCTGAGACCCCCAACACTTCCCAGACACCCCAATTACCTTTTAAGATATCCTGCATGGCTCCTGAATTCTGAATCAAAAATGGACTTAAACGGAAACCCAAACAGGGCACCCCAAGAATATAGAAGGTGGAAATAATCGGAATATGCCTACCAGGGACAGTATCTTCTTTTCATACTCCTACTGAATATGGGGTTCCTTGTTTGGTGTTCCCATTGGGATGCTTCTGAGCCCTAAACCCTAAACCCTAAATCCTAAACCCTAAACCCTAAACCCTAAACGGGGTTCTTTATAGGTACACTAGCAGTCCCAGGCCTTTCTTCTCGAAGGCAAGACTGTTGCCCCGGACTGGGTTTAGAGTGGCAAGGGTGATAAGGTTGAGGGGCGCCGGCTTAAGGTTCGAGGTACGGCCTGAACCCTAAACCCTAAACCCTAGAGTTTAGGGTGTAGGGTCCCAAGGAGCATGCTCCCACCGCTCATTGAGTCCAACGACACAACTGGCGCGCGGAAAGTCGCCAAGAATGTGCTCGTCTCAGTTCGGCTTAGGGTTTAGGGTTTAGGGTTTAGGGTTTAGGGTTTAGGGTTTAGGGTTTAGGGTTTAGATTTTAGGGTTCAGGGTTCAGGGTTCAGGGTTCAGGGTTCAGGGTTTAGGGTTCGGGTTTAGGGTTTACGGCTTAAGGGTTACAGATGTGTGGGCGTTTCTTCTGTGGGGTGCACAGGGTTCGAGCATTCTTGGCCAAGGCTCTGCTGCTGTTATTGCACAGCCCTTAGAGCTTCGGGCCACGTTGCACAATTTTCGGGTTTAGGGTTTAGGGTTTAGGGTGTAGGGTTTAGGGTTTAGGGTTTAGGGTTTAGGGTTTAGGGCAATTTTTAATGCGGAGGCGAGAGCACCACTCTATACTCCACCGGCAGCCTGCACCGAAAGTTTAAAAAGCCCTTAAACCCGACTCGATGGTTCGTGGGTACTTGTAGAAGTAGGGTATAGGTGCCGTCATAAGGGTTATAGTATAGGTTACCTTACTTGCAACCCTACTTGCCACTACCCATGAACCTTCAAGTACAGCTTCAGATCTAGACTGCAAGTTCCAAGCGCAAACCCTAAACCTTAAACCTTAAACCCTAAACCCTAAACCCTAAAGCACGTCCGGCACGCCAGGTGCTGACCATCTCCACTATCGCCCTTTGGCTTGAGCAGGTTGACATCGGTGCAGTAAGGACCAGCAAGTCAAAGTTGTGCGGTTTAGCTTAATGTAGCTGAATGAGGAAACTTTTACACATCTGTGGGATACAATTTTAATCCCCTATAGAACTGAAAATGCAGGCTCTTGAGGGCTTGTGAACTCAGCAGCTAGGTTAGGGTTTAGGGTTCCTGTTCCTTCAACCCTTAGGGATGTCTCCGGCTTTTGTTTCGGAATACAGGATATCCCACATTAACGTACCTAACCCCCCCCTTGGCCCTCCGAAACCCTTGAACCCTAAGCCCTAAAGCCCTAAGGCCCTAAAACCCTAAACCCTAAACCCTAGACCCTAGACCCTAGACCCTAGACCGTAGACCCTAGACCCTAGACCCTAAACCCTAAACCCTAAACCCTAAACCCTAAACCCTAAACCCTAAACCCTAAACCCTAAACCCTAAACCCTAAACCCTAAACCCTAAACCCTAAACCCTAAACCCTAAACCCTAAACCCTAAACCCTAAACCCTAAACCCTAAACCCTAAACCCTAGTCTTGCAGCTGAGGTCAGCATGGTCGTCAGGTCCTCAGTGCTTTTGCAGGGAGGAGCTGCTGGACGAACCGCCTCAAAAGACTGAGGGTTTAGGGTTTAGGGTCTAGGGTTTAGGGTCTAGGGTTTAGGGCTTAGGGTTTAGGGTTTAGGGTTTAGGGTTTAGGGGGCCACTGTTCATGGGCAACTTGAGCAGGCTCACGGGTAGTTTTCAGCAGGATTGTAAGTGCCTTAACGGCGGTTGTCATTTCGGCTGCCTGACTTTTGACCCTCCTTACTTTCTACCCTCAACCCTCACCCCCAACCCTAAACCCCAGGACCCATGAGCCTTCAAGTAGTTCTTTTTAGGGTTTAAACCCTAAACCCTCAACCCTAAAATTTTTGCGCAAAGCAACTGAGGGCTTGCTGAGTTCCGATCTCAACCGTCAATCCTAAGTTCCCAGTACACCCGGAACCCTAAAAAACCCCCAGGGTTTAGGGTTTAGTTAGGGTTCAGGGTTCAGGGTTCAGGGTCTAGGGTTTAGGGTTTCGGGTTTGATTTGGGTTTAGGGTTTAGGGTTTCGGGGGATCCCTGAACCCTAGCCCTTTTTGTCAAAGTACGTCAGCATGGTGCGAACTTCGGCCTGCACGTGCTTGAGTCGCGCCTTCAAGAAGAATAACACGGCCAAAGCAGCTTGTAGTTTTGGGTTAGTCCTCAACTCTAAACCCTAAACCCTAAACCCTAAACCCCTAAACCCCTAAACCCCTTAACCCTAAGCCCTAGACCCTCAGCCCTCTCGGGTGTAGGGCTTCAGGACCCCTGATCTCCATTTAGAAGCCAAAGGCCGTCGTCTTAGGTCCCTGGGGCTTTTGACCTGAAGGCCTGTAAACCCCTTGATCTTTCACCCCTACAACCCTCTGTCCTCTGTGTCCCTCAACGAGTTCTGCCACCCCAAGCACCGGCAGACACACCTCAGAAACTAGATAGGCCCTCTGTAGATTCTGGTTTACCCTGAGTAGCCTTATGTGTAGAGTGCATCTTTCAGAGGGTCCCGCAAGCCCCAGGCCAGCGTGTGTTGCTACGCCGCCCTGATGTTCGGCGCCGGGACGTTCACCTCCGACCCGTCCGTGTGCGGAGCTTACCTGAGTCAAGACGGTATACCGGGGTTGTAAGGGCAGTATAGGTATAAGAGGGGGTCTTAGGCGGGGGGGCTTATGTAAGAAGGGTTATCGGGGGAAGTTCAAAACACGGCACCATGAAAGAGTGAAGAAAAGGCATGTGTTTCCCCAATGACCCTGCCTCCTTTTGGGGGGGTGAATGTACACGCTGATACCCTACCACGTGTTTTCCAGGCTTCTTCTCTGGGTTTGTCTAGGGGAGGCCGAGCTTGGTTTGAGGTAGGGTTTAGGGTTTAGGGTTTGGGGGATACTTGCTCTTAGTAGGGAATCAAGGCATTAGGTACGTTCCATCCCCCTAAACGACTATACGGGAATACTTCCCGTGCATCCTGGATCCATGTGCCCAGTGTTCATAAACCCTAAACCCTAAACCCTAAGCCCTAAACACGGTATGTAAGCCTTTGCAATGGGTTATGAAGTCATATTCGGGGATTCTCTAAATTAGGGTCCCCTTGTTGGGAGTCCTTCTTTTCTGGGTGCCGTACGAGATATCGGACCCAAATTTGGAGAACTACCCCTACGCCACCATTTGCTTAAGAACCTCCAAGGGAAATCAAAAAATGATAATTCTTCTTCTTGCCCCTATAAGGAGGAACATGTTGCTTCATTAGGTGGCTTCTTCTGCAAATTCTAGAAGTGCAGGGTATATTTAGGCCCTTAGATATGCTGAGGCGTAGAGTAGGTAACCTTTAACCTTTTTGGGTTAGTAGATTCCCCTTCTATTCCCAAAGGTTAACCTTTAGTTCCCCTAGGTGAACCCCTCCCTTGCAATCTATTGTTTGCTTAAGAACCCCTAAGGGTAACATTAGGGAGCATCTTAGTAGTAGAGTAGCTAACCTTTAACCTTTTTGGGTTAATATATTCCCCTTATATTCCCAAAGGTTAACCTTTAAAACCCCTAGGTACTGGACAACTAAGGCATTTTGATTTTTCTATTTTTAGGTACCGGACAACTAAGCATGGTATGTATGCCCAGATGTCTTCCAGGCGATCATTCAGTCTCACCGAAGCTCAAAGCGTTATGCCGGTGCTGAGTCCCTCAACCCTCAACCCTCAACCCTCAACCCTCAACCCTAAACCCTAAACCCTAAACCCTAAACCCTAAACCCTAAACCCTAAACCCAAAACCCTAACCGCACCCACTTCACTCTAATGCACCATAGCCGACCATCGCGATGCAGTTTTAGGTAGCATGGGCGCTTCGGGGTTCAGGGTTCTTGCCCTAAACCGTAAACCCCAATCCTAAACCCTAGCCCTAAATCCTTAGCCCTTATCCCTAAACCCTAAACCCTAAACCCTAAACCCTAAACCCTAAACCCTAAACCCTAAACCCTCAACCTAAACCCTGCGCCCTAAACCCTGAACCCTACGCATCTTTACAGCAGGGCGCTTCTTTGACGCTGGCTTCTTAAGCCCTGGAAGTCCGAGAAGTCCTTGGCATAAGGGAAGTTCCCAAACTGCTGCCTGAAGACGGAAATGACCGGAACCCCTTGCCGAACCCTAAAGCCTAAAGCCTAAACCCTAAACCCTAAACCCTAAACCCTAAACCCTAAACCCTAAACCCTAAACCCTAAACCCTACAGGTTAGGTGAGATCCACGGGGCAGCATTCACTGTGTGCGTGGCAACAGGCAAGGCGCCCAGGGGTCACACGCAGACTTTCTAGGGTTTGGTTCAGGGGGGTTTGCAGTTTTGGGTTTAGGGTAAGGGTTCAGGGTTTGGGGTTTGGGGTTTGTGGTTTGGGGTTTAGGTTTCCTCTACCCCAAAGCATGTACATGTTGCAAAGCACTGCTATCATGAGAGCATCGTCAAGCATACATGCCCCAGATTTCCCGAACACTGTTCCGCAAGTGCACTCCACCCACCCCCGGCATGTAGACTTTAGGATTTCGGGTTTAGGCTTCAGGGCTTACGGCTTATGGGCATTCTTGCCTCTTGAAGAGAGCACGCAAACGCACGAGTTCTATAAGCCGCAAGATCTCTAAGTCAAACTCCAAAAGCCCCAAAACCCTAAACCCTAAACCCTAACCCCTAAACCCTAAACCCTAAGCTGTATTCACCCTACACCCACAACTGAACCCTAAAGCCTCTTGCATGTAACCTCCACTCTGCTGAACCCGTTTAGGGTTTAGGGTTTAGGTTTAGGGTTTAGGGTTTAGGGTTCAGGGTTCAGGGTTTAGGGTTTAGGGTTTAGGCCCTTCCCAAGCTGCCTCTGAAACCCTCAAAGCCTTGACCCCCTCACTCGCGCTAAACCCTAAACCTCCGAAACCCTAAGCCCTCAACCCTGACCTTCTTGAAGTCGGCCAACCCTTTAGTCCCCAAAAAAAGGTGGTTGTAGGCACGCAAAACCCATAAGCATGCAGAGCCCGAGCCCTCGAAGCCCTCAGACTGGTGCACACGAAAGCCTTCCAAAACCCTATACAACCCAAAAAACCCGAAGAGTCTTGAGAACCCCCCAAGACCCTGAAACCACAAGAGCCCTGTGTGTAAAGCCTAGAACTTCTTGATCGCCTAAGAGACTCTACAAGAACCCTTTCCGAAACCGACACTTGAAGGTTCATGGGTACGTAGTCATAAGTAGGCTTGCAAGCCAGGTCTAGCCTTTGAATCATTGCTTTGATTAGGGTACTTACAATCATCCTACTTCGACTTACCACATGAACCTTCAAGCCAATAAACCCGAAACCCCGAACCCAAACCCCAAACCCCAAACCCTAAACCCTAAACCCTAATTTCAAGCAAGGTATGCTGCTCATCTCAAGCTCCGTCGACGGCGCGCTTCTGGCCGCCAAAGACTTCGGGAGCCTTGGACTTAAGATGACGGTTTTAGTATTTGGAGGGTTGAGGGTTTAGGGAATTTAGGGTTCAGGGCGTTCTCCAACATAGTTACCTCTTTTGTATATTTACATATTTGTTTTTGGGGGGTCTGTAATCACAATACCAAAAAGTAAGGATCACACGATTTTGCTTCACCAAGCAGCAGCAGGCTGCAGCCGCAGCCGGCGGCAAAGCGAAGGTAATCCCAATATGGGTGGTTCTTGCTCTTCACGTTCGATGTTTTGCAACATGCATCAAGCATGCCAACGCAGCAGAGCAACACCAAAACCTTGAACATCGCTTGACAACACAAACCCTAAACTCCAAACCCTAAACCCTAAACCCTAAACCCTAAACCCTAAACCCTAAACACTGTTTCAGCCCTAAGCCGACTCTGAGGTTCATCGTGACGCAGCAGGTGACCGTGGTAACGCTGCAGCTCCTGCTGCTAAGGACAGCGGATCGCTCCAGCTCAGGGGTTTAGGGCTGTTCAGGGTTTTGGGGTTTAGGGATTAGGGTTTAGGGTTTAGGGTTCAGGGTTTAGGGTTTAGGGTTTAGGACGTTAGGGCGTTCCGGCCATCGAGTTGTGTGGTGGGGTAGTGATACCGAAGTGCGCTCGCTAGTTTTGTTGCAGACCGCGTGTTACCAAGCACACAACACCGCGAGCGGTGAAGCCAACGGTCATGCTGTGCATCCTGCTTCACCGCAGGACCGCTTTGCACATGAAGCTCGGCTTGTGCCCTGGAAGGATTAGATAGCTTCGGGTTTAGGGTTTAGGTTTTAGGGCTTAGGATTAGACAGCTTCGGGTTAAAATGGTGGTTTCCGAAATTGGGGGTACCTTATGGGGGTCCTAACAAAAGGGAATCGTTCTCTTTGGTGTGTATGTTAGGGGTCCCTATTTTCAAGAAAAGAAAACATATAGCTTGCCGGGTTGTGCGTTCCTCCTGTGCTGCCACCGTTCTCCTTTTCCATCATGTTTCGCCTTTGTCGCGCTCTGCTCCATGCTCTCCCCCTGAGCTTTTAGGGTTTAGGGTTTAGGGTTTAGGGTTTAGGGTTTAGGGTTCAGTTTTTAGGGTCTGCACTTGCACTTCTTCCCCAACAACCTGAGGCCAGCCATTTGGATGACCCTGGCGGTCCCTGGGCTGGAAAAGCATCGACGCTCCCCCCCTCCCACCCTCGACGGCAGTTTTTGTTTTTTGAAGTCGATCTCTCGAGGGCTTCTTGGGGCAGACGTCGCCATGCTAGCTTCACACTTGCCTTTGCTTCTGACTACCTCTGCCCAGAACCTGAAAGCAGGTTCCCCTTAAACCGGGCCGGCCCTACGAAGCTAGTAGGGTGTAGATTTGCTTTAGACCCCCCCAAAAAAAAAATCCCTATATATTACCCTTATAAGGAAGAATATGGTTTTTAATTTTTGGGGGACTTCTTAAGCAATTGCTAGTCAACCCGCCCAATCAAGGTGCGGGTCATTCTCTTCGTGCCCGTTGCCCTGACCTGGCTGGGAACAGGACACGGCCCGCTCGGCCGTGTGCTCTTCCCCAAGAAAGGAGCTCGCCCGGCGTGACTGCTTGATCCGCGGGGTGCTGAGGCCTGCAAGATAGACTACGTAGTTTAGGGTTAGGGTTTAGGGTTTAGGGTTTAGGGTTTTAGGGCCCAGAGTAGGACCCTTATTCCCTTCTGTATGGTTTAGCTTCCCTGATAAACGCCTTTAAACCAAAATGGGCACCCTTTTATTTTGTAGTTTACTCCTAGGTCTGGTAGATGCAGGATAGATGCAAAGACTTGTTGGGTGCATTCGTGCATCTATTTTTACATCTGATATGCCACTGTCTCATGGTTGAAGGTTTGACAATTCTTTGTGCCATGTTTTTTACATCCCTAGAGCAAAGCCGAAGGGTTCAGCTCGGGTGGTTAAATTTAGGATTAAGGGTTCAGGGTTCAGGGATTAGCAACCACGCAGAGAAATCTTGTTCTGGGTGTTGCACGCGTGTACTATCTGAGGGTATGATTGGTAGACATGAGATGAAAGTGGGAGCAGACATTCCATAAGAGCCCGAATGCAGCCAGCAATTGTTGCAGCAACACTCGGTACCTACCGACAGTTATAAACATTAGCTGCTTGCCCTACAAACAGTCCTAAACCGTAAACTCTAACCTCAAAACCGTAAATCCTAAACATAAAACCTAAAACCTAAAACTTAAAACCTAAACCCTAAACCCTAAACCCTAAACCCGAAACCCGAAACCCGAAACCCTAAACCCTAAACCCTAAACCCTAACCCTAAACCCTAAACCCTAACCCTCCACACCCCTAACCCCTATAAGCCCTTTCGAAGCTACGTAGCCATGCTTAGCTCTCTTGGACCCACTGCGGCTTTTGAGAATTCAAGCTCGCTCTGGGACCGTTCCAGAAGTTAAGGGTCCGCGGGCCCACATGTAGTTAGGGTCTAGGGTTCAGGATTTAGGGTTTAGGGTTTAGGGTTTAGGATCTAGGGTGTAGGGTGGGTGTATCAGAACGATACCCCAACATCTTTTGTTAAACGGGCTCCTTCAGGGGGTAAGGCAACCCATGGTTCCCTGACGTTCCCTGACATTCCCTGTGCTCCTTAAGGTTCACGATGCTTCCCCTTGGACGCCACTCCATATAAGGACCCCAAAATATTGAGGTTACCCGAAGCATTGAGGTTACCCGAAGCCCTAAACCCGTAAACCCCCAAAGAGCCGCAACCTAGAACCACGAGCCTTGTACTTACCTCAGTGCGTTGACTGTGCTCTTTTGAGTTTGTTGGGAACGTCTCCGGGCAGGGTTTAGGGTTTAGGGTTTAGGGTTTGGGGTTTAGGGTTTAGGGTTTAGGGTTTAGGGTTTAGGGGTTTACGGGTTTACGGGTTTACGGGTTTACGGGTTTACGGGTTTACGGGTTTACGGGTTTAGGATGCACCTCGGGATATGTCACAAGTTTCCCTTTACTGGCTTTAAGAGGATCTTATGGTAGGAATCCTTCTCGGAGGGTTTGAGGTGGCCAACCTAGGCTGCCTGCTTTTGAAAAAGCCTTCTTCTCTGTCATAGTTGGGTAGCATTTTTTTCAGTCTTAAGGGCACTTAAACCCAATAAGGAACAGAAGTTTAAACTTTGAACACTCTCCCAACCCATGAACCGGCCTTGGCTGTGCATAGCCTAACCCTAAACCCTAAACCCTACACCCTACACCCTACACCCTACACCCTAAACCCTAAACCCTAGACCCTAGACCCTAAACCCTAATGTGGGCATACGGATATTTACAGGCATGGCGCTTTCATTGGCCATGTGCTTCCGCCACAACTCTGGCTGGAAGGACTCCTACAGTTCTCGCCTCCAGAACAGCGTTCCGGATTTTGAGTTTTCTAGGGTTGGCTTCTTTGGTGTACTTTCCCCCCAATACTATCAGCCCTTAACTTCTCTTAAAAAGAGGGAATATAACAGGGGTACTATAATCCTTATTACGGACTGGTAGATGAGGCGAGACCTGGAAGACCTTCCCAATTTTCGCGTTCCGATTTTCGCGGCTCACACGCGCAGTGCCGTGTCGGCGAAAAAAAGACTGCAACCAGCAGACTGCCCCAAAGCCGCGGACTCAACAAAACCTTAACCCTAAACCCTAAGCCTAAACCCTAAACCCTTGGCCTTAAAGGGTTTAGAGGGGTTTACGGGTTAGGGGTTGAGGGTCTAGGGCGCTTAGCCCCGGACGACCTAAAAAGCACGGAAAAGGCTAGGCCTGGCCAGACCTGAACCATTCCGCACCCCGCCTGCACCTGAGATGCACGGCGCCATCAGCCTTGGAAGCCTGTTGGGTACCCTTATAGGGTTTAGGGTTTAGGGTTCTGCGCCGCCCCTAGAAGTATCCTAAACCCTAAACCCCGCGCAAGGGGGGGGGGGGGGGGGGCCTGGGAGTCTAAGCCGCTGCTCAGGGGTTGAAGGGCTTTTGAGGTTTGGGTATTGAGATCTCAGGGTTCCAGGGTTTAGGTATAGGGTGTACAGGCTTTAGATGGTAAACCCTAAACCCTAAACCATAAGCCCTAAATCAACATGGTGGTCCTTTTTGGGTACCCCAAATCAGCGGGGCCGCTTTATAATATGGAACCCCACAAGAGGGACCAGATTTTTGAGAAGGGTTTAGGGTTTAGGGTTTAGGGTTTAGGGTTTAGGGTTTAGGGTTTAGGGTTTAGGATTTAGGGTTTAGGGTTTAGGGTTTAGGGTTTAGGGTTTAGGGTTTAGGGTTTAGGGTTTAGGGTTTAGGGCTAGGGCTTAGGGCTAAGTGACCCTATGGTTTAGACTTTAGGGTTGCAGGGTTGAAGAGTTCAGGGATCCGCGTACTCAGCTCCGAGGGCTTGTTTCCTTCTTTTTTGGGTTTAGGTTCCCTTATACTCCCCTTTGAGAACCAAGACGGGTATACTCTTGGGTCACCCTAAACCCTAAACCCTAAACCCTAAACCCTAAACCCTAAACCCTAAACCCCCTCTTTATTCCTAGGGTACTCTTGGGTCTAGGTCCCCAGTCGACCTGACCTCCAGGTGCGCAGTCCTGTTGCTCCACCCACGCTTCGGAAAGCTCAGCAGCAAAGATGTTCAAGGCTCACGATAAAGTTAATCTAAACCCTAAACCCTAAACCCTAAACCCTAAACCCTAAACCCTAAACCCTAAATCCTCTTAAACCCCGGCCCTTTATACAAACCCTAAAAGGCTCATAGACTCCAATATATTAGAACTCCTAAGTCCTAAGCCGCGGCCCCGAAACTACTAGGAACCCTGAGCCACTTAAGCCGCGTTCACCTCAGCCCTACTAAACCCTAAACCCCAACCCTAAACCCTAAACCCTGAACCTGAATCCCCAAATTTAAGAACTTTCGGCTCGGGAGGCTCAAACCAGGGGCCCTTCAAGCTCAGCCCAGCACAAAGCCCAAGTGAGGACTGGGGGGGGTTTCTTCCTAGGAGTTTTGTTGACTGAGACCCTATCAACCCTAAACCCTAAACCCTAAACCCTAAACCCTAAACCCTAAACCCTAAACCCTAAACCCTAAACCCTAAACCCTAAACCCTAAACCCTAAACCCTAAACCCTAAACCCTAAACCCTAAACCCTAAACCCTAGGCTGGTTACCCGCGGGCTTTGGTAGGTCGCTCGCCCTTGGAGCGGGCTTTGTCGGAGCTACGCTCGAGAGGTGTTCCCCGGCAAGGGCCCGGAGGCCGTATCTTGGCTTTCTTGTGCCTTGCTCCTAATCCGAGCACCTGTTTAGGGGGGGGGGGGGGACCCCGCCACCACAATAAGAAAGGCAGGGTTCCGCAATGGTAAGACCATGGCCCTGTATTGATTCTCTACTAAAAACAATAGGCCGCAGATCCCTGAGGTGCGGTAGCTTCGCAGCTCAGCAAGCAAAACAAGAAGCCTGCCGACAGATTTGGGAACCCCCCCGAAAACATTTTCTGTAAATGTGGTGGTATTGGCCCATACGATCCGCCGTAATGGAAAGTAGTCTTCCGGCGGGCTTCTCGGCGAAAAAGTTTTTTAAATGTGGGGGTGTGAATTAAACAGGTGCTCGGATTAGGACTTTAACCTTTTTGGGTCTTTGTAGAAGCTACGACAAGGGGCCTAAAAGTTAAACCTGTAGGAGGGGTTCACAAGTCAGCCAAGCTTTTTTACGGCATTAAAGAGGTTAGGGTGTAGGGGTTTCGGGGTTCAGGGGTTTAGGGGTTTAGGGTTTAGGGTAGGGTTTCGACCCATGTACATTCCCCTGATATTCCCCCACTAGAACCCAAGGGCCCATATTTCAGAACCTCCTTAAAGAAGGTAAGGGTCCATATTAATGGACGTGGTTGCTTCTGGGGTTTGGGGTTTTAGTGTTCTGTCGGGATTGGGCTGCAGGGTTTAAGGGTTTGAAGGGACGTAGATTCAAGGGTTTTCAGCATTTTCGAGTTTTAGGGTTTTTCGAGTTCGGGGTTTGGGGTCTAGGAACGAGATCTGTTTTCTGGGGGTCTAGAGTTCTCTGTGTCAAAGTGGCTTGTCAATAGAGATGTTGGGCTGAACTTGGGCTGTTTTAATCCAAAAAGGGGCAGCCTGTTTATTCCCTGGATACTCTCGGACCTAGAGTGGCTCTTCATGCACAAAAAAGTGATACGTGACAAGCTCCTAGGTAGGGCCTTGTTGGGATGTTTCATATTCTCACTTATTGGGTTTAAGAGGATCACATCTAGGAGTATCTTTCAGGGGGTTTTAAGAGCCAACTTAGAAAGCTCGCTGACACGACAGGCTCCGCAACGCAGGCGGCAAGAGGCTCTCCGCGGCTTGGCGGTGCCACTCGGCGTGTTTGGGATCGGGACTAGGGTTGAGGGTTTAGGGTTTAGGGTTTAGGGTTTAGGGTTTAGGGTTTAGGGTTTAGGGATACCCTATAACCCGCCATTTTTCAGATAAAACTACTTTGAAAACGAAAGGGTTGGGAACTGGTATTCTACTTCCTGGGCGATGTTCCACGATGCGCCAGTAAGCTGAGAACCCCAATCCAAAGTAAGCCCACGCCCATGGAAATCTCCCTAAACCCTAAACCCTAAACCCTAAACCCTAAACCCTAAACCCTAAACCCTAAACCCTAAACCCTAAACCCTAAACCCTAAACCCTAAACCCTAAACCCTAAACCCTAAACCCTCTGCTGCGGTGTGCCAATGAAGGACGCAAGCGCCGCGCGACTTTTGGCCGTGTTGCGGCACGGCGCAACTGCACTGGAGGTGGCCGCGTCTCGTCTTTAGGGTTTAGGGTTTAGGGTTTAGGGTTTAGGGTTTCGGGTTTCGGGTTTCGGGTTTTGGGGTTTGGGGTTTGGGGTTTAGGGTTTAGGGTTTAGGGTTCGGGTCGGGCTGAGAGGTTTAGTGCACTTATATGGGTTTCTTCCCATAAAAAGGATACCCCTTTTACACCCCAAAATGAATAGACTCCCCTTAAATGGATCCCCAAAAAGGGTACCCCTATGTGCGGAAACCCCCATATATAGTCAAGAGCCATGTCTATAGGGTTTAGGGTCGGTTTAGGGTTTTAGGGTTTAGGGTTAGGGTTTAGGGTTTAGGGTTTAGGATTTAGGGTCTAGGGTTTAGGGTTTATAGGGTTTAGGGGGTCTCATCTTGGCTGACAGAGGCAGGGAAGAGAATCCACCATCGTTTCCTGTGTGTTGGTGTGCGTTCTGATATATAGACTCTGCGAAAGGAGCCACCGCGATAGGTCGTGGGGGTTTTGGACACCCAATGCTTAGCCGGGTACCTGTTTAGTTAATACCCCCAAGCCACTTCCCTTCAGGTATGGATAGTTCCCTAACCAAAACCCTAAACCCTAAACCCTAAACCCTAAACCAGGGGGTTGGGGGGGGTGCAGGCCTATGCCCTCTACGGACGGTCTTTTATAGTCACACGGTTCGATGCCAGAGCGTCCAGTTTTGTTGCCGTAGTGGAACTCGAAGCTCTGCTGGTGTCTATGTAGGTACGCTTCGAGTTGAGAACACAAGTTTTGCGGTAGTGGCAGGCTGCTGTCGTATCCTACACAGCAAGGTTGAGGCTTTTGAGACAAAGCTTTCTAAGCTCCAAAACCCAACAAACACAACCACTCAGTCTCCTAAGTCGGCAGGTGGACAACCCTAAACCCTAAACCCTAAACCCTAAACCCTAAACCCTAAACCCTAAACCCTAAACCCTAAACCCTAAACCCTAAACCCTAACGGGTCGCAGGCCTCGGGAGAGCGCGGAGAGGCTCTGCACACGGAGGCCGGCTTCGATTCTTGAGCTGACGGGTTTCATGGCTTTCGCTGCACACCTCCCCCTGCCACTGATACCCCTCACTAAGGGTAAGCAGGGTATTCTAGAAAGGTAGACATGAGGAGGGCGCAGGGTAGGGGTTTGGGGTTTAGTTTTGCCTCGGTGAAGGAGATAAAGCGCAAGAAGCCCGATTCACTAAAATCCCTCTAAAGAGCTCAGTCAGGCTCCATCGACGCCGCAACTCGGCGTGTGCTTGGGCTGCGTCATGGGTGCTAGTGCTTGGTGCCCACATAGGGGGTGTGAATTGCTTATTGGCTCTCAGTGGGGAAGCATTGAATTCGGTACCTCCTTTGATTTCGTTGCCCCCGGATATCCCCTTTTTAACCCTAAACCCTAAACCCTAACCCTAAACCCTAAACCCTGAACCCTAAACCCTGAGCGAAGCCAAGGCACCCATGGCCATCCCAAGCCACCAGCAGCGAAATCCAGGGCGTCTTCTCAGAGAGCCCACTGTCCAGGCCGGCGTTGCACTCTCAAGTTTGGGGTTTAGGGTTTAGGGTTTAGGGTTTAGGGTTTAGGGTTTAGGGTTTAGGGCTATGAAACCTGAAATGGAGGCCAGGGCTCGCGACAGACCAGAGCCAACCACATCCTTTGGCCGGCCCTGAGGAGGAGCCAGACCTTAGGGTTTAGGGTTTAGGGTTTAGGGTTTAGGGTTTTAGGGTTTAGGGTTTAGGGTTTAGGGTTTAGGGCTTAGGGTTTAGGGTTTTAGGTTTAGGTGCTTGTCAAAAGCCATGGGTTGTGACCTTGTGAGCTGATATACCCATGCGAAACAAACCCAAAGAACCACAAGTTCTGTACACTTCGAACAACGGTATACTTATTATAGACACACACACATATATATATATATATATACATAAATATATATATATAGAGAGAGAGAGAGAGAGAGAGCGAGACACGCAGGCGCACACAAAATTGGGGTTGGTTTGCAGCAGGAGGCGTTCGCGCTGCAAGACGCGGACCATCTCCCGCCCAGTCGGTCGACAGTGTCACTTCGAGGCCGCCCCCAGTCTCTGCGGTTTAGGCCCTAGAATGAAGTTTGGGTTTAGGGTTTAGGTTTTAGGGTTTAAGATTTAGGGTTTAGGGTTTAGGGTTTAAGATTTAGGGTTTAGGGTTTAGGGTTGATCTGAATTTCGGGGGCACTCTTCTGGTGCCATTTGCTGCAAGGCAAGGAAGCTTTGGTGATGGAGAACCCCGACAAGGGTCCATAATGTAGATCGTCCCCTGCCCCTCCTCCCCCCCAAGTTCCGTATGTTGGCTTTCTCGTGTGGGCGTGCACAACGTGCAGAGCAACATCCCGTTCTATTCGTTTGAAACAGGCGTTGGTTTGTTCAGTGAGCATATTTATGAAGCCCTTGAGCTCAAGGGTACAGAGCTCATTGCTCTGGACTCTGGGTATGGCGCCAGAACGCTGTGCCTTTCGATCGAAACTTTCAACAGCCTAAGCGCCGAAAGCCAAAGCTCCTGGCACCCATTCTCACATCAAATCTCGGAACTAAATACACCGCTCCCTCCCTTCACACATCATGCACACACACACACACACAAACAAACACACAAACAAACACACAAACAAACACACAAACAAACACACAAACAAACACACAAACGAACACACGCACACACGCACACACACCCACACACACACACACACACACACCCACACACACACACACACACACACACACACACACACACACTCACACTCACACTCACACTCACACTCACACTCACACTCACACTCACACACACACACACACACACACACACATCACGCGCAGAAGCACAAGTAGGCTCGCTTGCAGTTGTGGCCGAGGCATCCCCAGAAGTCCGGAGGCCGTGATTCCAGACTCTGCCGTGCTCGACAGGAAGGAGGTCTGGGTCGGCCCAGCTTCTCCAGGCCACGAAGTGCAGAGCCGAGCTGACGGCGATGCTGTCGCGGGGCATCCCTTGCCATCAAGTTTCCTTCACCATGATTCCTTGGGGCCCATGGGGCCCAGTGAGTTGTGCGAGGGCATAAGAAGACACCCACAGGCCAGCTTGCAGAGTGCCTCTCCCGCGTCGCCGGAGAGTCTGGCGCTGGGGATTGGAGCGCCTGCTGTGACGAGTCAGGCTCTGACAGCAACATGGGACAGGGAGGTGCAGAGGGCAAGTCTGCAAATGGAGAAGTTACAGGTCACCCTTCCTGAAGAGGCCTTGTTCACGTTTGGAGCACCCGCTTTCGATCAGGATGCTGCGAGTCCCGCACTAGTATTGCAAAGCGATGGTGGCACGGAAGCATCGCAGCGACTTGTACTCCAGCATCCTCAACACATGCCGATGCCCCCTGATACATCCGGAGAGGGCAGCCATATCAGTGAAGGGGCCGTCGCCGACGCTGCACGCGGGGACCTGCCCGCATCCGCGCCAGCAACTGAAGGGGAGCTCGTACCAAGCAGCCCTGCCGTCCGGAGTTCGCTTCCCACAGAGCAGCCTGCTAAGGAATCAGAGCCGAACCTTGAATCAGCCGAATTAACCCCTAAAGACATAGCTCGTGGCGATGTGATTTCCAAAGCACAAGACCCAGTGCTTCCACGAGATCACAACCTCAGACTTGCAGAGCCTGCGGTAAGGGAGGGCAGCGGCATGGCTTCCAAAGCTCTGGCTGGCTCCGGTTTTCATGCCCAAGGCATTGGAAATCCTTCTGTCGAGGGAGACAAGTCGGCGTCGAGCGTCGCCGACGCTCTTGTGTTGAACGATGTGTTGGAGCAAATGCCGTCAGCGGCAGTCGATGCCAGCAGTGCCAGCAGAGAACGAGGCACGCCTGGAGCTGAAGTGAATTCGGCAAAGACGATGGATGAGCCGGGCGAGCCACCAGCAGTTCAGATGAGCTCTCCGGAAGATTCCCTCAAGCTTGTTCCGCCTGACACCCTCACCTCGTCGAAGCATCCAACTACCAGCTCAGAGCCCACAGCCTCCGGCCCCGATTTGGCCGTAACTTAGGGATACTTGGAAAGAGTTTTTTTTGACTTTTGGGTACTATAATTCCAAAGAAACAGCTAGAATTATCACTTTGCGCTAGGGTTCCCCGAGTTCAGTATAGGTCGCCCACCAGACAGCTCCACCCTCCGGCCCAGCCTCCCCGAGCCAAGCGCCCAGCCCAACCGCGGCCGGAGCCCTCAGCGGAACCAACATGCCCGCGAGCATCTCGGATGTTCTTGTGGAGTTTAGGGTTTAGGGTTTAGGAAAGTTTACCTGATGAACCCTTACTCAGGGAGGTGCCAGGTGCCATTTGTGGGCCGTCTGCAAGTCAGATACCACGGATATATAGCTCGGGCACTAGAGGTGAACAAGCGTCGATGCAGTAACCTCACGACCTAGACCTTCCAAATTGACCATAAACACAGCTTGAATATGTACCTGTTGTAGCTTGAAGATGTATCCGTTGTATTGGGGCTACGAAAGGCCCTTGCTGCGGGTAACACTTTCCTTTCTTGTGAACCGAGTTGCCATAGAGACTCACGCCCTAAGCCTGAACCCCAAGGCCATCATTCTTAGGGTACCCATGGGTACCCTAAACCCCCCTAAACCCTAAACCCTAAAGCCTAAAGCCTAAAGCCTAAAGCCTACTTTTTTGAGGTGACGGGGAGACCCACCAAGGTACGAATCACCAGAGACATGGGCCAGCCACTTTGGAAGAGGGGTCTGGAGAGTCAGGGCCAGGGCCCGCAGGAGTCTTGGCGCCATTTTGTAAGCCCACGTGCAAAGTAACCTGCTTGCTGCAAAAGTTATCAGAGGGTTTGCACAAAGTTCAGCAGGCTTGGGGTGCTGGGTGTGGCGCTTCTCGCCTCATGGAGCTGATAACCCTCTGAGACTTCTCAGTGACTGAGTGACGGGTGCGCTTGGGGCAGCCGGGGGGGGGGGGGCAGGACGGCCAGGAATGAAGAAACGCGTTGCAAAACGGAACTCCATCCGTAGCCGTCGGTCGGCCATTAGTGGGCGATAGCTCGATGCGCACAGCTGTAGAGCTAGGGCTCTGGCCTCCAGGATACGGCTAACGACCCCTGAACCTTACCTACTCCTCTCCTACTTTTCTTGTGGCATGTGAGCTTAGGAGATGTAACCGTTCCCGTGGTTTCCACGGGCGCGGCTCCCGCGGTTTCTGGAATCAAGGCAGCAGACATAGCCTTGTTGGCGCTGCAGCACCCTAAACCCTAAGCCCCTAAACCCTAAACCCTAAACCCTAAACCCTAAACCCCTAAACCCCTAAAACCCTAAACCCTAAGGTGGGGTTGAGGGTTCTTCAGAGCCATTCGAAAGGCTTGAACAGGGAGTTTCCGAGTTGAATATGTTGAACAGGGCGGAAAGGTGTGCGATCAAGACCTCGGAAGCAACGGTTTAGGGTTTAGGGTTTAGGGTTGAGGGTTTAGGGTTTAGGGGTTAGGGTTTCAGCCATTATGGCTGCTAAGCAGGGTTGACAGGCTGTGTCGGTTTTTTCGAGGCCAACTTGGAAGCTGCGCACGGGTCGGGTGGGGTTAGCTTGAGGGGCCATCAGCATCCACACCTGCCGTCGGGTTTAGGGTTTAAGATTTGGGGTTTAGGGTTTAGGGCTCATGGTTTATGACTGTTTGCTCTAAGTGGTGCCTTGACCAGCAGTACCATATACTTTGTACTGCCCGGTTACTGCCGGGCGACTCCACCTTAATCCCCTAGGTATAGTAGAGCAGAAAACGGAACACACCCTGTAATGACAGTTCTAAGACTAGTGCGATTACCGGCGATTACCCCCTTCTTTTGGTTACTATAGACCCGCAAAGTGCCCAGAGCAATGACCTTCAACCCCGGTATGAAGGGCATGCAGGCAGGTAAAGACCCTAAAAACCCTAACAACCCTAAAAACCCTAAAAGCCCTAAAAAACCCTGAAAACCCCAAAACACTAAAAACACTAAACCCTATCCTCCAGGCAGTGTCCACTGCAGCGGCTTCGCCAGCTCAGGAAGACAACACACAGGCGAGCCACGAGCCTTCAGGGCATCAAAGTGTAGAGTTTGTTTTAGAATTTAGGGTTTAGGGTTTCAGGGAGTAAAGTATAGAGTTTGTTTTAGAAGTTAGGGTTTAGGGTTTCAGGGTTTAGGGTTTTCTGGTTGAGGGCTTTAGGGTTTTTGGGGTTTAGGCAGGTTTTAGGGTTTTGTTGGAATTTCGGGTTTTTAGGGTTTTGTGAGAGTTTCGGGTTCAAGCCCCGGGATGGGGAGCTGTAGGTTCACGGGTTTTGTTTTTTGGGTGGCTCCAGTGATGTTGCCCGTATTCCCTTTGTATGTTTGTGCAGTTGCTTTTCATGCTGGCCCAGGGGCCTAACAACCCTCAACCCTCTAACCTCTTCTAACCTCTAACCTAAACCTCAAACCCTAAACCCCAAACCCTAAACCCTAAACCCTCAAACCCTAAACCCTAAACCGGAAGCCGGCTCGAAAGTGCATCCTCCGAAGCCACCTGACATGGGGGTGGGGAGGTGGTTGATCTGAACTATGGTCCCCTTAGAGGGTTCAGGGTTTAGGGTTTAAGGTGTAGGGTTTAGGGTTTCGGGTTTAGGGACAACAGCGTTGCTTATAAAAGGGACCTTATGTCGAATGTAGAACAAGCCCCCCCCCCCCCCCCCCCCCCCCCCCCCGTACCCGAAAACCCTAGTACAGTCATGGCCAACATGCAGCTAGAAATAGTAGCCTCTCTGCTGCGGCCCTGTGATCCCTGACATCCCGAGACTTAGAGTAACCCATGCCCCTAAACAAGGAGCATGGCCTCAATTTGTTGGGGCATATTTTGCAAGATACTGGGTTTTTCTTTGCGCCTGGGTCTAGAGGGCCTAGGCACGGCTATAGCTAAGAGAGTTAGAACCTCATTTATGATTCTTATAACCCAATTCAGGGTCCTTATGACTCTACTTATAGCTAAGGGGCCCCCTTCTTGTAGGCACTGCCGCAAAATCCGTGCCGGCCCATCCTCCTGCGAAAGGAGCTCTTGCAGCAGCTGCGGGAACAGCAGGCAGCACTTCAGCGGCAGGTGGAGCGGTTGCGCCTTGGCCCTGTTTGGACTGGATCGACGTTCGTGGTATACATATTGTATGTACACATATACATATGTATATATATACATACATGTATACACACATAAAAACACACACACACACACACACATAAGAAAATGAAAACAAAAAAGCACACACACACACACACACACATGTATAAATATATATATATATATGTATAGGTAGAGTCCTGTTTGCTTGGCCGCATGCTTTTGGGTTGTTGGGCATTTGAGTTTATAATCCCAGGCCCCGGAGGATCCTCAAAAGAGGGAATGTGGGCGGCTTTGCCTATGCCCTCAGCCACCATAGCCTTGTACCCTCCAGATCCTCAAATCCCCTGAATCCTAAACCCCAAGCCCTCATATCCCAGACTTACCCTATCGAGATACTAGCAGCCTGGAGTGCCACACAAATGTTGAACCACCGCAAGAGGCCTACCAGGAGTTGGCATGCCTGTACACTAAGCAAGGGGAAACAAGAACTAAGGCAACCTTTCGCATCTAAGGGTATGTAATATGTATATACATGTATACATATGATATATATACACATATAATATATACATATATGATAGATGGAGGTTCCCTGGGTATGGCTTCCCTTCCTCCTTTGCAGGAAGCGGGACCGGGAGCGTGAGCGCGCGCGGCCCTTGCGGGCGACGGCGCTTGCGGAGGTGCCTGCTGAACCGATGCCTCCAGCCCTGTTACCCAAGTAAACCCCTACACCCCTCAACCACGAAGACTACCAGCAAACATGGTTTAGGGTTTAGGGTTCAGGGTTTCGGGTTTAGGGTTTAGAGGCCCCTAAACCCCAAATGATCGCAAGCCAAGTATGCAACAAGTGAACTGTGAAGCTTTGGGGAACGCTGGGGAACTTTCGGCTGTTCTATAGGAGTCGGTATAATTTCAAACAATATTCCCTTAGGGTCCCTTTGCAATTATACTTCATACTTTAATAACCTCCAAAACCCTATTCTAATCATTAAGGCATTATTAAGGCCCCTATATTGCTTAGGTGCTGGGTGGGTAACCTTTGAGCCTTTGTGGGGTAGACTAAAACCCCTTAAAACGCAAAGGTTAACCTTTTTCCCCCAAGGGAACTCAGCAGCGAAAGTCTTAGTACCTCAGGGAATGAGGCACTTGGTTTCCGATGTTCCCTTATACTCAAGCGATTAGACAGGGCACCTAAGTGGTACCTACTTCCCCAGCAAGTAAAGCCCCTAACTCGGATCTGCGGATTACATGATCTGGTTCAGGAGGATAGCGCAGTTCGACTGGAGGAGGCAAGCGCTGCGGAGATTCAGGAGGTTTTGGGTTTGAGCTCAGGGTTTAGGGTTTAGGGTCTAGTCAGGTTGAAGATAAAGCTAAAACCCTAGACCCAAGTTCACAACAGCCCAAGAAGTTTGAGAAGTTCCCAGGTTTGGGGCAGTTCAAGGTGTAGGGCAACACGAAACCCGAGGCCGTAAAACTTTCATGCTGCGCCTTGCATAAGACTTAATGTGAAAGGCACGTCTAGCAAAAGGATTTCAACTTACATGCATGTGTTTATACATATATGTATATATATATACATATATATATATGTATATATATATGTATATATATATGTATATATATATGTATATATATGTATATATATATATGTATATATATATATATGTATATATATATATGTATATGTGTGTATATATATATACATGTATGCATGTATCTGTGTACGTATGGTTCTCTTCGGCATGGGTCAGGGCTTATGGTGGATGATCGGGAGAGGCCTCTGGTGGCGCTTCTATGCAGTGGGCCTCCTCTGAGCCGTCCCCGCCTGCCGACAAGGCTTAGGGAAGGAAGCCGGTTTCGCAACTTTTGGGCTGCTTAGGGTTTAGGCTATTTGGGGTTTAGGGTGTTGGGATTTGGGTTTTGGGTCTAGGGCTGTTCAGGGTTTCGGGGCGCCAATACATAACGGAAAGTTTTATATTTAGAAAATCAAAATGGGTTTAGACTAGAGCAATAGTTTAGGAGTTCTGGGTTCATGTCACAGGGGTGGCCTTGGCATCTGAGACATGGGCGCTGATGGTGCATCCAAAAGGGCAGAACGTCTAACGATCTAACGCCCTCAGCAGCCCGCCAGCGCCATCCCCTGGGGCAGACCCTCTGCTTTGGAGCCTGGCT
Source organism: Symbiodinium natans (assembly GCA_905221605.1). NCBI lineage: Eukaryota > Dinophyceae > Suessiales > Symbiodiniaceae > Symbiodinium > Symbiodinium natans. Next base: position 172,660 of record CAJNDS010001624.1, on the reverse strand, counting down.
TGTAGTCGGTGAGCCCGCTAGGATGAGGTCAAGGGGTTAGGGTTTAGGGTTTAGGGTTTATGTGTAGCCATGGTAGCTGAGTCTACATGTAAGGGCTGATGTTGACTTTTCGGGGTTTCCTTCTTCCGAGAAGACGCGTCGGTAGCTAGATTCACAACCCAGTAGCAAAAAGTATGGCACCACTATTGCTACGTCTGCGTGAACCCAAATTTTGCAACCCCCAATAAAAGGAGAGATCTGAAGCAGAAGGTGAGCCTATGCCCCAGAACCTAAACCCCAAACCTGCATTTCTTATGGACTCTAACGTCTGAAACAAACACAGGTATTTCCGGAGTTTAGCATAGAGGTTTTTGTGCTACAGGCCCATAGGTTCCTCTGAGTCTCTCTCGGCAAACCCCACAAAAAGCAAACTCCCCCGCCCCACCAACCACCCTATACCCTAAACCCCAAACCCCAAACCCTAAACCCTACACCCTACACCCTAAACCCTAAACCCTAAACCCTAACAGGTGCCGCCGTCATCGCCACCTGGGTGATGGCCTTGGTCCGACTAAGAAGCCCAATAAGACCCTATAAGGCCATATAACATCCGATAAACCCTACGACCCCCTAAAAACCCTATGCACCCTATAAACTAAACCCTAAACCCTACTATACACCCTATAAGCCCTGTAAGCCCTAGGAACAATGTACACCCTAAACCCGGCTGTTGAAACGGGATTTGGCCCGCAGTGCTGTAGGGGTTGCCTGACTCAGCCCGAAACCCAAGTCTTCTGCACGATGCCTGACAACACTCGGTGAGAACCTACAAGTGCTTTGAGAATCGGAACCCACAAGCAAGGTTTGGGGGCTTATAGTATTCGGAGGGGGGGGGGGGGGGGGGGGGGGGGTTAGGCTTTGTGTTTAGGCATGGCGATCGATGGTCCACCATGTGGCAGCACGCGCCATCGCTTGTGCTAGTTTTCAAGGCACAGAACACAGAAAACCGGACAGACATGTCACATACTCGTCGCCACTGACCTGATGTACCCCCCCTTTTTCCCCGTAAACCCCGCCCTTATCAGCCCTAAACCCTACACCCTACTCCGTCATGAAGCTTCAGCTGTGAAGTTCACTGTCTTGCTGTTTGGGAGTGCGGCTTAGGATGGTTAAGGGTTTAGAACCTTCCCCCCTAACCCCAAATCCTAAACCCTAAACCCCAAAATCCTACAACCCATGTGCCTGTCTCTTAGGTCAAACGCGGGGCCGTCGAGCCCGAAGCGCAGCGGACCGATGCAGGTATCGTGGGTTTCCCTACTACCCCCCCCCCCCCTCTGTATACTAAGCCCCCCCTAAGTTTCCCCCTCTTAAATCGCCTTAAGGTTCTGTAGTGAACCAGTCAGAATACCCCCCCCCCCAGTTCCCCCCCTTAAATAACCTTAAGGTTCTGTAGTGAACCAGTCAGAATACCATCCCTAAGTTCCCTAAACCCTAAACCCTAAACCCTAAACCCTAAACCTTAAGTAACCTTAAGGTTCTGTAGTGAACCGGTCAGAATTTCTCCGAGCCTCTTGAGGTCGAAGGCGTCCCTAGAGCCCGCAAACCCTATTTCCCCTAACGGTTTTGGATTCAGGGTTTAGGGTTTAGGGTTCAGGGTTCAGGGTTTAGGGTTTAGGGTTTAGGGTGCAGGGTTCAGGGTTTAGGGTGCAGGGTTTAGGGTTCAGGGTTCAGGGTTTAGGGTTTAGGGTGCAGGGTTTAGGGTTTAGGGTTTAGGGTTTAGGGTTTAGGGCGCAAAAGGGTTTAGGGTTTAAACCCTGTAGACCCCAATCCCTTCTTGGGGTCGAAGGTGGCCTTGCCGCCCTGCTCGGCCAGCCGTGTGCTCCAGAGGTGCCCGACAGTTGGGGTCGCAGGGCCCACGGGGTTTGGGGTTTAGGGTTTAGGGTTTAGGGTTTTTCGGGGTTGTCAACCGCACTTTCCCCAAGTGCATAGACCCCAGGAATTAGATAAAATCCTAAGGCCCCTGCAACCCGAAAGCCCTCAACCCCCAAACCCTAGATTTCGGAACCCTGGGAAAGCCCGAGAGGCTTCGGCCTCTTAGGGTTTATGGGGGTTTATAGGGTTTAGGGCTTTGTAGGGTTTAGGATTTAGGATTTAATTAGGGTTTAGAGTTTAGGGTTTAGGGGCTCCCCAGATGGCCTGAGAAGAGAAGCAGTAGCAGGACACCGAAAGACCAAAAAGCCCTGAGCCGGCTCTTCAGCAAATACAGATATCCATTTTGGTGAAATAGGCCCCTATGTCATGCCCTTAGTCCCTGAAACACAAATGAACTCTGAAACCCCCACATGCCCACACACCCTGAACCCTACGGACCTGAATAAGCCGTCTACATCAAAACCCAACAGCCCTTAATCCTTTATTGTTCAACTCTTCCATAAAAAAAAGGGTTAAACCCCTCAAAGACCTTAAACCCCACATGCCCTTTGTGTTTCCACATAAACCCCAAATATTCACACGTTTATTGCAATCTGTGCGTACCTGCGCTTTAGGCGGAGTCCACTCCACGTGGCCGCCAAGGGGGGCCGCCTGGAGGCCTTCCTGAGAGCGACTCTTTTTGAAAGGTTTTGGGCTTTAGGCCATCTTTTTGGTTTTTGGTTTCAGTATTCGGCTTATTGCGGCTTAGGGTTTTTATGAGGATTGTGGGGTTTGGGGTTGTAGGGTTCGGGGTTGAGGGGGTTTCGGGTTCTGGGCCGAGGCTCTTCGGACCAAAAGGCGCACGAAGCAACGTAGCCGAAGTCAGCCCGCGCGAGATGATTCACCAAGAAACCGATCCAAAGAGAAACCTGCTATTTTGCACAGGACAAGTTTTCCTTTCTCGGTTTAGGGGCTTGGTCCCTAAACCCGAAACCCTACCCCTTAAAGCCTAATTTAGGGCTTGACGTCCACTTGCAGGATCGGGAAAGCTTGGTAAGTATAGTTGTTAACTCGGGTTCTGTTCCAGAACTAGGGTCCTGGTTTAGCGTTTAGGGTTTAGGGTTGAGTAGGCGACCCCCAAGAGTAGGAGGAGCTTGTGACTCTCCTTGGTACCCACTTGCGAAGACGGTCCCGCATCCCCCAAACAGGTGTGTCTGGCTCTGCTGGACGAGGCCAGGAATCTGTACAAGGGGTTTAGGGTTTAGGGTTTAACCCTAACCCCTGCACCCTAAACCCTGCCGGCTAGCCGGGAGTTACGAATCCAGGCGACCTGCTTGCCTTTTCATGCTGTGCTCCCTGGACCATGAAACCGCAAGAGTTCTCTGCATTTTGTGGGTGGGGGGGGGGGGGGGGGGGGGGATCCAACCTAGGAGCCAGAGGGGTCTAGTTTCCCTTAGAAGCCCCTTCAAACCAAAAAAGAGTCCCTATTGCTAAGTTACTCCTGGGTTTCGCAAAGCTCTAGATCAGGAGTTGATGCGTTTCAGGAGGGGTTATGGATTGCCGGGGCTGGGGTTTGGGTTTAGGGTTTAGGGGTTTAGGGTTTAGGGTTTAGGGGTGTAGGGTTTAGGGTTTAGGGTTTAGGGGCTTAGGGGTGTAGGGTTTAGGGGTCTTGGGTGTTACGGTCTTAGGGTTTAGGGGTTATGAAGTCTTAAGAGCAGCCATGATGGTCGTCAAGTGTACTCCAGGAGCCGGTATAATAACTAATCGCATTCCCTTATGGTCCCTTTACAGTTATACTACAATAGCCCCCCCCCCCCCCAAAAAAAAATAGTAACCCTATTCTAATAATTCAGGCTTTTTATATTAGACTGACAGCCGACCCCCGTCTCCACCCTCTGCTTTCCCTCTGCGCTTCGACTGCAGGGCCTGGTGGATGTGAATGCTCAGGCCGATGCCACACTTGTTTTTGTCTCACTTTTTTTGTTTTGTGTGTCTCTCTCTCTCTCTCTCACTCCCTTTTTTTTCTCTCTCCCTCTCTCTGTCGCATGTACATATGTATATATGTTCCTTAAATCTGTTCCAGCAACAGCAATAGACGATTCCATTACTCGTCAGGTAAACGAGATGTTCGGGAACAAAGGTTTAGAATGAGCCTGGGTTATGGACACAGGTTGCGACATTCCACTCCCGTGTGCAGCTGGTGCCCCTGAGCTCTCGTTGTCTCAAAGGGTCCACCGCCCCCATGTATCCGGTGCTAGGGTTTCGGATTTAGCGTCTGTATGGTTTTTTGGTTTAGAGGTTTTGGGTTTTGGGGGGGTTGTAGGGCGCATGATTCACGTGCTCAATAGATGTGGATCTAGGATGGCACTGGCCCAAGACGCGTAAGCTAGGATCCGGAGTAGGCCCTTTTTCCTTTTTTAGGGTTGGGGTTGCCTTAGAATGCCCTTATAACCAAAAAGGGCACCCTTTTTATTCCTAGGCTACTCCCGGGTCTAGAATATGCGCAAGAATGTGCGTAAGATTCTGTGATTCACAAGACCCAACACGCACAAATACAGATTCAGACAGTTTCCGAAATGGAAGCCGCGCACCTAAACCCGATATACCGTAAACCCTTCAGGGCATTTGGGTTTAGGGCTTAGGGTTTAGGGTTTAGGTTTGCGAAACCCCAACATCCTCTATCCCATGTAGCCCTGTTTCCCCCCTAGCCCCTGAACCCTGCAATCTGATTTGCCCAACCGCGACGATCGATTGGGGCATTTGAGGTTCAGGGTTTGGGGAGTTTGCAAGCTTGGGGTCCAGATTAAAAGTTTTAGGTTTGGGGTTTAAAGTGTGTGACAACGCTTGGGGCTTCAAGGTTCAGGATATGACTTTTGAGTTTGCGCTTTTCGGCTCGGGTGGTTCTTAATACTGGAAGAGCGCTGCCCGGGTCCCAAACCCCCTGAGATTCCCTTCATGTGCACATGGTCGCACACTGAATGCTTGGCTCTGCCGTTTATAGGCTTCACGAGTTTGTGGGGGTCTCCGAAAATGGCGGTTCGTATCCTCTGTATACTTCAAGGCCTTATGGGGGTCTCCGAAATCCGGAAAAATAGGGGTTCGCATACGCTATTTACTTTTAGAGGCTCCCCAAAAAATTGTGGAAGGACATGCACGGCTCGACCTGCTTTCACTACGCATGCGCGGGAGGCTTTCCTGCGTGGTGTGTTTGAGTTTTTGGAGGCTTTGGGATCGAAGGGGTGAAGGGTTTGGATTTTAGGGTTAAGGATTTGAAGGTTTTGGATATGAGGATCAAGGTAGAAGTTAGGGCTTATGTTCTTTGTTGAAGTCTTTGTTGTAGCAGGATTTGTCGAATACCACTGGTGAGGATCTGTGAGCAACAGCCGGATGCATGCACTTGGTACGAGGAGAGCTTGATGATTGATGAGCCCTGAAATCCCTACACCCTAGCTAAGCCTCTTGGGATATGTTATGTTTAGCAGAGGCCTTTATAGAGCCAGCCTACTTGATGGTTCATGGGTAGCTATAAGCAGGGTAGGTACCTTAATTCAGGTTCATATTATCGTATACTGTTATCCCTTACTTTAGAACCCTACTCATAACTACCCACGAACCTTCATGTAGAACCTTGGGATGTTCCCCCTTATACTAGGGAGTATAGTACCCCCTACTTTAATCCCTTTTACGATTCTGCTAGTTTAATTGGGGGAACATCCCAAGTAGAACCCTTGAATCGGCCCAAGCTAAACCGCAAACCCCACACCCCAAACCCTAAACCCCAAACCCCAAACCCTAAACCCTAAACCCCAAACCCTAAACCCTAAACCCTAAAAACCCAGTGGCCTGCGCAAGGCCATTTCCAGATCTGCGCTGCCCTATTGGCCCACCCTCCCTTCCAGGGCTTGGCCCGGGGCCCCTGGATATTTAGGGTTCGGGGAATTAGGGTTTAGGGTTTAGGGTTCAGGGAATTAGGGTTTAGGGTTTAGGGTTTAGGGTTTAGGGTTTCGGGCTTAGGGTTTAGGGTTCAGGGAATTAGGGTTTAGGGTTTCGGGCTTAGGGTTTAGGGAATAGGGAATTAGGGTTTAGGGTTTAGGGAATTAGGGTTTAGGGTTTCGGGCTTAGGGTTTAGGGTTCAGGGAATTAGGGTTTAGGGTTTAGGGAATTAGGGTTTAGGGTTTAGGGAATTAGGGTTTAGGGTTTAGGGAATTGGGAATTAGGGTTTAGGGTTTAGGGTCCCTTCGAGGGCTTGGCCCGGGATCCCTGGCAACCTTGTTCCTCTAGGGATTTAGGGGTTTTAGGGGTTTTAGGGTTTTTAGGGTCTTTCAGGTTTCAAGGTTTTAGGGTTTTTAGGGTTTTTAGGGTTTTTGGGGTTTTACGGTTTTAAGGTTTCGGGCTTTTCCAAAAACAAAGCTAAAAAACACCAAACCCTACACACTCTAAACCCATAGGGCTTACGGTTTTAGGATGGCCCGGGCTTAGTACTTAGATGGCATTCCCAGCTACCCACTTTTTCGGGTCTAGGGTTGGGGGTTTTAGGGGTTTAGTTTTTTGTTTGTTCAGGTTTTTTGGGTTTTGGGTTTTTGGGGTTTTGGGCTTTCGGGCTTTTGGGCTTTTGGGCTTTCGGGCTTCGGGCTTCGGGCTTTCGGACAAACCCTGAACATCCCGAAAGCCGAGGAAGACCCCCGCATGAACTCCTGCAACACCCCATGACCCTCGGTGCCCTGGATCCTTAGAGCCCTACGGGGGGTTTAGGGTTTAGGGTTTCGGGCCCCTGGAACTTTCAATGCTGGCTCCTAAACCCCAAAGCCCCGACCGATAATGGCCTCGGAACTCCATGCACTCATTTGGTGTGGTTTAGGCTCTAAGGGGCTTTATAAACCCCTTTAAAACAAAAATGGGGGCACTCTTGTTAAACGCTGGGTTACTGGGAATAAACCCTAAACCCCTAACCCTAAACCCCAAACCCTAAACCCTAAACCCTACACCCCAAACCCTAAACTCGTAGTTCTTTATCCACAAGGCCGCCGTGGACGCCCTGTGCTGCAACGCCTTGCACATAGCGGCCGCTGCAGGCACTTAAGAACAGTCACCCTAAACCCTAAACCCTAAACTTCCAAACCCTGCTAGAATCCCTGATAAGGACTGTTAGCCTAATTAAGGGGGAACATCCCAAACTTGAGAGTTTAGAAGGTTGAGGAGCCTGGGGTTCAGGGTTTTGGGGCTTTTGGGTGTTTTGATTGTGTTTTGATTGGGGCAAGTAGGGCTTTTAGGGCCAAAATTGCCTTACTGCTTCGGAGTGTTTTCCTAGAGTGTAGGTCTAGGGCTTCAGGGCTTCAGGGTGTAAGCCCCATCGATTTTTAGGGGCTTATCAGGCTTATCCTGCTTTGGCATGGGGGTCCCGAGGCCCTACCAGGGCAAGATGCTGAACCATCGCAGGAGGGTCGTACTTAAACCCTAAACCCTAAACCCTAACCCCTAAAGCCTGCTCCATCCGGCCAGCGGCCAGGCCACGGCGAAATCTGCCAGCTCATCTTGACCCATGCCATAGAACCTGGGCTTGGGTTGCGCATCTGGTCCTCAACCCTAAACCCTAAACCCTAAACCGTGGTGAGTTCCTCATGTTTATTGTTGATATGGGCGGCCTTGAAACACGAACACGCACGAGGAAGGATGCGCTGCTCTGCACCCCAGTCAGAGAGTTCTGTTGAACTGCGGTTTAGGGGTTTGGGTTTAGGGGTTTAGGGGTTTAGGGTTGAGGGTTGAGGGTTTAGGGTTTAGGGTTTAGGTTTAGGGGTTTAGGGGAGAGCGTGAAAGCCAAAGATCCATTCAAGGGCGCCCCCTGCAAGCCAAGGATGTGGCAATGCATGGAACGTTCCACATGCTGGTTCAGCAGCATGCCTTCCTTTCCGGGGAATTGAGGACATGCGCCTTCGTGTTCTTCTAGTGTTTGCCTTTGAAGGATCTACTTTTGAAGAACGAAATAAGGGTTTAGGGTTCAGGGATGGTTTAGGGCCTAGGGGGTCGTTTCGGGTTTTGGGCTTAGGGTGCGCTTCTGGGGTTGATTGGAGTAGCAGCAATCCCAAAGGCCTTGACAGCAAGTCGACATGCTCCTCCAAGCGACACAAGTATCACAGCAGGACCATCGTGCTATCAGCTAAGGGTGTGTGTGTGTGTGTGTAAACCCAGCGGCTTATCTTGTTTGTGCAGCAGAGTCATGCGCCTTTTCCCCGGCTCAGGCAACGGAATATCTGGGGCCAGGCGCGCAAACTGCACGGCTTATCTGTTCGAGACATGAGAACTGAGCTCTGAACCCCCATGCGCCCATAGATACTGGCCTATAAAACCTGGTAAGTAATAGACTCGCACCCGAATAATTGCAGCCACTGTGAAGCCCCACTTGAAGGTTCATGGGTAGTGAGTAGTGAAAAGTAGTGTAAAAAAAGTACCCCAGTCAACGTTGTAATATGGGTTACCTTGCTGGACTATTTAATTACCCTTCTTATGGCCACCCAGGAACCTTCAAGTAACCCTCAACCCTCAACCCCGACTAAACCCTCAGCCTTAAACCCTAAACCCTCAACCCTAGACCCCAAACCCCAAATCCTTAACCCTAAACCCCAAACCCTAAACCCTAAACCCTAAACCCTAAACCCTAAACAGCCTCACAAGTTGAGGGCTGCGGGCAGGTCCCCTTTGACGTGGCCACCGGCTCTGCCCGATACGTGCTTTTGACGAAGGGCTTGGGCCGAGGACTCTTCAAAGAGCAGGAAAAACCGTGAGATCCGGGCTTGAAGGTTGAGAGGTTTAGGGGTTTAGGGTTTGGGGTTTGGGGTTTAGGGTTTAGGGTTCAGGGTTTAGGGTTTAGGGTTTAGGGTTGTGAGACTTCTTATGTGACCTTTTGGGGAGTACCCGGCATTGTTCGCAGAGGCCTGGATGCAAAAGGGTTTAGGGTTTAGGGTTTAGGGTTCAGGGTTTATGCGACTTGTCAGAAGGACCTCTCCGAAGCATACAGCTTGGGGTGAGAATACGAAAGGACTGAGGGGTTCAGGGTTTAGGGTTTAGGGTGTAGGGTTTAGGGTTAAACCTCGATTCCAGCTGAGGCCCGGTTTAGGGTTGGGGAGAAGGGGCTGTCGAGTTTCAGCCACATTGCTGCCTTTCTACGTGGTGACTGTGATGTCACATCTTCTGTTATCTTCGCAGCACATGCCTTTCATGCGCGGCCTGTCGCTGGCTAGCCCTCCCGGATCCATTTCATTACAGCTTCGTGCTCAGTTCCTTGTGGCCCCATATGGTGATCATGAATACATAGGGGCTGGGTAGTTAAGCTTTAACCTTTTTGGTTGCATAGAATCCCATTATAGATCAAAGGTGAACCTTTTTTGGCTAGGGTATTCCCTAAAAACTAAACCCTAAACCCAAAAGCCAAACCCTAAACCCTAAACCCTAATCCCTAAACCCTATTCCGCCAACAAGAATGTGTGATTCTTCAGCGGAATCTTCCACAACGCGAGCACAAGCTGGCCGGTCTCGCTACAAACAACTACTGGGCTTTAGGGCTTAGGGTTTAGAGTCTAGGGTTTAGGATTTAGTTTTGGAGTACTATACTTTCATACGTCCTTCTATGGTACTTGTACCTAAGAAGTATACTTTTTCCAAGGTCTACTCCAAAGTAGGGACTAGATTTACTGCTACTGGTATTTGCTTAAGAACGCCCCGTTAGGTGCTGGGTGGGGTAGCCTTTAACCTTTTCGGGTAGGATAACAAGCAATTTTGGGATTGTTTTCTTTCATTCTTGTTAAGAACACCCCAAAGAATAAGAATGTTCTTCCTTATACAAGCAATCGTTGGGCTCTTACGCAAATATCTTCCTCACAAGGGCTGTCCTCCGTTCTTTTTTGGCTCAACAGTTGCCCTTGGAGGGTCGGTGTCCGTGGCAGCAGGAGGCCACGGGAACATGGACATTTGGGAGTTTAGGGTTAATGGGTTAAGGCTTAGGGTTTAGGGCCAGTTTAGGGCTTAGGGTTTCAGACTTTGAGAGGGGGTTCCTGTTTGTAGTGGTTGCATGGTTGAGGGCACTTTTCAGCCAATCTCTATGCCCTAAGCCAACAACCCCTTCTGAGGGCGAGAAGTGCAGGGCTTGTGATTCTTTGGTTGAGGACTTGCTTGGATGATCTGTGGAACCCCGAGACAGAGCCCAAACCTCACTCAATATGAGGGTTTAGGGTTTAGGGTTTAGGGTTTAGGGTTTAGGGTTTCGGGTTTAGGGTTTAGGCGCCTCAACCCTCTGCACCCCAACCCTAGACCCCTGGCACAGGCCCGGCACACCCCACTGGGGACTCTGAGCCATGCCAGGGATCTTTGACGACACTCTTCGGCATTTAGGGTTCTGAAAGGTTTAGGGTTTAGGGTTTAGGGTTTAGGGTTTAGGGTTTAGGGTTTAGGGTTTAGGGTTTAGGGTTTAGGGTTTAGGGTTTAGGGTTCAGGGTTCAGGGTTCAGGGTTGAGGGTTGAGGGTGCCGTCTTTGGGGTTTGGGGAGTCGGGCTTTATGTATGGCTCTATAGAGTTGAAGGCTTGGCGTTTGGGACTTAGGGTTCGGGCTTCGGGTTTAGGGTGTAGGGTGTAGGGCTTAGGGCTTAGGGTTTAGGGTTTGGCCACCCTAAGCCCCCCCCCCCCCCCCCCCCCCCCCCCGCCCCCCCACCCCAAACCCTATTCTAATTATTCAGGCCCCCCTATATTAAGTGTGTAGAGGTATCCTTTCAAAGGGAAGGCATCTACTTGGCAGCCCAGTGGTGCCCTTTTGCTCTTTTTGGCTGGGTTCCCTTCTTTAAGTTCTTACAAAGTACCCAATACCAAAACAGGGCCCGAACTGTCCTCAACCCTAAACCATCCTCATCAAGCTTTCACATTGCGACCCTGAACCAAAAGACTCTAAGGTTCTGCGAAACCTAGAACCCCAACAAGCCCACAGAACATCCTAAAAACCCAGATCCCCTAATCCTAGCAACCATCATCCTAAATCCTGAACCCCTGGACCCTAGACCCTAGAAACCCCTTAAACCCTAAAAGTCCCATGAACCCTACACTCCTCATCCTAAACCCCTTGACCCTAAACCCTAGAAACCCCTAAACCCTAAAAGCCCTGTAAACCCTAAACCCTCACTAACCCTAAACCCTAAACAGTAAAAGACCTCAACCCTAAAAGCCCTAAAAACCCTACACCCCAAACCCTAGCTCCCCGGAACCCTCCCAAAACCCTCGCCTTATGTCCCTAAACCCTAAACCCCAAACTTTTCACCCCAAACCTTAAACCCTAAACCCCTCACCTTGTCCCTCTTCCGGAGGACCTGCAGCCCTGCATCGACCAGGGCAAGAAGGCCTACGAGGAGATTCAGCGCCGGCCTCAACAGCAGGATCTGGGGTTTTTTGGGGGGGGGAGGGGGGGGTTTTGGGGTGTTAGGGTTTAGGGGTTAGGGGATAGGGTTTAGGGTTTAGGATTTAGGGTTTAGGGTTTAGGGTTTAGGTTTCAAGGCATTTTTGTTTTTTTTTTGGGGGGGGGGGGGTCAGGGGTTCGGGCGTTTTTTGATATTTCCTGGGACCTGGGATGTGTTGTATTTCTCCTTTGTTGGGTTTAAGAGGATGTTGTTCTTGAGTTTGTGAAAGCAATCCTGTTTTTTTCAGTAAAATATGTTGGATGCTTGCTGCCCGTGCAGTCATATGCATGTAAGTGACAGCAGAAACTACCCCGAGGCCCTTGTCTATCCACGAAGTCCCTATTCCTAGGCTGCGTTCAGGACCCCTCAATCTTCGTTATATGATAACGTCATTCTTTGGGGTCCCTGTTTCAATAGGCCTTCTTGTCTTAGGGTACTGTTACTTGGCGAGCTGACTTCATACTCCCTGGACCTCGACCTGTCCCTGGGACTAAGTTTGGGTTTACTTAGGACCTGTCCTTGTGCAAGGAAAAAACATGGGCCCGAGCAAGCTGCTAAGATTGAGGGGCACTGCACCTTCCTGCCGGAACCTCGGTGGTTGGCTTGGCAGGCTTCCGGCAAAGTTTTTTTTCCGAGGCTTGGTGGGTTTCAACTGTGCAGATTTTTCAGTCATTCTGTATGCCGATGTGCTGGACAATATGGGCGTGTCCAAGAAAGGGGGTGTCCCTAACATACCCCCAATACTATTACAAGCCTTGATGTAGGAATCCGCCAAAAAAACAAACAAAAAACTCCCCCATTTGGAGCCCCACCCCACCATGTTTGATTGTATGCCATGGCTGCGACGCTAGTGGCTCTTGCTTTGGGTAGGCCTTTGGGAGAATGACCATGTAAGATATTGTCTTACATGTTCGCCCATGGGGTTTAAAGGTTTAACGTTTCAGGGCTTTAGGGGGTTTAAGGGTGTAGGGGTTTAGGGCTTAGGAATGCCTAAACCCTGAACCCTGAACCCTAAACCCTTAACCCTAAACCTTTCAGAGGGTTTAGGGTTTAGTTTTTGGGTGTAGGGTTTAGGAGTATGTTCAGAGGGTTTTAAGGGCCGGGCTTGGGCTTTGACCCTTGGGACCCCGGCCAGCATTTGGCTTGTGTTGGTTTAGGGTTCAGGGTTCAGCCTGGAGTGTTTAGGGTTTAGGGTTCAGGGTTCAGGGTTTAGGGTTTAGGGTTTAGGGCTCAGGGGTTTAGGGCTTAGGTTCAGGAGCTCTCCCTAGCTGGTATGGTCCGAGTCTGCTGAAGGTGGGACTGGGTCCGGGAAGAGATGCCCCTCGAGCAGCTCCGACGCGTTTTCAGCTGGTGGAGTTTAGGGTTTAGGGTTTGGGGTTTAGGGTGTTCGGAAACTGACGAGGGGGGGTGGGGGGATCATCCCGTGCAGCTTACCTGCCTACCAAGAACCTAGTCAGAGATACTTGCTACTGCCTGCGCTGGTGCAGCGTTCAAGTGCAAAATTTAGGGGTTTCCGAGATTGGGGGGTACCTTATTGGGGTTAGTATAAGGGGATCCTACTATTGGGGATCCATATTCGGCGTCCCCCATTTTCACCCCCGTTTGTTTCCGGGGCTCACGGTGCTTTGTATTCAGTCACTGCAGGTGGTCTTGTGCATGGGGAAAGACTCTTACTAGGCAGAAGCGGTATTATCTAGAGCGCATGGAATAGCCCTATAAAGGTCGTCTTAGTCCCAAGACTCCGAGAACCCGCAGCCTTCCATGAAAACCGAACGCATCATTATCATATCCTTGAGCATTAGGGTTTAGGGTTTAGGGGCCCAAGCATGCCCCCGCCAGGAATGACGAGGGAACTGCTCTAGAAGAGTCTGCTGCGCCCTTGGTCAAAGTTGCAGCATTTCTACTATTGAGGAGTCTCCTGCATGTCGGTGATCAACTGAAGTTAACTTTCAAGGTCCTCATCATAGACAGGCAGGATATTCAGATATCATGCACGGCTGCTGTGAACGACAGGGCTCCGGAGGTCAGCAGCAAGCATGGTGTCATGCAGTCAGGCCCAGCGGCCTCCCCATGCCTTGCCCAACTTCGTGGTAGTTAGGCCCCTGACCCTAAACCCTAAACCCTAAACCCTAAACCCTAAACCCTAAAGAAGATGAGCAGAAAGGGCGTGCTGCGGTTCCTGCATGCTGCTCAGGTTCGCGAAATTGTCGCGAACTCCTGCTGCCAGTCTGCCTGCCTCGTTTTAGTGAACTAGGACCCGGAGCAGGCCCTGCTTTCCTTTTTCTTAGGCTTGGGTTCCCTTTTACTCCCCTTAAACCCAAAAAGAGTACCGGTTTTATGCCCAGGTTACTCCTGGGTCTAGTGAAAGTGCATGAGAGGGATGGTGGCGCAGGGAAAGGGGGCTTCTGAAGCAGCTGGTGTTACCACTGAAAGGTTGCTCAAGAATGTTTCACCTGCGCCGCATTCTAAGCCCATGGACATGGAGGGTTGCCCTTGTGCCGGCTCACCTCATTGTTTCTCTGGGACTGCTTGGTGCGTTGCTGCCTGGTCCTGCGGTCTCCAGCCCGCCATCCTGCTTGAAGGCCGGATACACCCGGCGGGTGCACCGAAGCACAACGGATTGGCTGCACGAAGTGGGTCTGAATAGTGCCCAGGTGTCCAAGGCCGTTGCAAGGTTTCCTCATTTGCTTGGGCTCAGCATCGAGGCGAACCTGAAACCCACAGTGAATTGGCTGCATGAAGTGGGTCTGAACAGTACCCAAGTGTCCAAGGCCGTTGCCACATTTCGTCAGTTGCTGGGGTACAGCATCGAGGCGAACCTCTCTCAGAAGCTCAGCATCCTCCAACGCTATTTCACGGACGCTTCCCTTCGTGACATGGTCACTGCTTTTCCTACAAATTGTTGGCATACAGGAAGTCCCGCCTGGTTCACCGTTTGGAGACTCTGCGAGCGTATGGCGACCTGTCGATGTTCATTTCGACTATTGCACTCACGAACACTCGGTTTGCACAGCGATTTGAGGGTTTTACGAGAATAGGGAGCCCGAATATAGACCCCCGAATACTAGGGCTCCCTTAAAATGAGGACCCCAATCAGGTACCCCAAAAATTTCGGAAGCCCCCCATTTGAGCTTTTGCAGCAATGCGCGTGTGCTTGAGCCACCAGGTGGCCTGAAGTGCTACTCTCACGATACTGCGCCAACAAGGGCAATGGCTTGATGAGACGCATGACATGTGCGTACGCTTCCTTGGTAATCTTACAGTCAAGAGCTAGCGTCGATGTTGCAGCGGTTTGTGGCAACATCCCTCAAACCCCTAAACCCTCATCCCTAAACGCCATGACAGCATAAGAGGCTTCCCTGACTGAACGCCAGGACCGCGCCGAAGACCGAGATTACGCCAGTAGAGGCGGAGGACGAGTTTCAAATCATGCCGGAATGCGAATTGGTTCTTGTACTTGGCTGGTGTTTTGGGGTATTGATAACATGGAGGGTTATGTCAGGACCCACTTCGTCAACCCTAAACCCTTAGACCCCGCAAGCCGAAAGTCAAGCCAAGTTTGTCTCATGCAGGTTTACTGCTCCAGAGAGGGGTAGACTGAAATTCAAATGGGGGTTACTAGGTTGGTTTTTGGGTAATTTGTTATTTTCCTTATTTGGGTTTATAAGGGACCCCTATATAAGTATTTTCCAGAGGGTTTAGGGGCCAACCCAGGATCAAGTTGGGTTTTCATTCTCGAACGCTGAATCCAATCCCAACCCAAAACCTAATCCCCAAACCCTCGGAAGGACTGGGACCCAGAGTCGGCGCCCTTATTCCCTTTTGTTAGGGTTTAGGGTTTAGGGTTTCGGGTTTAGGGTTTAGGGTTCCCTTCAAAGGGTACCCCGCATGTTCCTAGGGTACTCTTGGGTCTACGGCAGCATCGACAGCCATGTCAGGACGTTCTCGTTTTCGCCGACCAAGCAGGGCTGTGTCAGAAGCCGTGCCGACTGAATTCCAGTCCAGCTAAGTAGCTGAGGTTTAGGGTTTAGGGTTTAGGGTTTAGGGTTTAGGGTTTAGGGTTTAGGGTTTAGGGTTTAGGGTAAACCCTAAACCTTAAAACCCTAAACCCTAAACCCTAGTAGACAACCTTTAACCGTTTGGAGTATATACATTATGCAATCCTACCAGAATTGAAAAGTTTCTTTGGGCCAGGGTACTCAGCAACTAGGCTAGGCTTATTGGCCTGGGTCTAAATGAGGTCTAGGGTTCGGATTTATCGGTCTTGGGGTTTAGGGTTCAGGGCGAAGGGTTTAGGGTTTAGGGTTTAGCGTTTAGGGTTTAGGGTTTAGGGTTTAGGGTTTAGGCTTAGGTGGACAGGGAAGGTCCTGAGACAGAGAGGAGGGGTTCGGAGCGGTCTGGGGGAAGATATGCGCGGAGGCATCTTTGGCTGCTTCGTATATTACTCTTTCCCCGCAGGCCGTCCCAGGAACGCCCTGGGTAGGACGCCTTCTCTTTAGAAACAGCTCGAGCCATTCCCCCCGAACCCTCAACCCTAAACCCTATACGATGCATAGCAGTATGATCTTTAATTCTGGGATGGGTCGGGTCCCCACATAAGCCTCAAGCCAAAGAAATGGGCACGCTATCATTCTTCGATCATTGGGGAGCCTAGAACCCCAAACCCTCTCGTTTAGGGTTTGTAGGGTTTATAGAGTTTAGGGTTTGTAGGGTTTATAGGGACTGGGCTTATAGGGTTTAGAGGGTTTAGAGGTCTTATAGGTTTTATAGGAAGAGGGTTTAGGGTTTAGGGTTTAGGGTTCGGGCAAACAAGCAAACCCCGGCAAGCTGTGCCAGGCTCTTGGAGAAAGCGCCAGAGGGGCGAGCCGGGCTCTTGAAGTGTTCGGGTGTTAGGGTTTTGGGTTTAGGGTTTAGGGGTTTAGGGTTTAGGTTTTAGGGTTTAGGGTTTAGAACCCAGTCCAGAACCCTAAGCGACCCCAAGCCAGTCCTTGCCAACCTTGCGAAGCTTCTCTCGGCATGTCGTTGCCGAATTTCTTCGGGAAGGGCTTCACTTACCGTTGGTTAGCAGGGAATGAGGGAATTTGGGCCCTATACAATACCCTTTACGGGATTATGTAGGGTACCTCATTCCCCCATTCCATATTAACTAACAGCAAGCTCTGAGGGATATGCCCCCCCAAGCACGAACGTAGGCGCGAAAATTGCTTCAGCTATGCGCAAGACAGCCGCGTTACCAATCAAAGAACAAACTCCAAATCTTTCTCAAACTCTCAGGCCCCAAAACCCTAAAGCCCCAAACCGAGAAGTGGCTTCTAGAGCTTCACTGGTTGCAAGTCTCTGGATTTGGCATATTTGTAGTCCCGTTGAATTGGGTATTCGAATACCCCTAACACCCCTGTTGCCATTATTATGGGGTAGCCCTAAACCCTAAACCTTAAACCCTGAACCCTAAACCCTAAAGGGCTAGCTTGTGGGTTTTGGTCAATCTCACGAGGTGGGAACCAAGAAGGTTGTCACGAAGCCCCCGCGGCTGCTCACCCAGGACACCTTTCCGCTTTAAGCCCACGAGTTTTTCGACTAAGCCCTGAGCACTAGACATCCCTAGACCCTAAGCCCTAAACCCTGTACCTTCTTGGGAGGGGAGTAGTGGCCTTAGGGTATCTTACAAGGGACTTGGAGGGCCTAGGACGGCTTGCAGATTCTTACTTTCGAGGGTTGTTCAGGCGTTTTTGTATTTTTTTATTCGCTTCTTTTTGCGTGGGATTTTCAGGTGTACGCAGACCATGTGTCCCAAACCTGCAGCCCCAGCGGCCGAGTAGCCATGGCATAGGTTGGAGGTGCCGACTCCACCATGCTGCGCCAGGAGGACTGCGATGCGCTGCTATCAAAGAACAAGTACGCCGCGCACCCGGTGGCCAAATGGGGGGGGTTTCCGAAAATAGGGTACCCCTTTCTATACCCCAAATAGACTGGAATCCCCCAAAAAGGTACCCTTATTTTCCGAATTTATACCCGAAATAGAACAGAATCCCCCCAAAAAAGTCTACCCTTAATTTTCGGAAACATCAAATCTGAAACGACTGCAAAGGCCTGCACTCGGTTCCGTCCACGTCTTCTGGTGCTCCGGTGTGTACTTGCTTTGTGTTTGAGCGGTTCCCAGGTAGCCAGCAACCTCACAGGCCTATTTTCGGGGTCAGAATCATAACTGATGGTATTCCCTCATGGTCCCTTTATTTCGTATACTGTAATAACCCCCCAAAACCCCGCCCCAGTTGTTAAGGCCCCTATAATATTATGTCTGCAGACTTGCGGTCATCAGCTTATGGCGGTTTATGCAACGGCGTCCCCAAGAAATTCGTGTTATGTCTCACCTTGCCTCAAAACAGTTGAGAAGTCACCCGAAAATCAAACGCCTAGTTACTGTACCCTAGCCCGAAGCCTCCAACACAAAAGCGCCCAAACCCCAAAGCCCAAAGCCCAAACCCCAAACCCCAAACCCCAAACCCCAAACCCCAAACCCTAAACCCTAAACCGACTTGCCCGATGCCAAGGACCTGCTAGTGGTTGGATGCCCATTGGACCCTCCGAAGGGTATGCGCCTCAGGAACAGGGTTTAGGGGTTTAGGAGTTTAGGGTTTAGGGTTTAGGGTTTAGGGTTTAGGGTAGCGTTTAGGGTTGAATTCGGGTGTAGGGAATACGGCTTTGGGTTCATGAGGCTTAGGGATCAGTTTTTGTTGGCGTGTCCCATAGGGGTCCCAATGCATCTACGTAGCATTTGGGCCTGACAGGGCCTCTTGCGTGGCATATACTGTATCGGTACATGGACCCTTAGCAATGAAGGAGTCTAAAGATGTATTTGTAGGGGTTGCAGTCTAGGACCGGGAGTAGACCCTTTTTTCCTTTTTTCGGGTTAGGGTTCCCTCATAATCCCCTTGTAACCAAACAGGGTACCCTTTCTATTCCTAGGTTACTCCCGGGTCTAGTAGCCCTAAACCCTAAACCCTAAACCCAGTGCTCCGTGCTCCGCTGCGGTTGGTGTGACTCTTGGCCTGGACTTTTCGTTTGGCTGCTGGCGTTTTTCTGCTGGCCCAGCTGAGCTCGTGGCCAGGCTGCTTTCCCCGCTCTGCTTGAGTCAGGGTTTTAGGGTTTAGGGTTTAGGGCTTAATTCTGGGTGACTGAAGGCTGAATAAAGGTTTTAGGGTTTAGGGTTGCCCTCATTCCCTGATTCCCTACTAAGAGCCAGCCAGACGAGGCAACACCACCGCTGACATCATCGTGCATCAGTCGGCGATGGATAAGTTTCTCTTCCTCCTGCTGCAGTCGATGATGAAGAATGTCGCGCCCGGCATGGTTGTCATGGGGTTTATCGGCTGTACACCCTAACCCTAAACCCTAAACCCCGCACAGTGTAACTCAGGGATGGAGGAGTTCCCTACCAGATTCAAGGTGTCGTCGACTAAACCCTAAACCCTAAACCCTAAACCCTAAACCCTTGGCCCTAGTTTTGGGGCTCCAGGACTTCCGATACAGCGAGTTCTGGCAACAGAGTTGTGAATATGTGTGGCTTCTAAGGTCTCGAGCACTTCATGGGCTTTCCTTGCGTCCTTCAGGGTTCAGGGTTCAGGGTGCAGGGTTTAGTGTTTAGGGTTTAGGGTTTAGGGTTTAGAGTTCAGGGTTTATGGTTTAGGGTTTGGGGTTCGACCCATTGTAGAAGATGTCCTTGCAAAAGTTGCTTGCATGACAGGAGGGCTGCGTCCAGCGAATGGCCGTTCTCACCCACGCAGCTCAGCAACAACCTAAAAGCCGAAACCCGAAACCACATCAAAGTGGTGTCACATAAGTTGCCTCAGCCGGATTCGGATCGAAGACGTTCAGTTCAGTATTGTGTTTACTTTGCTGTATCTGCACTGTCAGACCAGGTGCAATGATAAGTTCAACAGTAATACGATTGGCGCGACCATGGATTTGGTGGCATTCCCCCTGAAGGTGCCTTAGGGTTTAGGGCTTACGGTACATAATATTCAGCGGCGCAGCCCATGCTCAGTGGCAACACGAACCACGCCCAACAAGTGACATGACTTTCCTGAGTCGGTGAGTTTTGATCAATATGGAAGCGCTCAGATGAACTGTAGGGTTCTTCCGGGGTCGGGCGAGGGTGGCTCAGGGGTAACTAGGGAACCCAGGCGAGTTTGAGGAAAGTTGAGGGGGTGGGGAACCCTAAACCCTAAACCCGTAACCCTAAGCAATAGCAGAGCCGGAGCCAAGGATACATTTACGCTGGAGCCAGCTGCGCACAAGCAGCGAGGTCAGGAGCCAAGGTAGCGTGATCGGACGTGCCTCGATCAGCATCACTGATCCTCGAAGTTCAGGGTACATGCTAGTGCCTTGCTGGTCAGAAGAAGCTACCCTCCAGAACAGCATACTTAAATATACATGTATACATAGACATGACAATTATGTCGTGTGCTTCTATACATACAGAGTGTGTTTCTATACATGCATACATACATACCTACATACCTACATACCTACATACCTACATACCTACACACCTACATACCTACATACATACATACATAAATCTTTACACAGAAAAAGTCTATACACATATGTATATATACATATATGCGGTGTGCAGATACATATTGTGAAGCCTCACAGCCTACAGAAGTCCCTGACGTCTTATCTCATCTCAAAGCTCTCCATTCTCAGGCTTGAGCGTGGTATCTGGGGCCTGTGCCTCAGTGAGGATGGGGTAAAGGCCGTAGCCTGAGCGAGTCCTTCAACCAGAACCCTATAAACCCTGGCAAGGCAAAAGGGCCGCCTCGGATAGAGTACCAAAAGCCCTCAACCCTGAAGCTTAAAGTCCTAAACACACAAACCTTACCTTTGGAATCTTGGGACAAGAGAGAGGTCAAGGAGCCGAACTACAATAGCAGCGCTGGAAACCAAAAGACCCAGGCAGAAGCTGCCCAAACCCCCGACAGAACGACCAAAACTTCAAGACACCTCCCCCTAAACCCTAAACCCTAAACCCTAAACCCTAAACCCTAAACCCTAAACCCTAAACCCTAAACCCTAAACCCTAAACCAAAAAAAACCTAAACCCTAACCCTTAGCAATCTCCTGCGCGCCGCCGAGTGCACTATATTCGGCATGATGAACACCGCGCGGCAGGAGCTGGGCATAGCGATCCAGGCGATTCTTTAGGGGTTTCCTAGGGTTTAGGGTTTAGGGTTTAGGGTTTAGGGTTTAGGGTTTAGGGTTTAGGGTTTAGGGTTACAATTCAGCATCTCAGGGTGATTTTGTTCTTTTGTTGGTACAGAGTTGCTCTAGGCTGAGTTCAGGGCTGGATTCCGTCGCATGCCGAGTTTCGCAACTCTAACTCAAGGACCCTAAACCCAAAACCCTAGCACAAAGTCCTCTCAACTGGGGGCCCGCAATTCCTCGAGATAAACATAGCAACATGGCGTCCTTGGTGGATCATTCTTACAAGGAATCGAATACTCGACCTCTCAGACGTTCCCTGAAAACCTCAACCCTCTTGTGCAAAATTTAGGTTGTTGTATCTATCAAGGGGAACCATCATTTTGTACAAGAGCCTTCTTTGTCTTCGCACAGGTCATCGATATTGCCGGCGTCCCAGGGGGGGGGCTTTGGCGGGGGGTCAGGGTTTCAGGGTTTCAGGTTTTACTTGTTGTTTCTTTTGTTCCTTGCCGGTTTAGGTGTTTGACTTTGCCGATGGCTCGAGCAACCAGTCCCTAACCTACCCTAAAACCCTAAAGCCCTTGGCTCATGAACTGACATTAAGTGATTATAATCCAGGGCACTATTCTACCATTTCTGATAAACCACTGTTATGGTAACTTAGATTCAGTTCCTTAGCACGAAGACATACACAAACACCATTCTCAAGAACGGCACAATGACCCAGTTAAGTTTGTGGGTTTGAGGCTCTCGGGCTGTCTAGCGATTTGAGGGTTTAGGGTTTAGGGTTTAGGGTTTAGGGTTTAGGGTTTAGTGTGGTTCCAGCCCTGGGCGGTCTAGGATGTAGAGTCTAGAGCTTTGTTTTTGTTTGTTTTCTTTTTTCGGGGGCTTTGGGGGCATGAGGGTGTCGACATGTGGCTGCCTTTCGCCTCACTGTTCAGATTCCAAGAGGCCTGATCCTAGTAGGCATCAAGGAATAGCAAGACTTAACACCAGGTCTCAAACCCAAACCATAAACCATACACCCCAAACCGTTTCCGTCCCTACTAACCGACATGAAGATTACACTAACAGTCCTTAATAGGATTGTACTAGGGTGTTACGACAATCCCTATTAAGGACTGATCATTAAAAAGGGGGGAACATCCCAAATCATACACCCCAAATCTCTAAACCCTAAACCCTAAAGACTGAGGAGTATCTCGACCGGCCGGACATGCTCCCGCCGGTAGCATCAGAGATCTTCAGGCCCGCTCCCCTAAACCCTAAACCCTCAACCCTCAACCCTAAACCCTAAACCTCCAGCAGAGCCCTCCAATCCAACCGCCAAACGGTCTTGGAATCTTGCTCTCTTTTAAAGTGCGGACACGACGGTCTTGAGGTATCCTTGCTCTGTATAACACCTTATAGACTCCTAAACACTAAACCCCCGAAAACCCCCCCTACACCCAAAGCGCCCTCAAACCCTAAGCCCCCTAAAACCCTCAACCCCCCGAAAACCCCAAACCCCCCCAAACCCTAAAGCCCCTCAAGCCCTAAACCCCCTACACCCTAAAACCCGATCCCTAACCCTAAACCCTAAACCCTAAACCCCAAACCCCATGGTGCCAGGCTAGGCACGTTTGGAGTCGAGGTCTCAGTGACCTGGGGTGGCTTCTGGGGACTCAGGGTTCAGGGGTTTGCTGGAATGCCGCTCAGTAGGAGGGTTTAGGGTTTGGGGTTTAGGGTTTATATAGGGTGTAGGGTTTACCCTAAACCCTAAACCCTAAGGCCTGGGTTTGAAGAGCACCTTTCTCTAGAGAAACATTTTAAGGGATGCAGAGTTGTAGATTTCCTCATAAGCCCCGCCTGTGAGAACAAAAGCACCCTATTCCTATTAGGGCTGATAAGGGCTTAGGGTTTTGTGTGTTTTGGGGCTTAGGGTATACCGGGCGTAAGGCTGAGCATTTATGCACGTAGCTGTCGTGGGCCCACCAATCAGCAGCTACGACCCGGAAGCTTGGCGAGACCTGCATTTAACAGAACACCCAGTATATGCATTTAAAGGAACCCCCAGTATATACATTGTATATGATATATGTATACATATATATATATATATATGTGTGTGTATGTCTTTGAGTATAGTATATCAATACAGAAAAAAATAAGTACACAAATAAATAGATAAATGGATAATATGTGTATGAGTATGTAATAAATATTCATATGCATATAGCATATAATATCAACACCTCCAAAGCACCGATCTCTTCTGGGATAAAACCCTCAGCCCCAGCTCAAACATGCCTTTAACCCTATACAGTGACGGAATTCCACATCCTTATGAGATGCCAAAGTTCTGTTTGATTAGGGTTTAGAGTTTAGGGTTTAGGGTTTAGGGATCCCATACCCCAAGCCATAAACCTCAAATGCCCTGAGGTCAACACTGTGCGCCAATGCTGGCCTTACCCCCTGTACCGGGGTATCCGACACGACCAGCCACACGGGCCCAAGGGCCCAGAAGACAGGGTTTAGGGTTTCGGGTTCAGGGTACAGGGTTTAGGGCCCAGGGGGCCAGAAGACAGGGTTCAGGGTTTCGGGTCCATTCCTGAAGTAGACTTATACTTGTGCTTAAGGTGTGCGTGTTATGTTTCAGACGACTGCCGCCAAGTTGATCGATTTCTGTTTAATGAAATGATCTGTTTTCCTTGGCAGAGGGGGCGGGGGGGGGGGGGGGGGGGGTAAAAACCTGAAGTTCTGGAAAGCATCTGGAAGTCTACGACAATGAGGGACCACTCCAAATTTGGAGCCCCCCATGGGATCCCAATCTCAACCCCAAATAAGGTAACCCTAGTTTCGGAAAACCGCATCTAGAGCAAAACCCTAAAACCTGTACCCTCCTGCCCTAAACCCTAAACTGCCCTAAACCCTAAACCCTAAACCCTAAACCCTAGTACAGATGTGGGACATCACCTGCCAGAGCCCCTTTTCAATTCCTATATTATCTTCAAGAATTTCGGTCCCTTTGAGAGCCCTTCGTTATCTTGCGGGAACGAGGCATCCCACTTTCTACCCATGCAAAGCCCCCTGAGAACCAAAGATCTGCTGAAGAACCCCCCCAAACAAAAACAAAGCAACTTCAAAACGTTCCTCCTCATAAGAGCAACATGGGGATGCTTGCCTTTTCTTCTTTTTTTTTTTGGGGGGGGGGGTTCTTAAAAACCCCCCCCCCCCAAAATAAAAGAAATGCAAAAGAAAACTAAACCCTAAACCCTAAAAAGAAAGAAAGAAAGACCTTGAGAAGCTGCAGGCGCTTCGTTTACCGGCAGTTCCTGTCCCATGAGTACGAGAAGAAGGCCGCGAAGCCATGGGCATCGACCCCAGTTCTGGAGGGTTTAGGGTTTAGGGTTCTGGGTTCTGGGTTCTGGGTTCTGGGTTTAGGGCTAGCTCCATATACCCTTCACAATGGGGCTCGTGCGGTTCATTGTTGGCCTTGGCTTGCTCTAGATAGGGATTTCAAGGCGGGGTTTTAGGGCTTGATGGTCGTGAGTGCCAGCGGCAGTTGGGAGGTTCAATCGTGTTTCGTTTGGTTGCCTCTTTTCTTACGCTTTAGGGGTTTTGGGCCGTTTAGGGCATGTTGCTGTAATCCGCTGAATGTTTGCAAGCAACTTATCTTGGACCATTCCGCTCGGCGTCCCTGCCATGCTTCAAGCAGGACGTACATAGAGCAACACAGTACTTTGCAAAAGCATGCGAAGAAGTGCGCTATGTAGGACAATCTTCAAGTAGGGTTTTGCTCCATACGCATGGTGCCACTTCAGATAATTCGAGAGTCGACGCAAACGGAAGTTAGCGGCCGAGTCTTCAGGCCTGACGAATTCATCGCTCATCCTATCTGAACTCTAAGTCTCAACCTTATCATTCACGTACACTTTCCCTCTGGAAGTCTACACGTAGACCTTAAACCCTGAACCCAAACCTTAACCCCCCAAACCACAAGCCCCATGCCACTCACGCTGTAGCCCGAAGATGCCCGAAGTTGATATACCCACAAATCACTATAACACCCTTCTTCACACATGATAAGCCCCAACCCTATTTTGGCTTATTCTAGGGCCCCTATTAAACCTTTCTAAAGCATTTGTAAGCGAATTCAAACCCTTCTAAAGACCTTACAGAAGCCCTGATAGACGCCGTTTTCACAAAATGCCCGTTTAAAGCCCTTTGCAGGGTTTATTAGTTCGAACATAATTTGTACAAAATTGCCCTTAATCCCTGCATAATCCTTACAAAGCCATAAAATTGCTCTGTGTATAGGATCCCCAAACCTACCCTCTAGAAGCCTTGTAAGACCAGTGAGTCCTCAGGATATGCCCAGCGAGGGCATCATCGCCATCTCGGGCGGCAACGGCGCTTTAGGTCTGGCCCGGGGCGCCCAGACAAGGGGCCGTTGGGGTTTAGGGTTTAGGGTTTAGGGTTTAGGGTTTAGGGTTTAGGGTTTAGGGTTTGAGGGCTTTCAGGGTTTTCGGGGCGTTTAGTGCCCTAGGATGCCCAGAAGGGCGAGTCCCTACTTACTTCCATGTCCTTACTTTCACCCCCATTGAGCAGAAGATAGGGAGGGTACCCAGTTCTTCATTCTAAAGAGCTTGGGGAACCCAGTTGGGGTTTTGGGTTTGGTGTTTAGGGTTTAGGGCGTTTGAGAGCCACCCCAATCCGGAATGTTGGCCGCCGGGTCTGCGGAGCTTACTGCGAGTGAGGAGTTCCAAAAGCTTCCGCATGTCTTGGGCCCCGAAGCCTCCAAGCCCCAAACCACGAAAACCCTAGACCCTAAATCCTGAACCCCCTGAACCCTAAACCCCGAAATCCTAAACCCCCAAAACCCTAAACACCCTTAACCTTCGTCTCCCAACCCTAAACCCTAAACCCTAAACGAGCTCCCAGCCCAGAGGCTGATTCTCGACTCTACCCGTTTCTTGAAGGGTGCTCACTTTTCGGGGAAATGGCTCCGGTTTTCTTCTGTAAGGGTTCGACTCTAAGCAATTCTTAAGTTACTCACTTTTCGGGGGAATGGCTCCGGTTTTTTTTGTAAGGGTTCGACTCTAGCCGATATGTTTTTTGAAGGGCCCTTGGTATGTAGATGTAAACTCTATAAGTAAACCCCTATATAAGCTTATTATTGCAGAGTTCTGTTGTGAACGTTTTGGTACAAGGACTCGACCATCTCGACTCCCTTTGGCAGGATTCGAGCGGAAATCACGCCGGCTCGGCCTGTGCACCCTAAACCCTAAACCCCAAACCCCAAACCCTAAACCGGCGCGGCTTGCAACAGCGACGAGGACTCGCCGGAGTCGCTGGTGATCGACCCGAACACTTTGCAGACGTTGAGGAGCTCGATGAATCGCAGGAGAACGGTGACAGGGTGAGTGCCCGGCTGAGGAAATCGCGTTTGGCGGAGACGAATCCAAACAAGAAGAACTGGAAGCCCTGCCCTGGATGAGTGCCTAGACCCTGAACGCTCAACCCTAGACAGGGATTAGGGTTTATAGGGTTTGACCTAAACCCTGAACCCTAAACCCTAAACCCCCCCCCCGGGCCTCCAATGCACCAAACCCCACGCTTCAGGGACTTCGGGGATGAGAGGTAGTTTAGGGAGTTCGGGGTCAGGGGCTTGATTGGGGGGAGGCTTAGTAGGGTCTGAGAGGGAGAGGGGGGGGGGTGTGTTGAGGGTTGAGGGTTTTGGGGGTTTGTTTGGGTTTAGGGTTTAGGGCCTTGTGGGTTGAATGAAGGTTCCCTAAACCCTAAACCCTAAACCCTAAACCCTAAACCCTAAACCCTAAACCCTAAACCCTAGGTTTTCGGGTTTTGGGTTTAGGATGAGCATCTGCTGAGGTTATGGGTGCGTGGCTGCTGGACAGGGCGAAGAAGCAGATGGACGCCAGCGGCGCACTGCTTGCAGATGATCGGGGCTTTCCCTCGGTTTAGGGTTTAGGGGTTATTAGGGGCTAATTGCCTGATTGTTCGACCTGTGGGGTTTCCGTACCATGTAGCAATGTAGGAATGATATGGATTGACCGATATTGTTCCCTGGAGGTAGTATGGTATAGCTCATTAAAAGGTGTTGGGCTGGGGTGTTGCATGACAGGGTTTGAGGCTCTCAGGCACGAGGGCTGTAATTGACTTCCCGCATATCATTTCTCCCTTTCCCCTGCACCTTCAGAAAAAACTGCAAAGCTCCACTGGGTTCCAAGCCTGACGGTTGACGCCTAAACCCGAAGCCCTAAGCCCTAAACCCAAAGCCCTAAACCCTAAACCCTAGACCTTTCACTCAGGTGGCAAGTACAAGCCGGCATTCAGCATCCAGCCTCGACCTTGATTTCATCGCATTTCTGAGCTAGACTTGTTGTTTTTTTTTTTCCGGGGGCAAAGGGTGTGGGGTGCAGGGTTTAGGAGTTTAAGATTTAAGGCCCAGTGGGATCGTTAGAAAGGGCATTTTGGGATCATTTGGGCGTAGGGTTTAGGGATCTAAGATTTAGGGCGCAGTGGGGTCGTTTCCAAAGGGCAGATCTATGCGGATAGGGACATTCTCATCTCTGGCTTCTGTCGCGGGGGACATGGGAAGCGACGCCCCAGGTTCATGTCCCGATCGGCCAAGATCAGCGACCTCAATGTGCCGCTGTGGAACAAGGCGGATGGGACTGGAGGTTGAAGGGACAAGGATCCATGCCCTGTTAAGGCCCCAAGTGCATACTATGTCGGCACATGGACCTCAAGAGGGTCTGGGGGTCTGTCGCTCTTGGACACTAGTTCTCAAAAATCACAGGCAAGATTGTTTTATCAATAGCTGGATTGTGCACCTTGCCAGGTTTCCTTGGCTGACAGTTAAACCCGTAAAACCTTTCACTCTAAAACCCTTAAACCCTTTCGCCCGACACCCTTGGACCCTTAACCCCTGGAACCCTGACACCCCTAGTTCCTAAACCGCTTAAACCCTTACACCCCTAAACCCTTATCCCCTCAAGGCCTCTGGGATTTAGGGTGCGGGGCATAGGGCTCGTAGTTAGAGCTCCTCAAGTCTAGAAACTCTAGAACCCCAGAAACCCTGAAAAACTAGACTCCCTAGATTCCCTAGAGACCCTAAAGCCCAAACAGCAAAAGGCCCTCCCCAGACCCCGAAAGCCCGAAAGCCCTAAACCCTAAGCCCTAAACCCTAAACTCTAAACCCTAAGCCCTAAGCCCTAAGCCCTAAACCCTAAACCCTAAACCCTAAACCCTAAACCCTAAACCCTAAACCCTAAACCCTAAACCCTAACTCGCAGCTAAAGAGGTCCAGTCCAAGGCCGATGCCCTTGGCATCTCGGTGATGCAGGGCAAGATGGACATGGGCCACTGCCTGAGGCTTCAGGGTCAGCTCAGTTTTGGGGTTTAGGGTTTAGGCTTTAGGGTTTAGGGTTTTGGGTTTAGGGTTTAGGGGCTTTTGGGGGTTTTGGGGGGTTTTGGGGGGTTTTGGGGGGTTTTGGGGTTGTGGGGTTTTGGGGTTTGGTAAGAGGGGGGCAAAGGGGGGCTTTGGAGAAGACCCTTTTAAAGGGGCTTTAAAGGGGGGCTTAAAGGGGGCTTAAGGGGGGCTTTTGGGGTTTGGGGTTTCGGGTTTAGGTGTTAAGCCTCGTCTTTGAAGCTTTCGGGTTTAAGGTAGCCCATCATGGTTCTTCCTCAGACCCTAAACCACCGGGTCTGGCACCCTGAAAGGCCGACACAGAAAGGTCGACAGAAAGACAGAAATAAAGAAGGCAAGAAAGTAAGAAAGCAGAAAGAGACTCAGATAGACAGGGGAGGCAGGAAGGAAGACGAATAGAGACACAGAGAAAGAAAGAGAGAGAGAGAGGGAGTCGTAATCACCTGTAAGTCGTTAACCCCAAACCCTAAACCCTAAACCGCAAGAATGCAGGATTACAGTAAGCCCGCAAGCTTACCTGTGCGCGGCCATAATATGAGCTGGTTGGCAGAGTTCCAGAAGGAGACCGCAATACGCAAGAAAGAACGCCGCTGCTTTGCCAACCGCCTCGGGCCGGAAGGAATCTGCAATTTCCGGGGGGTCTAGGGTCTAGGGTCTAGGGTTTAGGGTCTAGGGTCTAGGGTTTAGGGTGTCTAAAGAAGCTCTGCGAATTGGATTGGGCCATTTCCGAGGGCTACTATTTGCCTACCCCCCAAAGAAGGGCAATGGAGGGATTATTCTCTTTCATTCTGTTGGGGTTCCTAGGAAAATGGGGGTTGCCGAAATTGGGGGTACCTGTTTGTGTCCTTATTATAAGGGAATCCTACTATTTGGGGTCTATTTTCGGGGTCCCCTATCTTTCGAAAAAAATGGTAGGGGGGTGGAGAGCAGCTGAGGCTCGCAGGAAGCAGTGGACAAGTTCGTGCAGGAGGCCGGGTCGTAGCTGAAACCTGCGAAGGCACTCCTATTAGTCCGCGAATGGGGTTTGGGGTTTTTGGGCTTAGGGTTCAGGGTTTAGGGTTTAGGGTTTTAGGGTTCAGAAACTCTTAACCAGCTTGTTCCCAAGTAGCCAGGCCCTACCGCAACAGCCCAGTATCGAGTTGCACCGGTGTTTATCAACATGTTGCACGCAGCCTGCATGGGTCATTTGTCGTTCTGTTGATTGGCGCGTCCTCCTTGGGCCTAAGCCCAAATCCCTGACTCCTCTGAAGCCCCAAAATTCCCTAAACCCTTAACCCTTAACCCTAAACCCTAGACCCTAAACGCCCCGATTGTCCCTCAAACCCTAAAATTCCTCAAAGCCCCAATTCCCCTGAACACTAAGAGTCCCGAAGCCCCACGGTTGGCATTTACCAACAAAACCTACTTTAGGGTTTAGGGTTTAGGGATTAGGGTTTAGGGTTTAGGGTTTAGGGTTCAGGGTTTAGGGTTTAGGGTTTAGGGTAATGAGGTACTCTATAGAATCCCTTACAGGGTATATATAGGGGGATATAGGGTACCTCGTTCTCTCATTCCCTACGAACCAACTGTAAGTTTAGCAACAAAACCTAAATGCCCTAGAATCCACTTATCCACCATGGGCTTGGAGAGTTTAGGGTGCAGGGTTTCGGGTTTAGAGCTTAGGGTTTAGGGTTAAACCCTAAAACCCTAAACCCTAATTAAACCCCAAACCCTAAACCCTAAACCTTTTCTAGGGCTGGAATTGCCCTGCCATCGCCTGCCAGGTCTCCCCAAACTTGACCGGCTTCATCCACTCCGCGGGTGTCCTGCAGGTGAACCTGGGGGGGGAACGCTGAGCCCTAGGGTTTAGGGTTTAGGGGTATAGGGGTTTAGGGGTTTAGGGGTTTAGGGGTTTAGGGGTTTAGGGTTTAGGGCGGTAGAAGTGAGACCTTGGATCGTACCCTGAGATAGAAGAGAGCAAAACGCTAGAATGGAGACCCCAAAAGGGCCCAAACGGGGTTTAAGGTTTGGGGTTTATACACCCCCAAAGAACTCCCACAAGACCTCAATGTCCCGACTAGTTGTCGCCCTTTTTGCTTTGCGTCTTCGCGGTTTGTTGGGCCCCTGACCAACTACTCTAAACCCTACACAAGCGCACACAGAACAAGAAAACACCAAAAAAACAAGCAAGTCGAAAGCACGTGATTTCATGATGGAGCGCAGCAGCAAAAACACACACAGGACTCGATGCTTCCCAACCAGACCTGGGAGAAGTTTGAGGCGGGGTGCGCCGCTTCCGGATGAGTGAGTTGGGATTGGGGTTGGGTACTGTTGATGCTGGTTGGCGGTTGGAGCCCTCATTGCAGGTCTGACGCCAGGGCTGAGTTGCAACGAGAACCCTTAGACCCACTGTCTAAACAGTAACGTTAGACCCTCATATCCCTGCTCCCTGAAACGTTTAACTTGGCCAGCCTCCAAGCACGGATTTGAAGTCCAAATCGCACAATGCTCCCTAAACCCGAAACCCTAAACCCTAAACCCTAAAATGGGGGGGGGGGGGGGCTTAGCTCGTACCCGTATTTCATGAAGTGGAAGATGCCCCGTTGGTTTGGTTTACAAGAGGAATCTTCCAAAATAAGCCTTTCTTGCTGGTATTTCAGGGTACTCTACTTGAAGGTTCATGGTACTTATGAACCAATTATACCTGTACTAAAAACCCAAAATTATAAGCATTTAAGGGGCTCATAAGTGGGTTCTAATTACAGTTATAGTTGGTCAATAGGTTCCCTGAACCTCCAAGTAGTATCCCTAAACCCTAAACCCTAAACCCTAGTATCAGAGAGTTTCCAGTGACAAGCAGCCCATCGGAGGGTTGTGGAGTATCGGGTTGAGTGTGCAGAGTGTCGAGCTTATATGGTTTCAGGCACAGGCAGGGAGTTTCCCCAAATCCTGAACCGTACTCCCTGAAACCTTAGGTCTTGTCTCTTCGCTCAAGATTACAAGGACTCACGCTCTTGCCAGCCCTAAACCCTGAACCCTAAACCCGAAACCCGAAACCCGAAACCCTAAACCCTAAACCCCAAACCCTAAACCCTAAACCCTAAACCCCTTGTCTTCCTTCCTTTTCTTAGGCTGTCTACGACTCCAAGCATCGAGCTGCACTTTACCTGCACGACGCGCAGCTTGCCATGGCACTGGATCCCTAAGCCCGGTAGGGTTTAGGGTTGAGGGTTTAGGGTTGAGGGGGGTTAGGGGGTTAGGGGTTACGGGTTTAGGGTCTAGGGTTCGGGTTCCTGAAAACCCTGAATCCTTAAGTCCCACGTACGAAGCCGTTAACCCCCCCCCCCCCCGCCGGCCCCCCCAAGCCCAACCCCAAACCCTTAACCCTAAGCGCGAAGCATTAGATGTCCGATGTCCCAAAATTTTAGCTGGTGCAGTTTAGGGGCTTAAAAGGGGCTGGAGGTTGAAAGAGCTGAATTTCAGTTCTTTCAACCTCCAACCCCACGGTTGAAGGGTTTAAGGGTTTGGGCTCCGAAGGTGGGGACTGTGCGAAAACTAGGCAACCCTTGTTAGGTACCTCTCATGGTAGAATCCCAAATCTAGAGGACTCCCCAACATGTGGGGGTTTGCGATATTCGGGTGTACTTTATTGGGGTCCTATTGTAAGGGAATCCTACGATTTTGGGGTCTATATTGGGGTCCCCTATGTTCGTAAACCCCATGTGTTGTCTAGGAATGTCCGTGTGGTGCCCCTTGCTTCCCTTGATGAGGGGCCAGGGTCCTTGATAAACCTCACCGTGCTAAGCCAAGGAGAAGGACTGGATGCCTTCTTTTGTATCCCGAGGTTGGTTTTGGGTTTAGGGTTTAGGGTTTAGGGTTCAGGGTTCAGGGTTCAGGGTTCAGGGTTCAGGGTTTAGGGTAGGAACCGTAACCTCTAAACCCTAAACCAATTCACACCGAGGCTTGAGAGAATCAGCAACCCGAACCTCCAGTTCTTCTGGCTGCGACCTGGCCGCACTTCCTTCCAGAAGGAGGGTTTAGGGTTTAGGAGTTTAGGGCTTCAGGTTTAGGTGATTCTGTTCTCTTCTGGGTCGGCAAAAAGCTGAAAGGTGAAAGAAAGAATGAAAGGGATGAATAAAAAACATAATGACCAACAAACGAATTGAACCCTACACCTCGACCTGAACACCTGGACCCTAAATCCCTGAACCTTCTGTCCGAAGCGCTACACCCCACCCGCAAGCCTAAACCCAACAGAAGAAGCAATTGAGAACGGATTGCCCCCCCCCCCCGTCTGTCATGACGGCGCGAATTAGTTAGAGGATACAACCTGCGCTTTGGAGTACTCTACTTTATTACTTGTTTTTTGGTTCTGGGGGTTCCTATTATAGCTACTTATACCTAACAAGTGTATATTTTTTGTTTTCTCCAGGGTTTGTTCCACTGGTCCATGGCCCGAAATCCCGCAAACCCATGCAGGTTCTCGTCAACGTCTGCATACGGCCATGCGCTGAGATTGAAAGTCTGGACGCATCCGGAGCTTGGTCATTTAGGGTTTAGGGTTTAGGGTTATTCAGGGTTTAGGGTTTAGGGTTTAGGGTTCAGGGTTTATACTATGAAGAACTAGAGTAATCTTCATTGTGCTGGCGGTTGCCATCTTGACCGTTTCTCTGCGGCCGCATCTTCCTCAGCTCTGGATGTTTCGAAGCCCTGCGGTTTTAGGGTTTAGGCTTTAGGCTTTAGGGTTTAGGGTTTAGGGTTTAGGGTTTAGGATAGTCTGCTCGGTACTGCGCGGACAACACTCCATGGATGGAGTGTAGTGTAGTGTAACGTAGTGCAGTATGACATGTTGTGGAATCATTGTACTGGAAGGGCATGTAGTGTAAGCTGATGTAGTGCAAAGTTCGAGCGACTGCACGGCACAAGGAGTTTCGTGATGAAGACTGCAAGATTGCGTAGTCACGGTGTGTCGTCACCATATTAGGCCGTGCATTGAATGAACTCGCAGGGTCGCCAACGCATGTGGCCCAAGCATGGCCAGTGAGCTTAAGCCCCCCAACAGACACAGACAGGGGCTTTCTGGTGAGAGCCACGTCAAACTTAAGAGCCCCTAAAGCATGAAGCTCCGCCCCAATGCCCGGAGCCCCATCCCCCAGGTCCCTGATCCCGCAACTTAACTTCCCAAAGAGCCCAAAAAAGCCCCATATACCGAAAACCCTATATATCAGTTAACGTGTAGATATCTCTACAACAATACCGTATGACTATGAACATAGGTAGAGTTATATAAACCCTAAGCCCTAAACCCTAAACCCTAAACCCGAAAGCTTTTTGAGCCCACGGCCTCCCCAACATGGTCCGTTCTCGAGTTTGGTGCGTCCGTTTTTTGGGAGGGGCATAGGGTTTAGGGTTTAGGGTTTAGGGTTTAGGGTTTAGGGTTTAGGGTTTAGGGTTTGGGGGGGGGGGGGGGGGGGGGGCGGTGGGGGGGGTATACCTGAGGCAATGTGCAACTTGAAGGGGCCGTGAGCGTTGCAAGGTTTTAGCCACCCAAAACCCTAAGCTCCCTGAAATCCCTGAACTCTCTGAACTCCCTACACCCCCAAACCCTAAACCCTGAACCCTGAACCCCCGAAACCCTAAACCCTCAACTGGCCCCAAGAAAGGCCCGTCATGTAGCCGAACTGCCCACCTTTTTCTGCTGAGGCAATATGGGCCAGGCAGGGAAGGGATGTACGGCTGAGGGTCTTAGGGCTTAGAGGTTTAGGGTTTAAGGTTTGGGGCTTAGAGGTTTAGGGTTT
The DNA here is from genome assembly GCA_905221605.1 of Symbiodinium natans. NCBI lineage: Eukaryota > Dinophyceae > Suessiales > Symbiodiniaceae > Symbiodinium > Symbiodinium natans. The sequence continues at coordinate 138,923 of CAJNDS010001624.1, read as the reverse complement.
AGGGTTTAGGGTTTAGGGTTTAGGGTGTTTAGGATGGCTAGGGAACATGTACGTATTCCCTATCTTTGCGCGTTATGTTCCCCGTAGAATTATGTTTACACCAAAAAGGATAGTCTTTCTATTGCCAGATTGCTCTTGGGCCTAGTTAAGGGCAGGGTTTAAGGTCCTAGTGTTTTGGGGTTGTTGGACTCTAGGTTTTTAGGGTTGTAGAGTTCACCCTAACCCTAAAGCCTAAGCACTTAGGCTTTCGGCTTTAGGCGAGAGTTCACTTGCGGCCAGGATTGCAGAGAGTTCCACATTAGGGTTTGGTACCTGAACAAACCCCCCGCAAACCACCAGGTGAACTACTCTGCCTCAAACACCTGCCTGGATGGCTTGGCAAGGCCAGGAGATCTCACGTACGCCGCAAGGCTTCAAGGCTTTTGGGTTTAGGGCTGGAGGGTGTAGGGTTCAGGGGCTCAATATTCACAAGAGTGCAATTGGCGCTTAAGGATCCCCCCCCCCCCAAAAAAAATGGGATCCTTGTATGTGCGGTTTGGGTCACTACATGCCAGATGTCCGCTTAAAAGGGTTTAGGTAGACTGCATATAGTTCGTAGGGTTTTGAGTTTGAGTTTAAAGTGTTGGGTTTGGCGCTTTAGGTTTAAGGATTTCGGGCTTGTGGCCTAAAGCCTCCGAGCTTCCCCGAAGGGTCCATGTACCAAGTATACACTGTGGCCTGAAAGGGGGTTTAGGTTTTAGGGTTTTAGGGTGTGCGGTTTAGGGTTCAGGGTTTAGGGTTTAGGGTTTAGGGTTTAGGGTTTAGGCACCCCCCCAAGTATCTACTTGGGATACATGGCCCCTTGAAGGGTTCCAGCAGCCCTCATCTACTTTAAAAAACACGAACCGTTAGAGGATTCTAGCAGCCCTCACCCCAACCCCCCCCACCCCCCCACCCCCCCCAAAAAAAAAAAGCCCCCAAATTCCAGGCACCGCCTGGCGCTGGGCAAGCCTTGCACTGCCATCCACTGGGGTGCTTGGGGCGAGGCACAGCTTCATTTCTTAATAACATTGCTTGCTAGACCGGCTCCAGGTTGGCCCTTCTACAATAGGAAACCTCAATCACGGTACTCCAATCATGGTATGGTTGCTGGGCTACCAACAATATTCAGGGGTTTAAGGGCTTAGGGTTTATGTAGGGTCGAGGGTATAGTGTGTAGGGTTTGGAAGAAGCCCCCCAACCACTGTTTTCTAGTATACCCCATGGGTGCCTAGCCTACTACAAAGGGTCTATGAACGCTGTTGAGGGGTTGAGGTTTGAGAGTTTGTTGGTGGGCATGAGTTCCAGCTTCGGTGTTTCAGTATGTAGTCGTTGTTTTGATTCTCGTTTCCAAACCCCAAACCCTTAAAAGGGGGTTGAGGTGGTTCAGGGCTCAAGGCTCGAAACTCCAAAACCCCAAGCCCTAAAACCCCAAACCTGAAAACCTTGAGAGCAAGACCTGTCCGGGGGATCAAAAACACATTTAAAGAAACAACGCGAGAATGTAGGGCTCAGGGAATTGAAGCCTCAAAGTGGCGTCGGAACCATTGAGGATCAGGGTTTAGGGCCTTTAACCCTAAACCCAAACCCCACTCCCCAAACTCCAAACCCCAAACCCTAAACCCTATACCCTAAACCCTAAACCCTAAACCCTGCCTTGAGCGGTTCAGGGGGTACTTCAGGTTGGCATGGCGGCCACGATGGACGACGTCATGCGGAACCGCGTGATGATGGGGCAGTGCCGGCATGGAAGCATCCTGATGGGGTTTTGGTCATATGGGTTGGTGGTCTCTGTAAGTAGGTTTTCTATCTCATAGGGCATACATTCGGGGTTCTTATTAGGGTATCTAGGGGCTATATGAAGGTAAAAGGGCAACAGAGAAAGAGGCCACCCGCCTTTATAAGGTTTTGGGCTTAGGGTTCAGGGTTGAGGGTTGAGGGCTTAGGGTTACTAGGACCCAGAGTAGGCCCCTATTCCCTTCTTTTAGGGTGTAGGTTCCCCTTATGAGCCCCTTAAACCAAACAGGGTGCCCTTTTGTTGCTGGGTAACTCTTGGGTCTAGGTTGCGGGATCAGATGTGCCTGCCTCTAGGGCTCTAGGGATTTCGGACATCTTGCTTTTGAAGGGCTTAGGGTTCAGGATGTACGGTGTAGACATATGAACATCGGCTGATCAGGCAAATCAACGGGTATCAGGCCGCCTGTGCGAATCGGACTTAGCAAGTGGACAATCCACCACCCAAATGCTACTGACCATGGGACTAGCTTGTGTGCGTTTTTTGGTATTTTAGAGGAACCAAAATCAAAACTGGCGAACCTAGCTGCTGTATTGCTCACCGTTCTGGATCCTGCAGGCAAGCCCAAAACCGCTTTTTTGGGTCAAACATGTAGGGTTTAGGACTAAGTCCAGAACCCTAGACCCCAAACCCGAAACCCTAAACCTTCAAACCCCAAACCCCAAAAACCCTAAACCCCAAACCCTAAACCCTAAATCCCAAACCCCAAAACCCTAAACCCTAGACCCCAACCTTCTGACACTCCATGCCAGGCCAATGCCCTACTTCACCGTGGCCCAGGGACTCCAGGGTCTGGAAGGCCATGGTTTTGGGGGGATTTTGGGGGGTTTAGGGTTTAGGGTTTAGGGTTTAAGGTTTGGGGTTTGGGGTGTAGGGTTTTGAGGATCCCAAGGCCCAAAACCCAAAACCCTCAACCCTCAAACCCTAAAACCCTAAAACCCAAAACCCTAAACCCGAAACCCTAAACCCTAAACCCTAAACCAACCTTCAAAATCATTCATCCAGCACCCTTTGAACAAAGCCTTGAGACGCCCTCGAAGATCCCTCTCCTCAGGTGGCTTGCGCACCGGCCTACCCGAGTTCTCCGCACGCGGCCCAGGGCTTCCTCCAACCCCCACCCTGCAGGATCACGGGATAGTCGTTAGGATCATTAGGAGACCATGGCGCCCTCAGTGAGGCTCTTACTATTGCAGGGTTTTGCCCCCCACCTCCCAACGCAACCTCGGGCGAAAAAATTGTTCTTTCAAGTACCCCCACCTATCTGAATGAGCAGTTGTAAAACCTCTCAAGGCAAACAGGCAAAGGGGTGACTGTAAGACGTGACATGCGGCGCAAGCTAATCCTCGAATTGAAGGGCGTAGTCTCGCACAAGCCCGTGCAAGCGAAAGCAGCTAAAAATGGCACGTAAACTTTAACTCGAAGAGCGTAAGCTCACGCAGCGGAAGCACAAATCCCTTGCTGGCAAGAACTTGTTTGGGATTTTGGTCGCCGCTCAAGTACTTTGCTTTGAACCATGCAACCAATCCTATAAACCATGTACACTCCACCCCTGGAAGCATACCCCAGAACTGCCCCATTCACATATGCCAGCCTTCACCAACTCAATCCTGGTGTGTCGAGCAACTGCTGGGTTTAGGGTATGCGAAGAGCACCATATCCCTCAAGCAAAAAAGAGGCAGTAGCCGAAATTACTGGTCATGCTGAGCCGTTTGGCAAGGTACGGGCTTACTTTACACCCGAACCCTGAACCCTGAAACCCGAAGTCACCAGACGAGGTCTTCATTGTGAACACACCGGTGATGTATGGCATGCTGATGCCCGATCAACACGTGAATGCGCGCGAGCCTGAGTTGACTACCTGGGCAAAAATATTGCAGGTGTAGGCAACAATTATACATGAAGTTGAGCATGGACTCTGGCAGTCATCACGTGTTCATGTGTGCGTGTATAATTATATTCATACATAGTATTATTTCATGTATTTATGTGTGATCCGGGTGCGGCCGGCCTCCACCCCCCCCCCCCCCCCCCCCCCCCCGACCTCCCAAGTACACCTAGATATATTTATATATATATATATAGTACATTCATTTAAGGGGGTTTCCGAAATTAGGGGTGCCTTATTGGGGTCTTTACTACAAGGGAATCCTACTATTTGTGTGTCTATTGTAGGGGTCCCCATTTCGCATTTAAGATTGCTTAAGTCAACGACAAGCCAGTGTTGCATACATGCAGCTAGGAACCTGGCTGTATGAGCATGAGCTCACTGAAGCGGCTCCTTTTTGTGCTTATAGAGTCTTGCTGGCAGGATCATGGGCTGGGTTTAGGGTTTAGGGCTTAGGGATAGTTAGAAGTAGAGTTATAAGTCAGGCAACCAATATTCTAGCCCGGTACTTATAGCCCTACGTATAACTACGCGTGAAGAGACTCACAAACCGTCGTGGCACAAGTAAGACGCTTGGATTTACAAGGCAACACAGGATCAGCTTTGAAACTCTGAAGACCAGAACATACTGGAGACCAAGTCCTTAAGTCCAGAACCTGAAACTCTAAACCCTACAAGCCTATAACCCTAAACCCTATACTCTATACAACTAAGCCCTCACTTCAACAGTTCTTTTAAACGGAGACTTCACATCAAGTTTTCTCAGAATCCGTGTGTCGAGTAGAAGTCCATTCAGGGGCTCCAATCACCACCCCAAGCCCCGAAAGTCGCTGAACGATTCCTAGAATTAGGGTTTAGAGTTTTAGGGTTTTAGGGCTTTAGGGCTTTAGGGCTTTAGGGCTTTAGGGTTTTGTCAAAGGGTTCTTAAGTTAAGGGAGGGGGGCTTCATAGGAGGTAGGTACCTAGGGTACCTTAAGAAAGCTTGGGGAGCCTTAGGAAGGAGTAGGGGGTATTAGGGAGCCTTGTGATACATAGCCCTCCCTGAAGAACCCCGTAAGTTTAGGGTCTTAGGGCCCTGTGGAGCCCCAACTCCTGCGGATGCCGGCTGCTCCAAGTCTGAGGGTAGTTTCATGGGCCCTAAATATGGCCCCTTGCCTTCCTGAAAGGGTTCTGATGCATGGGTCCTTGACTTTGTATGGGGTATACAAGGGGTACCCTTTTACAGGCCCATCCTTGGGGGCCATTAAAACCCTACTTGGAGGCTCATGGTACTTACTCACCAATTATAGCTGTACCTATAACCCACTTATAAGCCCCTCAAGTGCCCTAATATGGTCATAAGTACAGTTAAAAGCACAGCTATACTTCATAAGTACCCTAAACCCTGAACCCTGAACCCTAAGTACCGCCAAGCATACTTTGGGACCATGCAACTACCCTAAGACCAAGGCGATATGGTCGTAACTCGTCCTTCGAGTCCGGGAGCCCGGATTTCTGCTGCGAGTCTGGGTTTAGGGTTTAGGGGTTTAGGGGTTTAGGGTTTAGGGGCTTAGGGTTTAGGGTTTAGCGTTTAGCGTTTAGGGTTTAGGGTTTAGGGTTTACCTGCACTACCCTGCAGGGGCGGGGGGGGGGCTTCCCACAATTAAGGGTTTTCCCTACAAGAAGGATGGTAAGTTTTTTTTTGTGAGGGGGGGTGGGGGAGGGTCAGGCTGCCAATAGGATTTTGCCATCTTCGTAGGGGTTTTGAAACAGTTGTTTTCACAGTGTTGTTTGGATTTTTTCGATGCTTAGAGGGTAGTTGTTTACAGTTTGGGATGTTCCCCCTTATACTACCAGCCCTTCATAGGGATTATAGTACCCCCTATGATAATCCCTATTAAGGACTGTTAGTACAAGGGGGAGCATCCCAATCTTATGGATTTCGTTATAGGGTTGCTTTGGGATTCATAGGCTTTTTTGTTCTGAGTTGAACAAGTCTGAAGAAAAACAAGCGGAAGTGGGGCAAAGGCAACCCCCGAATGCAACCCGGACCTGTTTGTTGTTGTTAGGGTCTAGAGAGTTTATAAGGTTCAGGGTTTAGGGTTCAGGGTTTAGGGTTTAGGGTTTAGGGTTCAGGGTTTAGGGTTTAGGGTTTAGGGTTTAGGGTTTAGGGTTTAGGGTTTGGTGTGTGATGCGGAAACCTACATGTTTAGTGTCGCACGGTCCCTTGAGAGGGTCCCTTAATTACCTGTTGAAAGACAGGGTGCGTACTGTAGAGTTTATGCACGGTTTCCACAATCAAGGGCCCATACTACCGGCCCTTGCGGCTACCATACGACTCTACTGTCCGTCAATCTAGGGTTTAGGATTCAGAGGAGGTTAGATTTGTTGGGCTTTCCTTTCTTCAGAAAGCCTGCTAGGGTTTAGGGATTCGGGTACGTTTCAGGCATTTGGGGCTCCCTGAAAGCCTTGAGGCCCGAACCCTTCAGGCCCTAAACTCTTACACCAAAAATACGGTTTAGGGTTTAGGGTTTAGGGTTTAGGGTTTAGGGTTTAGGGTTTAGGGTTTAGGGTTTAATGCCGTGAACGTGAGTGGAAGAGGTGGCTGCCCATGCCGATGCCCTCGTCCTTTGACAGGGCCCGCCACCCAGCATTCGGCCTGGCCAGTGCTGGGTGTCGCGTTGGGGGTTTTTTGTTGAGGGTTTGGGGCTTAGGGATGTTTAGGGTTTAGGGATGTTTAGGGTCAAGTTTAGGGTCTGCACGACGGGTCGGGGGTCGTAGGGCTTACTTATGGTGCTGGGGTTTGTAGGGTTCGGGGTCTCTGGGGTTGCAGGATTAGGTTTTCTGAGACCTGGTCTTGGAATGAAGCCTACGGTTACCTTCTTTGTAGTAATGTGGTTAGTTCCCTAGGCACATTAACATGGAACCCTAAACCCTGGGATGTTCCCCCCTTATACTAACAGTCCTCCTTAATGGGGATTCTAAATATAATCCCTATTAAGAACTGTTCGTATAAAGGGGCACATCCTAACTTAAAAGCCATGAGCCAAACCCCATCCTCGGGGTTCAGAACCTTACGGGAGAATGCTTTCAAACCCCAAAACCCCAACCCCAAACCCTAAACCCCACTGCGCCTGCCGTCGGCTGTCCGGAGGTCTATCTACTCGTTTCTCAAGGGACCCTTAGGAGTTATTTAGGGGTTATTTAGGGGCCACTTGTGCAAATAGGGACTATATAAGGTATGTATTCCCCTAACGTTTCATATTCCATGGTAGAGTATGACTGCCCGCAGCCCTGCTTGCAAGCACCTGTCAGGAGCTTGTGTATGACGTCTACCGCATGTATCGGTACATCTTCTCACCGTACGTGGATCAGGACACCGCCCTGTGGAGCTCGATAGTCTGCAGCACGGAAAGCGAGCGCGATGTGAAACCCTAAACCCTAAGCCTGCATGGATCCCCAAGTGTTGCAGGGAGCAACGTGATCCCCTCTGAAGGTAGTATACGGGTTGGTGGGGTGGGTTGGGGAGGTGGCTTTAGGGTGGAGAGATGGCTCATGAACCTTTTCAAGGGGACCACGAGAGTCAACGACCACCCCTGCACCCAAGTTGGAACCAGAAAGCGCTGCCTGCACGACTGGACGATACACCTCAATTTGGGTTGCCCTAAACCCTAAACCCTAAGCCCTAAACCCCAAACCCTAAACCCTAAACTGTAAGGTCTAGTCTGGGCACCGGGTAGCTTTGGCATGCCCCAGCTTTGACTGCACGTTCAGGATGCTCCAATGTCGGAATGGGGTTTGGGGTTTAGGGTTTAGGGTTAGAGTTTAGGTTTTAGGGTTTAGGGTTTAGGGTTTAGGGGCTAAGCCCTCAACTTTTCACTTCAAGCCCTCAACTTTAACCTGAAACAACCGTCTTTGGCACAATTGCCTTGCGTCAGGAGAACAACGAATCTGTTCTCTGGAAAAAGTTCGTCGAGCCGGCCGGGCTCTCAGCCTTACCTGAGACTTCGGGTCAATATGTGCAGCCCTAAACCCTAAACCCAAAGACTTAAGGTTTAGTGTTGACGGTTCCCAAGCCTTACACCCCAAACCCCAAACCCCAGTTTAGGGTTGAGGGTTGAGGGTTGAGGGTTTAGGGTTTAGGGCTTAGTCCCTTGTAATTGAGGCTGTGCCGCAGCACAAGACCGAAACCCTAAAGCCTAAATACCCAAGGCTACTGCTATTTGCAGAACCCCCCCCCCAAAAAAAAACACACACACACACACACACACACACACACACACCCACACACACACACACACACACAAAAACTATAACCAATAGCTAATAACAATCCTTATATTACCCGTGTTATAAGGAAGAGTTTTGTTTGGGTGGTTCTTACGTAGATAGTAAGCTACTTAATCTAAACCCCCCCCCCCCGGACTCAAAGCCCCAAACCCTAACCCTTCCAACCCTAAACTCTAAGCCCTAAACCCTAAACCCTAAACCCTAAACCCTAAACCCTAAACCCTAAACCCTAAACCCTAAACCCTAAACCCTAAACCCTAAACCCTAAACCCTAAACCCTAAACCCTACCCCTAAACCCTAAACTCAAAGCACCCTTCAGCGGCTCAAAGCCTGGAAGCACCTAATGAAGCCCTACAAACCCTAATCCCGAACCCTCAACTCTAAGCCTTAAATCCTAAACCCTAAGAGTTAGGGTTTAGGGTTTAGGGTTTAGGGTTTAGGGTTTAGGGTTTAGGGTTTAGGGTTTAGGGTTTAGGGTTCCAGCTGAATATGTTACCTCAACCCCCCATGATGCTTGAAGGCTCAGGCAGGCAGAGAGCCCCCAAGCCCAGCAACGAGGGTCGTTTGACCCCGACTCGAAACCTTGAACCCTCCAAACCCGAAACCCGAGCCCTGGCACCCGAAGCCCTGAACCCTGCACCCTAAACGCACAAGCCCCCCCCCCCCCCCCTCGGGGTTTAGGGTTTAGGGTTTAGGGTTTAGGGTTTAGGGTTTAGGGTTTAGGGTTTAGGGTTTAGGGTTTAGGGTTTAGGGTTTCGGGTTCCCTAAACCCTCACAAGGATCCCCCACGCAAGATGCTGGCCGACGCCGAGCCGGAAGAGCAAGTGATTGAGGTCGAGTTCCTTCCCTGCTGACCTGTTGACTTGGTAGCCCAGGGTTTAGGGTTTAGGGTTTAGTTTTTAGTTTTTAGGGTTTAGGATTTTGGGTTTAGGTTTTAGGGTTTAGGGCTTAGCCCTTTTTTGTGTTTCAAGGTTCCCTTCTAAGGTAAACAACCCCAAAGAAGGGTACCCTTGTTATAAGATGGGGTATCATTCAATTACACATTTTATGTTTCGAGGTCCCCTTCGAAAGTAACCAACCCTAAGAAGGGGAAACCTTATCAGAATATGGTTTCTGGGGTACCAAGGTTTCAGCATGTGTTTGGGTCGGAGGGGCAATGGTTATTTCCCTTCCTTCTCGGATACTCGTTACACGTTCCTGGGTTGAGGCTTCTAAGCCCTACGGCCTGAGCCTTCAGTTGGGATGTTCCCCCTTTTCCTAAGAATAAGGATTCTAGTAACCCCCATTAGAATCCCTATTAAGGACTGCTAGTATAAGGGAGAACATCCCTAAACCCTAAACCCTAAACCCAAACCCAAACCCAAACCAACCCTAAACCCTAAACCCTAGAGCCCTCATGGGTAATGTGGGTCAGTGTATGGGCCTTCGGGTTTGCAGGGTCTGCAGAGAGGGACTCCTGCCTTAACGTCGCGGCTGATCTAAATTATGGGCCCCTTGTTGGCACCAAGCCAGTCCATGCCCAAGCCTAGGGTTTAGGGTTTAGGCTTTAGGTAAGCCCTAAACTCTAAACCCCAAACCCTAAACTCAAAACCCTAAGCCCTAAACCCACGAAATTGAGCCTCGCCGGTGTCATCAGGGACCAGAATTTACGGTCGACCTCTACTTGGAGGCCCATGGCACTTATTCACCAATTATAGCTGTACTCATAGGGTTTAGGGTTTTGGGTTTAGTATTTAGGGTTTAGGGTTTTGGGGTACTTCTAACCCACTCAAAGGCCACTCAAGTGCCCTCAGATGGTTATACATACAGATATAAGTACAGTCATAATTGGTTATTAAGTACCATGAACCTCCAAGTAGGCACCTTGCCTTCGAGAGAAGCGAGCGCTGCCGGCGCCACCACCGAGAAGAGCTTGAGTTGGCGCGATTCGCTGCGGCTCCCGCCCTTAAAGCAAAGTCGGCCGTCGATACAGCCTAAGCCCTAAACCCTAAACCCTAAACCCTAAACCCTAAACCCTAAACCCTAAACCCTAAACCCTACACCCACACCCTAAACCCTAAACCCTAAACCCGAAACCCATACATCCAAGAGCGGTTAGCTCGCGCCAGCAGCCATGGCCAAAGACTGTAGCCGAGCTTTCTTCCGCGACGACCCCGCTGCAGTGCTGAACAAGTTTAGGGTTTAGGGTTTAGGGTTTAGGGTTTAGGGTTTAGGGTTTAGGGTTTAGGGTTTAGGGTTTAGGGCCCCCAACTTGACGGACGGGCATGCCTTTAAGAGTCTAAACCCGTAACCCCCTAAACCCTAGCAACCCTAAACCCAAAAGCTGTCTGATGTTACGAAGATGTGTCCAGAGGCATGTCGCACGGTGACGTTATGCGGCGGGCAAAGTCGCCCAAGCATGCTCACTGAATGCTCCTCTTTCAACAGCTCAACCCTAACCCTCAAACCTTCAATTTAGCCCCTAAACCTTAAACCCACAACCCTAAACCCTACTCCTTTGGAACGGTCCATGCTTGGGACTCAGCCTCTTCAACACCAGCGTTCAGGGTTTAGGGTCGGGGTCTGATTGGTGTACATTTCGCATTGTTCTTGGGTTGGAGATTTCAGTTTAGGAAGGTTGAGGGTTGAAGGTTGAGTGTTTAGGGTTTATTCGGGCTTAGGGTTCAGGGTTAGGGGGTTCGGGTTGGGTTTAGGGTTTAAGGTTTAGGGTTTAGGGTTTAGGGTTTACAGGCCACGATCACGGGTTCTTCTGACTCTCGGGCCAAGGTAAACGTGGATTCCCAGCCGCGGTTTCGGGTTTAGGGTCAACCGCTGGTTTAGATGGGGGGGCGGGCACCGCAGCCTCTAACCAGGGTTCTGGGTGGGTTTAGGGTTTAGGGTTTAGGGGCACAGCTCCTGCCAAGTCTGCTTACGCTGGCCGCTACCAACCGCCACCGGCCTCAGAGCAGAAGCACGCAAAGTCGTGTGCAACACCTGGTCTGTCAGTAGGAGCACCGACTAACTGCCGAATACATTCAGAGCATTCAGAGCATACTGCAGGGCCGCACATCAGCCAAACAAGACCCTGTATAAGCCCGGTACAAATCTTCTCAGCCCGACGACAGCCATAAGCTCCTGCCCTTGAACCCTCCCTAAACCCCAAACCGCAAGTACGGATGCAGCAGAGATCCCCAGACCGAGTCCATAGACGTGGAGCAGCTAGCGCCCCTCACTCCCTCACACCCGCTACACCCTGAACCCTAAGCCCTCGAACATCCTAGAGCCTTGGGCTTTTCAGCCCAACCTAAACCGGGCTAGCCCTAAACCCTAAACCCCAAACCCTAAACCCTAGGGTTTAGGGATTCGTGTGCCCAAGCCATGCTTCGCCAACTCCTGGCCCTGCTCCTCTCCCTGCTAGGCTCATCTCAGGAGCAGCTGTTGGACCCTTTAGGGTTTAGGGTTTAGGGCTTAGGGTTTAGGGTTTCGGGTTTAGGGTTTAGGGTTTAGCCCTAAACCCCAAACCCTCAACCCCTCAACCTTAAACCCTGAGAGCCTCAAGACCTAAACCCGAGGTAGGTAACCCTAGAAACCTAAACCCTAGGGTTTGGGGCCTTTGGGGTTTGGGGAGTTGAGGGAGAAGGGGCCCTTTCGGGAGTTTAGGGTAAGGGAGGTTGAGGGCTTGAGGCTTTCTTAGGGATTCAGGCCCCCGGTCTGGGGAGTTTGTGCTCTTGATGTGTCGGGTTTAGGGTTGAGGGCCGCCTCAAAAAAGGTTGTTGCATGAGGGCTATAGATATTCTACCCTTTGAGGTGCACCTGACCTGACATCTGCCATGCACTTGAAGGTTCCTGGGAGCAGCAATAAGGAGGTTTTGGGGTTTGGGGTTTGGGGTTTAGGGTCTTGAAGTAGAGATCACTAGGGTCCAGGCAATTGTGGGGGCTCATGTGGCTTTGCTGGTAGGGTTTAGGGTTTAGGGTTTAGTATAGGGTTTAGGGATTAGGGATTAGGGATGAGGGAATACGACGATCTGGAAGCCATGATACACACGCACGCACACACACACACACACAAACCAGCACCGCAAAGCGCTCAGGAGCCTCAGCCCAAGGACGGCGCCGTGGGATGTTGGTCCCGATGTTTCAGACCGTTGGGGGTTTCCGAAAATAGGGGTGCCCTTTTTGGGCGTCCCTTTAAGGGGATTCGGTTCTATTTGCCGGGAAAAAAGGTGTACTCCTACCAGTGGTGGGTTTGGGCATTCGGGTTTGTTCAGAGCGCCCATGCACCCACTCCCCTTGCACCGACTCCCCTTGAATTGAAGACTGAAATGAAAGTGGGATTATTTGAGGGCATTGTGGCCTCAGGCGGAGATCGAGGCCCCTTAAAACTTTGTCCGATTGCGGGGCGACGGAACAAGCTGCCATCATCTGGGTAGTTCTGTAAATTAGGGTTTTTTTTTGGGTCCTATATATACCACACAGCACCTGACAAAAAGGACCCCCCTAAAAAAGGCTCTAATGTTGAGCACTCCCCATGTGGTTTCCAGCGGTGGGCGCTCGGGCTTAGGTGTGCAGGGGGAGGGGGGGTTGTTCTGAATGCATTTTCTCCATGATACTGTGAAGGGTGTAAGGTTTGGGGTTGAGGGTTGAATTACCCCAAACCCTAAACTCTAAACCCGAAACCCGAAACTCTAAACCCTGATCCCCTGAAACCTTCAAGCCTTCAACCCTGAAACGCCTGCAGCCACCCCAAACCTTTCAGGAGCTACACATCGTGAGCTTCGTCCCTTCGGAGGTGTCCGTCTTCTGGCTGCCAGGTGGGGTTTAGGGTTTAGGTTCTAGGGTTTAGGGTTTAGGGTTTAGGGTTTAGGTTTAGGTTTAGGGTTCCGCCTACGTAGGATGCCTGGGATTTGGCGCTCTTGGATTCGGTCTCCGGCTTTAGTGCTCAGGGGATGCTGAGATTCATGTTGTTCTTAGGTCTTTTTCAGAGTGGCCGGGGCGCCGTTCTTCCAAGCACGACCTGCTTCCCACTGAAACCTACATAGTCGAAGCCATGGTGTCAAGCAAACCTGAAATACCAAGAACGATGGTCTTGCAACCCTACCCTAGTTAGACCCCTTTATAACCCTATACCCTAAACCCTCAATTGTCAAAGTACAGCCTTCATCTAGCAGTTTGAGTGTACTTACAGTGAGGTTTTCGTCCACCTTGAGTTGGTTGAGTTGGGGGCTTATAGGGCTTAGGGCTCTCTGCTGCACCCCCCTCCCCCCTCCGTTTCCAAAACAAAGGGCTCTGTGGGACAAACCGGATAAGAGCAGTAACCGGCTTCTACTGTTTGCTTAAGAAGCCCCCCCCCCAAAAAACAAAAAAAAAACAAATAATAATAATATTAATAAGTCTTACTATTATATATACTTCTCTATTACGGCAATAAGGGGATTATGTTTTTTGCTTTTTTGAGGGTTCTTAAGCCAAGAGTAGGCTTCCGGCAAACGTTTCCAGCCATCGCCCCGTTGCCCGGCAGGTGGTGCGAGGGACGCCTCCGAGGGGCGCTTTAGCGGGACACGCCCGCTCCGGTTTTTGGGGCTTTGGGGGGCTTATGGAGTTGTAGGGCTTAGGGTGTAGGGTTTAGGGTTTAGGTTTAGGGTTTTAGGGTTTAGGGGGCACACGGAGCTTCAGGGCTTGTGGGGCTTGGGGCTTTATCAGGGTGAGGGTTGATGTAGGCTTATCAGACAGTTGAGGGAAGCTGCTTGCATTCACTTGGGGTCACCATGCCGTCGCAACGCGCATTTTTATTTAGTATTGTGGGTGTTTGAAAAGATGGAGCCAGGCTACAGAAGTCTTGGGGGTTAGAAATTGAGGGGTAGTTCGGGTACAGTAGTTACAAGTATAGCGGTACATGTTGACAAGGCTGCAAGTACCCCTAGCCCTAAACCCTTCAACTCCTTGAACCTTTCACCTCCTTAAGCCCTAAACCCTAAACCCTAAACCCGAATTTCAGGGCTCAGGGTTTGCGATATCCGTGGCGAGGACGGTGAGAGCCTCTTCAGAGGGCCATCCTGGCAGCTTCTCGATCAACACCTACCGAGGAGAGTTTAGGGTTTAGGGTTTAGGGTTTAGGGTTTAGGGTTTAGGGTTTAGGGTCCGATGCCCTGGGTTCTTCAGATTTCGAGGCTTCTCCCCCCCAAACCCCTTTGAACCCTAAACCCCTGACCTCCTAAACCCCCTAACGCCCTAAACCCCTAATCCCCTACCCCTAACCTAAACCCTAAACACCCCAACTCCCTAAACCCTAAACCCTAAACCGCAATCAGCGCCCTGAAAGGACACACATTTCGCTTCCGAGAAGGGGCGCTGCGCCCCTGGTCGACCAAGGTTAGGGTTGTTTGGGGGTTTCGGCTTGGGGTTTAGGGTTTAGGGTTAGGGTTTAGGGTTTAGGGTTTAGGGTTTCGATGTTGGTTTTGTTTTGCCTTTCTTGTGGGACAAATGGTTAGGGCGCGTTTGGTTTAGGATTTCGGGCCTGGCAGAGCTTGAACATGCGCATCCGAAACAGCTAGCTGTAGGGTTCAGGGTTGGGATGCTCCCCCTTATACGAACAGTCCTTAGGGTTTAGGGTTTAGGGTGTAGGGATTATCATAGGGGGTACTCTAATCCCGATAAAGGACTGTGTTAGTTTTGGAGGGAACATCCGGGACTCGCGAGTGCACCTTGGCGCACTTGTCCGCAGTTTTGATGTCACACCGTCCCTGAGGAACCCTAAGCCCAAGATCGCAAAACCTTAAGCCCCTGCACCCTAAACCCTAAGCCCTAAACCCTAAACCCTAAAGCCCATGCCGAAGTCTTGTGGAGTTCTCCTTGGGTTTTGTGCGTTTACCTCGCGCAGAGAAGCTCGGGTGCCCAGCCGTGATTCGCTGGTTCTTAGTAGGGAATGAGGGAATGAGGTACCCTTTATAATCCCTTAAAGGGTATATGTAGGGATCCCATTGCCTCACTCCCTACTAAGAACCAGGGGGGCATGCCCAATGTTGAAAAGTTGGGTACCGGGATATACGTCCGATTGAACAGAGACACCTTCATCTTTTTGCTCGTAGGTTTGACCGGGGAAGCTCTTGAACTGTATGGGCTTGGGGTCTGATGTTTATGGTTTAGGGTTGAGGGTTTAGGGTTTAGGGTTTAAGATTTAGAGGTCAGTCCTGACCGGCTGACACACCCCTCAACCGTTCTTTATGGACTTTCTGGAGCTTTGTTTCCTCTCAAGAACGCCTTTGTGGGGTCTAATAAGTCTAAGGCACCCTGAACCCTAAACCCTGAACTTCGGGATGTTTCCCCCTTATACTAAGAGTCCTTAATTGGGATTAGAGTCCCCCCCCCCCCCCCGTATTATCATCCCTATTAAGGACTGCTAGTATAAGGGGGAACATCCCAATGCCTGAACCCTAAGCCGCACTCCTGAATCTCAGGATCGCTCCCCGTGACCCACAGCGGCGGACAGCATGACCTTGTGTCTTGCGTGCAGACAGTGGCGGAGGTTTTGGGATTATTTGGGTTCGGGCTTAGGGTTTGGGGTTTACATGTGGTTTGCGGACAGCTCTAGACCCTCAACCCTGAAGTTTATATGCATATATGAGGTATGTACATACACTCAGCACCTTGTACTTCTAGGGCCTGTCAACCTCAACTAGGTCTTGCAGCTTAAACCAGCTGAAGTATGTCGCCCTATTCACGGTTTTGCAAGATTCGCACTTCCCCTTATGAGACAACACATATGTGTACATGTACATATACATATATACACACATATGTGTGTATGCGTCTTTGCCTGTTGTTCTTGTTTTGATATGTGTCTACATCTGCACTGTTCATATACTAGCTGGGCCTTTCGGGGTTCTTGAGTTTACCTCGGTTTCTTTGCGGTTTCATACATCCCTTAGGAAAAGGCCGCTTGCTCCTTAACCCCTAACCTCCACGTCGGTTTAGGGGTTTCGTTTAGCCCGGCCCCGCAGTTCCACGGCTTTGAGCGTTGTGTAGAAACCCTAATCCCCAGAACCATACCCGAAAAACGCAAAACCCCTATTATCCGTCCTGTAGTAAGCGACTCAAACCCTAATTAGGTTCAGCCGTGGAACCAGCAACCCAACCTTCAACCCCCTAGACCCTCAAGCCCTAACCCTAGACCCAATCGCCTGATGTGAACTGGCCCTCGACATCGGCGTCGCCGTCGAGCCGGGGGCCAAGGGGTCAGCATAAGGTAAGTTAGGAAGAGAAAAGTTTTAGGGTTTAGTAGTGAATTTGAAACTGACCCCTAAACCCTAAACCCTAAACCCTGAACTCTAAATCTGACAGTGCGCCGGTGCCACAGTCTTCTGGCTGTGGCGCGCTCCAAGAAGCGCCGGCGGCACTAGGAGCGCGTGGCGATGAAGTCGGCCATGGCAAGGCGTCGGGGTCGAGGCCTGCTGCTGCCAAGGCCACGCGGCAGAAGGTGGACGAGCTCGGCTGTCAGCGGCAGATCGCCTTTCTGACCCGGATGATCGCTATGGGCTGCGCTCAGAAATAATTCTTCAATTTAAAAATGGAAAATGTACGGTCTATTATTCATGGGGGTTTCCCGGTCAGGGTCAGGTAACATGTTGTTCTTACATCAGGCATTGATCGAAGTTGGACAAAAGAAGCTTCCGGCCAGCGCGTGCGTCGAGTATTGCAGAGTTCTCGCCGGAGCAGGCCGGGTGAATTCGGAATAAGGTTTTCGGGTCCCAGCCGAGTAGTTGTTATAAACTAAAGGTTTGTTCTAGCCTAGAATTCATTGACATTGTTCTCGTAGCCTTTCCCTTCCAGGTCGAAATCCCAGAGGTGATCCGGAAGATGTTGCCCACCCTGCCGCCTCCTCCACTCAATCAGGGGGGTCCACCTGTGGCGCCCTTTCCAGCGGCGTCGCTCGCACGCCGCGGCAAGTGAGTTGCAGCAGTCGGTGTCGTAAAAAAGGCGCAAGCTTGCCATCAACCGACGCTGTGCTTGAATCATGCCGGCTTGCTTTGCAATAAGACTTGCTTCTCACTCTCTGGCATTGGTCATTGTTCTGAACTGCGCAGGCGCTGCTTCCACTTGGTCTTCGCTATCGTTGCGGCCTCGAATCGTGACTGAAGAGCCACACGAGCATGCTCACAGGTTCCTTACGTGTCAGCCGTGGACAGTCGTGTGCCAGACATGTCTTCTGTTTCTGGGCGAGGCTGGACGGTTCCTCGCCAACGTTGCCTAGCAGGCACCCCTTTCATCACCTGTCCAGTGCCATCCCCTGACTATCCTGGTCCTTGTCTGTCTTGGTTTGGATTTCTGTGCAGATGGGTGTGTGTTGCAGAGCTAGGTATCCCGACTCGGAATCGTCACTGTGACCGTCTGAAGCAGCAACGATTGCAGGTCCTGTCGGTGTCGAACGTGTGCGTCGCGGCGCGAAGGTGCGTCAGAAGGCATTAAGCTGGGGTTTCCAATTTTGTGTATTGATTCCTGTCGGTCATTTCTGGAGGCTTCAGTATGGACTGTTGCAATGCTGCGCTTGCAGCGACCTTCGATTAAAGTTTAACGCTGCCTCTCAGGTTCCTGGCCCTCAGTGTCGAACGACGGCCTTGAAGGTGGCCAATAAGCAGCCAGTCGCTCATGAAGTTAACTTTTTGTCGAATATTTTTCATCCAGAAACAATCAGGACTTTTGCTCTGGGGGCTCCTGGTGGTCGATGCAGCGCGGAGGCTGGTCTGTTGCCCTCCATTGATCCAGAGGTTGTTGTCCGGAATCGAACGCTGAGATCGGGGGCTGTAAAGGCGGCTACGGGGGAGGTTGTGGCTTTTGTCTTAAGTCCATCTGTTGTATATTTCATCCATAATAATTATACCTTGTGGAAGGGCACGGTCGCTTCTGGTCTGGTCTACTGAATTCTGCTGCGCAGGGAACCGAGTGTTGACTACCGTAGTCTGCTTTTGCCAATTTAACAGGCAGACTTCAGGTCGAGTTGAACGCCTAAATTGCGGGGGTCAAGACTTTGTTGAGGGTTACTCTTTTGCTTCTAGGGTAGCGTTTCCATTCGACCTTCAGCAATGCCCGGCCTCGGCCCTCTTAGAAGGGATCTAGGGTTGTTCAGATTACGGATTCTGTTTTTTTGGATTTCGCCAAAGGAGTAACAGTCGATGCCAGAGGAGTGACAGTCGATTAGTGCCCCTGACCTGAGGCACTCCTAATTATTCCTCCTAATCATACTTGCTTTTCATGGTATAATATAAATGATTTTCATTGTATACATATGTACATGTCTGCCCGGCCCCTTAAGGCAGGATATCTTGAAGAAGACTAGTCCCGAACTTCGAAGATAAAGCCGAGTCTTGAGATTTGGGCTTAGGATTCGGGTTGTGGGATTTGAGGGTGTTTAATTTTAGGCGCTCGTCACGATTCTGTGGCCATGTTTGCTTCCATCTAGACCACAAAAAAAGGTTGCGCCCAGAGCAGGCCCATCCCAGCACATGCAGTGACGCTCCAGGCGCAGACATGGCAAGACTGGGACGAGACGTGGCAGCAGGACGTATCGCAGGAGACCAGTTTCCTGGGGTTTACGAATTATCTGCAGGGTTTCCTGTTGCTGGCTTCGGAAGCGCTTCAGCACAAAGGGGTTGAAAAAAGAAGTAGGTCCGCAAGTTGAAGGTTGCGGATGGCCGGTGACGGGAGTTGCTGCGGACTGCGGCGTGTTGAGGGTTCGAGGAAGGCAACACGAGCCGCCGGAGAGCCCTGACAGCCAGGACGCTGAGGCGGAACAAGCTTGGAGCAACGGCTCCGCGTGGTGGAGCAGGGACCCGGCAACCCACCACAAAAGTCAGAACAGCAGCAGCTAGACTCAGCTAGACCCTCGGACCGTGCGACTCCCGACCCAAAACAAAAAAATATCCAGAGCAGGCTTGTCCCATCACATGTCATGGGCTCCAGGCGCAGCAATGGCCAGACCAGGAGGAGGTGTGGCGTCAGGACGCATCGCGCAAGACGGGTGCGTCAGTTTGTCAGTATCAAAGGAACGTTTTTCTGCGTCAGGCTCCGGAGGTGCTGGAGTGGCAAGCACGGGGTTGAAGGACTGCAAGTAAGTGGGTTTCGCTTCGGCGAGACACGAGAGAAAGCAAAGTGGCCGCAGAGTGCGGATGCTTCCGTCTCCGAGCAGGACCTCCGCGACTGAAAAAGGTTCCGGGTTGGGGGGTTGGGGTTTAAGAGGACTGCAGCCCGCAACGTGAAGCTTCAACCCGAAAGCCAAAATTTCGCAGACTTGCAGGAGCTTGCAACGAACGGCGTGCGACCCGAGGAGGACTCGGAAGGGAGGCGAAGGCAAGGCGACGCGAGCCCCGAAAAGCCGCCTGCTAAACCAAAATCGACAGTCGAAACACGAAGCAACCCGAAGACAGACGCATCGCAAGCCTGCAGGATGTTCAGCACGCGGTGCGAGCTCCACGCTGCCGACGAAGCCGCGGCGTCCGCAGCGCCAGCGGCCGCGGCAGATGCCGGAAGCCTCGGCGTAGCAAGGTATACGGCGCGTGGTTCTTTTCAGCGACGCGGCCGGTGGACCGGTCTGGGCTTGGTGGTAAGTCGTTCGTACGAGCTGCAGCATGTTTGTCTCTATTCCTTCCAACGAGGAAGTGTGGGCCTAAGATTGAGGTTCCCAGCTAAGTAAGTTGTAGCGGAAAGGGTCTACGAAGACGTATAAAACATACAACAAATGTAGAGCACAGGGGGGACGGCGAAGGAGACACGCACATCACTGGCGACCGCGGCGCCACAGTTCAGTTGATTGGGTCGCCCTGGCAGGCGTTGTTTCTTTTGTGCGTGGAGTCGGAAAGCGCTGCTTTGGACGTCTCCCGACACGAAAAGAAGAAGAATCCGAGTGGGTGGATTTTGAGCGCGGTGGTGAAACACCTGCGCCGGTGGCTTGCCTCCGACACAAAGTATCTTTCAACCCTTTATATCAGGGACGGCGCGCAAGAATAAATATTCTTATCCTTGATTCTGAGTATGTGAGACCGGAGGATACTCGGAAGTGGATGGTCTGCAATGTGGCGGCCGGGCAGCAGGCTAGCACCCGCGGGCAGGGTTTGCCTACCTTTCGAGATTTGTTTATGTGACCCTTTCATTATCTTTCATTGCTGCGTTGCTCGATCTGCGCAGGTCAGAGTCGAGTCGGAGTGGAAGTCGAATCTGGATCTGAGCGGCCTCTTGCAATTGAGCGGCCGAAGTCAAGAAAAAAGGCGTGTTCCACTAAGTTGTTTCGCAGCATGCCGAATGTCCAGCTAGTATATACATGTATAGATATGTATATTGTTCTTTCTGTTCTGTATAAACGTTGTTATCAGCTATATCGATACCTACACGTTTTTTATCAGCTCATTCGACCACGTTATGGAGTAACCCCCCCCCCCTAAACCATCCCGAAACCCTAAACCCTAAACCCTAAACCCTAAACCCTAAACCCTAAACCATCCAAGGCAGACCCCGGGGACAGGACAAACAAACCCGTGTCAGACCCAGAAGCCAACGGCTGGAGGTTCTACTCTGTAAACCCCAAACCAAAGCCGAAACCCTAAGCCCTAAAATTCAAAACAGCAAAAACGGAACCCCAAAACCCTCAAGAACCTGAAAACCCCGGAGGTTCTGCTCTCAAAGAAGGGCGAAAAGGAGCTTCTGGTCGAATTGTGGGACTCCGCTGAGCTACAGCATTTTGCGCCCTGGAACGATTGAGTTGAGGGTGTAGCGTTTCAGGGTTTGCGGTTCAGCCCCTGGGCCTAAACCTTAAGCCCACAAGGTAGGATTTAGAGTTAAATCATGTTATAAGGCTAATTACAGAGTTGCTCTGATATTCCTTCAACCCTAAAACCCTTAAACTCTCAACCTCTACACCCCCTAAACCCTCAATGCTGAAACCCTGAAACCCCGACCCTAAACCCCCAAACCTAAACCCTGATCCGGGCCAACCGCTTTGCAGAACTCAGATGCTTAGGGGTGCACAGCTTCCCCCCTTTAGAGGCCTTCTGCCCCCTGTGCACCCGCCTTTTTTGTTTCGGGTTTAGGGTTCAGGGTTTCGGGTATCGGGTTTTGGGGTGTGTCCTATTTGGGGGGGATTGAAGGGGATATTGTTGGTAACAACCTAGCTCTTGCAGTAGACCTTTATGCATTGTGGGGAGGATAGGGAGCACTTCCTCTCCCAAAAGCTTCAAAACTCCAAGAACCAAGGCCCCCAAGCCTTAAGCCCTATACTCCCTTATACTAGCAGTCCTTAATCGGGATTATAGTACCCCCTATGATAATCTCCTTTTTAAGGGCTGTTAAGGGAACATCCCAGGTTTAGGCCCTAAACATAGCTGCCGGTGGTTGCTGTAGTTGCCACTGTACCTGCCACAGCGGTACCGTTTGATCTGTAGCCACAAGGGGACCCCACAGGGTTTCGGGTGTATATGGCCTATGAGGGTTTCAGGTACAAAAGGTGTACATGCCAGCAAATTTCTGTTCATTTGAAGACATGTGCGGCTTTAGGCACGCCATGCGACCAGAGCAATACTGATCCCCGAGCAATTAGACATGCTCACCAAGTTGGCTTGGTAAACCAACGCTGGGGAAGTTTACGAAGGGGCGGCCTCGAAAGGAAGAAAGCAAAAAGGTTTAAAAAAGGATTACATGTTGGCATAAATCCCTAAACCCAAATCTCTTTTCAGGAAGGGGAATGTGCGGTTTGCCTTGCGAAACGATAAGGAATAAGATGCAAACGAGAAGGTTTGCCCTCAGGTAGCTGCATTCACGATGGGGTTTCCAGGCTAGTCCAATGCACCTGGGCTACGTGCATGGCTGCCTCAAAGAAGTGTAAGGAGCATGGCAGAAGACGCGGAACCCGAAGGCAACACGTTGTGCTCGGACCCTTGTCCTTTCAAGGCTGAAAACCTCGGTGCAAAGCCAGCAGTATGTGCTGTTGGGAAGTCATCCCTACACCCAAAACCCTGAAACCTCTACAGCGCGCCTCTAGGGCCTAAACCATCCCGAAACCAAGTTTAGGTTTTTAACTTAGGGCCCTAAACTCTAAACCCTAATCCCTAGACCCTGAGGGCCCTCAAGACCTATCGCCCAGGTGCGAGAAATGCACCAACACTGTGAGTCGCCACTTGGCGCGTTAGGGTTCACAGGATTTTGGGGGGGGTTATTTAGGGTTTATATAGGGTTTATGTAGGGTTTATGCGGGGTTTTTGCATGGATTCGTTTGGGACTTGTAGGGTTGAGTCGAGGGTCCAGGACGTATATAGGGT
Organism: Symbiodinium natans; assembly: GCA_905221605.1. Lineage (NCBI taxonomy): Eukaryota > Dinophyceae > Suessiales > Symbiodiniaceae > Symbiodinium > Symbiodinium natans. Next base: position 116,679 of record CAJNDS010001624.1, on the reverse strand, counting down.
TTAGGATCATACCCGAACTGCTACCCCCCGCCCCCCCCAAAGAAGACAAGCGCCTGGTACTTGGGGCGCGGGTGGGGTTTGGTTTACTGTAAGGTTCAGCGCTGTCACAAGGGGTCCCCAAACCTCCACAGGTGTACCTCAATACTCCTGGTTTTAGGTCTTTGATGCATTGGGGGTATGTTTTTGAGGTGTTTTGGGGAGCTACGAAAATCAGGTCTAATCATCCCCAGCATCAACCCTATAACCACCCTGAACCCTATAACCCGTAACCCTATAAATGGCCCCTTTTTTAGGGGTATGACAGCCCATCTTGGAAGGCAAGCTTATACAAGCTGCTGCCGCAACTACGCCGCTTCCCAGCGAGGGATACCGGCATCTTTCACAGGCACTCGCTTGTTGCTGCTACCCCCCATGTGTTCCCCTTAGAAGGGCCTTCTTTTTTTTTTTGGGGGGGGGGGGGGGGGGATTAGGGTTTAGAGGTTTTGGGGCTGGCTTTGTTAGAGTTTCTAGGCCTCAGTTTTTTTGCGAAGGGTTGAGTTAAGGTATGGTTGAGTGTGTCAAGAGCTGTCTTCAGGTTATGGGGGAGTGGAATGCCATGGAGATAAGAGGTTCAGAGCTTCAGGGGCGGTTTAAGGGTGGACTACAACCACCCTAAACCCTAAACCCTGTCCAGGCGTGCGTTCCCTAAACCCGCTGGGGAGTGCGAGCGCAGAAAGTTGGGTTTCATGACACTCTGGCTGGTCAAGTTTTGTCCCGCCTTCTCCGAAGTCTTCCAGGAAGCCCTCAAAAAGGGACCCCCAAGCTAGGGTGTAGGGTTTAGGGTTTAGAAACCACCCCGACAGCCTCATCCCTAAACCTGAAGTGATCTCTTCAGCCCCGTCCGAAGCGCCTCTAAACCCTGCAAGAGTCTGGGCTGGCGGGGTATTTCGGTGTGACAGAAGGTTTAGATAGGGCTTAAAGGGTGCTATAGGGTTTAAGGACTCACAAGATAGGCCAGAATTCCCAAGCCCTGAAGCATCCTCGCTTATCCGCACCTGCAGACAAGTATTTGGAAGCCTACTCCCCGAGAAAAAGGAGTCCAAGCGCCACTTTGCTGCAGTGGAGCTCCCTAAACCCTAAACCCTAAACCCTAAACCCTAAACCGTTTGCAGTACAACACATGAATGGTTTGAGGGCGGTGGGTTTTTGCAGCGTGGTGCGTTGGATGTTTGTCTCTTGGGATTTCCGGACCTAGGGTTGCATCTTTCAGATGGCCTTTGCGTGGCTCTGCGCTGGCGTCCAGCAGGTAGCCTGAACGGTTCCCCCTATGACCGTTTGCGATTTTCAGATCTCCCTGTCATCACCAGTGCTATTTCCTGGCAGCTTCCAGGAAGTAATGTAGATACAAGTACAGGCAGAAGTGCCTTAAACGGGACCCTGGTTGGAGGGCTATCCTTCTTGAGACGACGACGACGACGAAGACGACGACGACGACGGCCTTTGGGATCATAGGGATATTGTCATTGTAGTACCTTTTTTACTTTTAAACGGAGCCCCGGAGGCTTCCCAAAGCCTTGAAGCTTCCAAGACGCACCCCCGAAACCTTCAGCTCTGGTGCCCCGAGGTGCTCTCCAAGGGCGTCAGCGATGCCCAGCCACCTCCGCTGGAACAGGAGGCTGGCTACTTCAAGGTTCATGGGAAGTTATAAGTTGGGGGTAGGGTTTAGGGTTTAGCAAGATTCATGGGTAGGTATACGTAGGGTTTAGGGCTTCGGCTTAGGAAGGTTCATGGGTAGTTGTAAGTAGGGTTGTATGTGCTCTAGTTGAGGTCTTGAAAGGGGTGACCTTTACTAAAACTCCGACTTGTAACTACCCATGAATCTTCAAGTAGAGGGGATCAGAAGGGAACGGTCCTGCAATCGGCTTCCTAGGGTTTAGGCTGAGGGTCTTGGGAGTTAACCCTCTAGCCCGTTTAGGGTTCAGGGTTTGGGGTAGGGTTTATGAAGGGTTGATGATTCAGATTTCTTAAGGGCTTTAGCGTTGCAGCAGCAATCCTTGAATGAATGATAGCCTGCGCCCAGAAGCCATGGGAACTTGTACGGCTGCGAATCAGGGTTTGCAAAACCTCTCAAGCCTCCCCAAAAACGGCTTCAACCACACCCTAAACCCTAAACCCTAAACCCTAAACCCTAAACCCTAGACCTGATTTCTTTAAGCCGTGGCCGTGAACCTAACCACGGACACCTCCACGAGCTGGATACACTCACCGCCTCTTGTGGCTCTGCGGTATATTGGGTGTCCGAGAATCGCTTATCCACACATGTATATAGATGTGTACAATAGCATACATATATATATATATAATATATATATATATATATAGTTCCTTTATTTATGCATATGTATACAAATTATACTTTTTCTTCGTCTTTTTATTACATATATTTTTGTATACAAATTGTACTTATATTGTTTGCTTTTTGTGTCTACTGCCCGCAGAAAGAGACACTACACTACACACTCGAGAGTGCAGGAGAGTGGCTTCGCATACGGCACAGCACCTCCAGATGAGCCCCCGGGCAACGTCTTTGGTTTAGGGTTTAGGGTTTAGGGGTTTAGGGGTTTAGGGGTTTAGGGGTTTAGGGGTTTAGGGGTTTAGGGGTTTAGGGGTTTAGGGTTTAGGGTTTAATTAGGGTTTAGGTTTTAGGGTTTAGGGTCCCTAAGCCCGAAACGCTAAACCCTAAATCGCAGAAACACCAGCCCGATGGTAGTGTCACTATGGCTTTTCCTGAACAGGGTCGGTCAAGGATGAGACGGGCCCTCACCAAACACCTGCATGATTTTTTTTTTTGGCCGGGGGGGGGGGGGGGGGGGGGGGGGGGCGGTGGGCACACCATAGAGATAAGGAACCATGTTGTATAACTCTAAACCCTAAGGGTTATTGTCCCGAAACCCTAAACCCCAAACCCTCAACCCTCAACCCTCAACCCTAGCCTCTTCGGCCGCGTGGTTCTGCAGCCAGTTGTCTTGGGGAACCCTTAAGCCGCCTGGGTTTTAGGATTAGAAGTTAAGGGTTTAGGGATTTCGGGTTTAGGGTTGTCCCTTGCTTTGGGTGCCTAATGTCCTCGGTGCAGTATACGTAACCGTAAATGGAGATTTCTCCCCGGCAAGCAGAAGTGAATAGCTGGATCTACACCTCCTGAAACCACTGAGCCCGGTCACCTTACAAACGAAGCACCTAGAGCATCGAGGACCCAGAGTAGGCCCCTACATTCCCCTTCTGTTAGGGCTTAGGCTCCCTTATTAAGCCCCTTGAGACCGAAAAAGGGGCATTTGGGTCATGCCCTCAGTTGCTCGGCTACTCTTGGGTCTAGGCATTCTTTTTGAAGTATCCTCTGTACTTTTCAGAAGGACAATGTACCTCATTTACTGGACTTCCCTTCTGAAAGGGTATCTTGCTACCCTGGGTAAGCCGAGGTTCATCGTGCTCAACCAAGCTCCGGGGAAAGTCGACATCTACTGGGCGCCTAGGCATGTCAGCTACACGAGACCTCGGAAGCTACTTGAGGATTAACATGGCGAGTTTTATAAGTGGGGCTCTTAGGTAGCCCATGTGATCACCTTATCTAAGGTACTTACTGGAACCCCACCTGGAATTTTACATGAACCTTCAAGCAGTATAGTAGGGCCCCATGTCGACGATATACCGACGAAATCCTTCCATTCGGGCGGAGGTTGGGGGAGTACCCGAAACCCTAAATCCTAAACCCTAAACCCCAAACCCTAAACCCTACGCATCAGAACGGGTGACTTTCAAAGAGACGGGAACTGGAAGGATCCCAGAACTACCCTCAGGCGCTTGTCCTCACCTGCGCTTGCTATTCTTAGCCTCACTATTACTACTATAACTCTAAACCCTAAACCTAAACCCTATGCCTACCATGGTTACTACGATTACGATGGAAGGCCGGCGAGGGGTAGGGTGCGTGTGAGGCCAAGGCGTTTGCACCCTAAACCCCAAGACTTTGAATGAACCCTGATCCCTCAAGCCCTAAGTACCTTAGGCCCCGCATGCCCTTAACTTTCCTAAGCCACCAGGCAAACTGTTTGAAGAACCCTAAACCCTAAACCCTAAACCCTCACACCAAACCCAGAACCCTGAAACAACAGGTGCCTTTTCCTTCGCTGCGCTCTGGCAGCGGGATGGTGCCGGCGAAGGATGGTGTCGCGTCGGAGAGCAGGGTTTTCAGGACGGCTTCTAGGGCTCAGGGAACCCTTAGCTAGGACATGCTCTACTATTTGCTTAAGAACCCAAAAGAATATACACATATATATATATATATTCCCTGCATTACCCTTTTATAGGGAATATTGTTTTCTATCATTCCGGGGTTCTTAAGCAGTTGGTAGTAACAGGACTCAGAGTAATTAGGCCCTTCTGTTTCCGGTGAGGTTACAGTGCAAACCCCCTTATAACCAACAAATGACACCATTTTTGCCGAGGTTCCAGAGGGATATGCAATGTTCTGTCAAGAAGCCCTCAAGAAGATACCCATGGAACCCTTGGTAGTTCAGGGTTGAAGGTGAGGCTTATTTAGAGTTTTGCTGGGGTGGCTGCGGGGTTTGGGCTTAGATATGGGGTTCAGGTACTCGCGCAAGGACATGCAGGGCTGTAAGAGGCCAGCTTGCGCCTTTTGACCTCGGATTTTGCGTTGAAGATGGAGAGGTCTGGGCTGATTCGGGCTCGTTCCTTGTTCTGTTTTTCCACCCACCCCCGGCCCTAAACCCTAAACCCTAACCCTAAACCCTCATCAGATTGTTAGATTCTAAGTCAACCCTTCTGCTCGCCTCCTCGCCCGGTGTCCCGCTTGGCCCCTGGAGCGCCCACCCCAACAGAGTACCGCAGAGAGCCCTGCCGAGTAGTGCTGGAGTCCGCATTGCAGAGGGGTTTAGGGTTTAGGGTTTAGGGTTTTAGCCGAGTATCCTTGGAATGCCCAGCCTCCAAGAGAAGCCCGCACGGAGTCTGCGAGTCCTACGACAGGAGCCTGTGGGGAAGTATCCTTAAAGCAGCATGATGGCACCCACATCGGTTACTAGAAGTGCGGGAATGATCGAAGCAGCTATTGTTGTTTGAGTAGGGGTCGGTTGACCCTAAACCTCACACATGCTTGCAAGAGCTTTGGGTAGGTTTGCCTGGAGTAGACAGCTCTTTCAAACTGCTAACAGTTGAGTGCTTTACCCTCCCTTCCGAAGACAGGTTTCAAGCTTGGGGCTGTGTAGGCCGAGTTTCACGCTTTCGCTGTTGAGGGTTTAGGGTTATGGGGTTTAGGGGCATGAAACATTAAACTTAACTAAACCCTAAACTCTAAAAAGTAAGATAGTTCGGGTTTACTGCTCAGGCACGCACATCGCCGAGCTGCCACCTGCTTGCATGGACTGGGGGGTTTTCGGCCGTTCTCGTTGCGGGGTTTTTCGGCCGTTCTCGAACAGCTGGGGATCCTGTGATGTGTCCCGGCCTCCCTGTCCATCCTTATGTGGGTTGAGGGTTTAGAGTTTTGGAGTTTAGGGACATGGCAGAGAAATGAAACCTCAAGCCCTAAGCCCGTTTCTGAACCCGCACTGGCAACTGCGTGCTTTGCTTGCGGTTGTGCGGCGGTTCCTTAAGCACAAGTCTGTGCACATGAAAACCTAGCAAGGCCAGCAACCCTACATGCTACAGAAGGGCACATGCAAAATGTACCCTAAACCCTAAACCCTTGTGTAGGACTTGAGGGTTGTCAACTCTCACCTGTGGCCAAGCCCAAACCCCACACCCAGAATCCCAAGCCCTGCACCCTAAACCCCATGAACCCTAAAAAGCGAGAGCCCATTCTCGAACACCTTTACACATCTTGTGTATAACTTGGGATGTTCCCCCTTATGCTACAGTATGAGTCTAATCGGGATTATCGTACCCCCATTTATAGGGTGTATCCCCTCCAAAAATCGGATGCCACTGAACCCCTAAACCCCCTTGGGCCTTTGAACTTTAAACCCTGGACCTCACAGCAAAACTCAAACTCCCCAAACCCCCCAAACTCCCCGCACCCCAAAGCGCCTAAACCTTAAACTCCCAATTCCCGAAACCACAAACTCCCTAAACCTTGGGACCAAACCCTAAACTCCACAAACCCCAAACCCCCCAAACCCCAAACCCTGCACCCCGACCTAAAGCCTGACCCCTAAACTCCCCAAACCACCCTAAACTCCACAAACCCTAAACCCAAAACCTTAAACTCCCTAAACCCTAAACTCCCAACCCCCCCCCCCCCCCCGCCCTTAAACCCTAAATCCCAAACTCAAGTAACCCTAAACACCCAAAGCATTGATCGACTCCTGGACGCACAGGGCGATCGGAGAGTTCTTGGCGCTGCAAGCCGAGCCCGGTCCCCGGAGGTGTTGGGTTTAGGGGTCAGGGTTTAGGGTTTAGGGTTTAGAGTTTAGGCTTTAGGGTTTAGGGTTTAGGGTTTATAGGGTTTCGGGTTTAGGGTTTATAGGGTTTTAGGGTTTAAGGGTTTAGGGTTTACGTGGGTGCGGAGTCTTGGGTTTTTGGGGCGGGTTTTGGGTTTCGGGTTCAAAGGCTCATTTTCTTGTTGTTGGCGGTTTTGTGGTGTTCGGGCTTGGAGTTTTGGGTATGCGGTTTGGAGTTTTGGGTTGTAGGGTCTCGGGCTAAGGGATTACGGTTCAATGTTCTAGGGGTTGGTTCTCAGCGTTGTGGGTTTAGGGTTTAGGGTTTAGGGTTTAGGGGTTTTTGCGGTTTAGGATTTTGGGCGTTAGGGTTTAGTGATTGGGGTATATGGTTTTGGGGCTTGGTGATCCGTAAACCCGCCTCGACCCTACACTGCAACCCCCGTCCCATGGGCACAGCAATATGCCATGATCGATTTTGTTGGGTGGCAGGGCTGACTGTCGGGTGCAGTGTTTAGCGTTACAGGCTTGGGCTTTCGGTGGAGCTTCTCGGGTCTAGGATTTAGCAAGTTCCGGATTTAGGGCTCAAGTTTGTCCAGTTAGGGCATCCGCAGCAGAAGTTTCTGTAAGCTCCGACTCAAGGTGTTCGGTATGTTGGGGTATGGGCTGCTTTTCGGGTTAGTTTTTACGGTTGGGTGTTTGGAATGCAGGGTTTTAGGGTTTAGGGTTTAGGGTTTAGGGTTTAGGGTTTAGGGTTTGGCAAGCCATGTTTTCGGAGTGCGAAACGCGCAGCGACAAGCTGTCATGGTCCCCCAAACCCTACGCCAACACCAGCATCGGGTTCAGGGCTTAGGGTTTGGTTTTGGATTCTAGGGTTGGGGTTCCCTGATAAGCCCCTTAAAGCCAGAAAGGGTACCCTTTTCATTCCTAGGTTGCTCCTGGGCCCTAAACCCTAAACCTTGAACCCTAAACCCTAAACCCTACACCCTAAACCCTAAACCCTAAACCCTAAGCCCTAAACCCTAAACCCTAAACCAAATAGAGCGGCGCCCAAAACCTTCCATGAAAGAATTAAATAGAGGGTTCGCCTTTGATTGGCCCACGTCAGCTAAAGTCCGCGGCGCGCCAGTGCGCGATAGTTTCTGCGAGAGAGCTCTGGTTACGAGAGCGCGCGATAGCGCGCGAGAGGGTAGGTGTTGGTTATCGCGCTAGTCCGCGTCAGTTCAACCCCCAAACAACACGTGCGCGTCAGCGCGCGAAGAGGTCTGCAAAAGGCCGCGCGAGAGCCCGCGAGAGCACTTCCATAGTCGAATAAAAAGTTCAAAGGGTTTTGGCCACTGCTCATAGGATTTTGTGTTTAAACCCAAAGCCCTAAACCCAAGAACTGGAGCCCCCCAAGGCCAAGCCGGGAGATCCCGTCCAAAGAAACGAAACAAGCCCACACCCCAAGACCCTATAGTTTAGGGCTTATAGGGTTTAGGTGTTATAGAAATTGTGTATGGTTTGGGTCCCAAGAAGTTTTGACCGAAACGTTTTGACCGAGCTTTTTTTTGGAACTACGTTTTTCATTTCGGGGAAGGAGGGGAGGGGGAGGGGAGGCGGGGAGGGAGGGGGTGTAAGTAAATTGAGCATTTGGCCTTTAGAGAGATGTGTTTTGGATAGAGATACTTCAACTCAGCCTGTCAGCTGTTTTGACAAATAACTTTGGAAATTCGGAATGATACCACATACAAATTATATTTATTTTGTCTTGAGGGTTTAGGGTTTTTGGTTTTGGGTTTAGGAGCCTTCAACCTTAGTAGCCGCGTAAGTAGCATGGTGCTATGGGAATATCAAAGACTCCCCCCGACATCTGTTTTTTCAGATGCCCAAAGAATCTTTAGATCACCCTTCGTTACATCTTGTCCCGTTCTGGAAGTTGCCCTACCCTAAACCCTAAACCCTACCTTGGAACTTGCCAAATCCTAAGCCCAAAGCCGTAAAACCCACACCCACTTTAAGGCTCGAAGGTACTCCTTGGTATTCAAGGTTATACTGTAGGTAACCTTACTTATATTTCTCTGGAGGTTTACGAAATAAAGGACCGCGAATACCCGAATTTCGGAAACCATCCTACCCTACTGATAACTACTAGGTTGGCTTTTGGGACATTTTACATCTTCCTTATTTGTGTTGATCTTGGGCCCCATATATGGAAATTGTTCAAAAAGGGTTTCAAGGCCAACCTACCCTACTTATAGCTAGGTTGGCTTTTGGGACATGTTACATATTCCTTATTTGTGTTGATATTGGGCCCTATAAATGGAAATTTGGTTCAAAGGGTTTCAAGGCCAACCCGGACTACCTAATGGACCTTCAAAGCGAGCCCCCTGAAACCCCTCAAGACGAGGCCGGGACAGTTCTTCTTCGCGCAGGCTTCGACCTCATCCAGGTTGGGGGGGGGACGTTGAGGGGACGTACTTTAGGGTTTAGGGTTTAGGGTTTAGGGTTTAGGGTTTAGAATTTCTGGATTCTAGGTCCGGGTCTGCATAGCGCCAACCCATCAAACTCTACCTTAAAAGCCCCTAAGGTTGTAGGACCAGATCCTGTAAGGGAACATGAGGGCCATATTTGGAGCACCTCTTAGGGCTACATTCTTAGGGGTCCGAGCATGACCCCCTTGGCTTTCGGGATTAGGGGGTTTAGAAGGGCCAACACGTTAACCTTAATGTTCCTGGTGTTAAAAGCAAGGAAAGGTGAAAGATTCATTTTTGCGGGGAAGGTTGGATTTTTTGAGGGTTGTCCTAAACCCTGGACCCTAAACCAAAACCGTAAACCCTAAACCTCTTGTTGAGATTGGCGCATCCATTCCTGGATTGGACACGGGACCCGAAACCCTGAACCATTGTGTTGGTTGGTTGTTCATATCTGTGGCTCGTGTTAAGCTCCCGAACACGTTCATCTGTTGAGGCGAAAGTCTAGAGCCCAAAAGGACACGTAAGACACCTGTATAGACACCTTTATAGGAGTCTCAAGTAACTTGTGAACCTTGAAGCCAGGAGAAGCCACAAGTCTATCTGCCCAACGAGCCAAAATTTCTTTCTTTTGGTCTTGAAACCCCCCAACCCTTAAACGCCCTAACCCCAAGACCCCAAACAAACCCTGTAAGCCCTAAACCCTAAACCTTAAACCCCATAAACCCTAAACCCCCAACCCTAAGAAAAAAAAACCTACACCCTAAACCCTGCAGGCCCTAAACCCCAATTCCTGAACCCTGAACCCTGCACCCTTCAAGCCCCAAACTCTGCTGCAAGGCCCATGTCTCCCACCTTCAAGTATCCTGGGGAACTCGCGGTTGCCGCTCGATAGCAGAATGGCCAAAAGCCCCCTGGCAACGGGCCAACAGAGGGTTTAGGGTTGAAAGTTTCGGGTTTACCGTTCAGGGTACCTCAGCTTTATGGTTTAGGCTTTATTGCTAGGGCTTGGAGCCGTGCACGTTGAAAGGCTGGAAATTTTGAGACTATTCACCGTCGTAGCCGAAGTGTTGCAAGCAGGAAGAGGTAGGATTCATATACATGTCACGGTCATGGATGGCCTCATAAAGTAAAACCATCACTTCAAGCCCCAAACCCAAACTCTGAGCATCCTAGGCCCTAAACCCAAAGCCCTAACCAGTCAGTGTGTGAGAGTGTGTGTGTGTGAGAGAGAGTGTGTGTGTGTGAGAGAGAGTGTGTGTGAGAGAGAGAGAGAGTGTGAGTGTGTGTGTGTTTCTTTTTTGCATCCTTGATCTAAACCCTAAACCCTGAACCTTAAACGCTAAACCTTAAACCCCTAAACCCCTAAGCCCTAAACTCCTAACCCCTCATCGTGTCTTTTCAGCCCGTCGCCCCCATGATCCCGAAGCCCAAAGGCCCCCCAGTCTCTCCAAGTCTCACATCAGGCAGCTATCCGCGAAGATGAGGCGGGGATCCGGGTTAGCTCAGGTTTAGGGTTTAGGGTTTAGGGTTTAGGGTTTAGGGTTTAGGGTTTGGGGTTAACTATGTTTAGGGTTAACTATGCCACGAGAGCATGCCTGCGTGTTGGGCTGGAACAAGGGCGAGTCTCCCTCGCGCCCCTCAACCAATGTACGCTCCCTGAGCCCTAGCACTTACCTTACATCCCTTATAAACCCTTGCAATTCAACCCTAAACCCTAAACCCTAAGCCCTAAGCCCTAAACCCTAAACCGCTACATCCCTTATCAACCCTTGTAACTCAACCCTTATTGAACCCTTCTTAGCCTTGTAACCCCAAAAAAGGAACCCTAAACCCTAAACCCCGAAGCCCTGGAGGCTCAGAAAGAGCTGAAGGCGGAGGTCGTTGATCAGGCCGTCTGCATGCACGGTTTGGGGGGAGAACATGCAGCTTGGAGGGTCAGGCCTTAGACTATTGGTTTCGGGTTTATGGTTTAGGGTTTAGGGTTTAGGGCTTCGGGTTTAGGGCTTAGGGTTTAGGGTTTAGGGCTTAGGGTTTAGGGTTTAGGGTTGAGGGCTTCGGGTTTAGGGTTTCTTGTCTTGGCTTTTAGCACTTTTGCTGGAAAGCGATAGCGGCCGCCCAATAAAAAGTCAAGGCCTTTCAGGCTCATGTTGGTCTGCATCTGTGACGGGGGGTTCAACTAACGAACGTCGAGGTTCCCTCAGCTGCTCGTGTAGTAGGGCTTAGGGTATCTGATTCTCCCTTCAAAGACTCAGACCTTAAGGCTTGCGAAGGTTTAGAAAAAGATCCTGTGCACTCATGGCGTGTCTACAGAGCCTGCCCCTGTGGACCTCATGCGATTGAAGGGTTTTTTGTGTGGCTTCATGTCGATTCTTGAGCTTCAGCAAGCTTCCATTCTGTGTAGCCTATTATATCATCCCACTTAGACTTGGCCTCGGGAGGATAGTGATGGCTTGTATAACAGAGAAGGGAAGGATTCGTCCACAAGTCTACCCTCAAAAATAGCACCATGATTTCTTTATGATCATGCCTCATTCTAGGAACACCCCTAAACCCTAAACCCTGAACCCTAAACCCTGAACCCTAAACCCTCGCCCCTGAAGAAATGACAAAAACCAAGTACTGTCATCCTGAACCGCCCTCGTTCTAGGAACCCCTCAAGTTTTGAGAACCCCCCCCCCTCAACCTACGGGTTTTTAGTGGGGAAAGGGGGGGATTTAGGTGTCCTATATCTATCCCCTTACAAAAGCCCTAAACCCTAAACCCTAAACCCTAAACTCTTTGCGGGCTTAGGGCACCTAAAGGTTCCCTCGAATTCTACACCCTAAACCCCAAAGATTAGACCCTAAACCCCAAACATTGGACCCTAAACCCTAAACCCCAAATATCAGACCCTAACCCCTAAACCCCAAATATTGGACCCTAAACCCTAAACCCTAAACCCTAAACCTCTCTCAACCCACTTTGACTCTCCGGGGGCAGGATGCGCTCAAAGTGGCGCTCAGCGACATCGCCTCCAAGTGCGGCGAGGTCTCCCAGGTGCCATCAAAGGGTTTAGGGTTTAGGGTTTAGGGTTTGGGGTTTAGGGTTGGGGTTTGGGGTTTAGGGTTTAGGGTTTAGGGTTTAGGGTGTACGGTTTAGGGAAGAATCCGAGAGCCCAAGAGTTTACAAGGGGTTTTTAGGGTTACGGAGGCTAGGGTTTAGGCTTTAGGGGGGAGGTTGGGGAGTTTAAGGGTTTGGAGAGTTTAGGGTTTCGGGTTTTGGGTTTATGGTTTGGGGTTTAGAGGTTCAGGGGTTGGGGTTTAGAGGTTTGGGGTTCAGGGTCTGTAGGCTACAGGGCTTCAGGCTTTACAGGCCACCCTAAACCCTAAAGCCTAAACCCTAAACCCTCCAAGAGAGAACCACCAATTTCTCGGCCCTGCAGGCTGGCATGGCCTCGTCCTTCCGAAAGTGTCTTGAGGAGCTGTGAATGCAGAGAGCGGCTTGAAGATTCGGCTTCCTTTAGGGTTTATAGGGTTGAGGGTTTCGGGTTTAGGGAGTTTAGGGTCTAGGGAAGTATATAACTGGACCGAAATCTATCTGTCCTGTTTGTTAAGAAGTCTTAGTAAAACAACAGGTTCTTCACCTGCGCTGTCACACACACGTACCATCTTCTAACACGTACCCTCGTACATGAGTTCCCTGAAACCGAGGACCTCAGGACTTTTTTGGGGAGGGGGCTGGGCTCTAGACCCCCAAAGGATAAACGCGACAAACCTCGAGGGTTCGGACTGCCATAAAGCCGGGGAGCTTGACTTTTGCACAAAGAGGGGCCCTACAAGAGATGGTTTTAGGGTTTAGAATTTAGGCATCAACGGGCCTCTGAAGCCTTAATGAGGGTTTAGGGTTTAGGGCTTAAGGCTTAGTTGCACACCTTATTCGGGTCGCAGCGGCTATCGTCCAACTCGTGCAGGAGAACGCGGTGTTTCCTGCGGGTGCAGATCCCATGCCTCGGGCGCCCTAGCTCAAGCAATGGGTTGGTTCTACTTGAAGGTTCAGGTTTAGTCATAGCTACGGTTAGAAGTACCTTGCTAAGGTTATAATAGAGGTTGCCTTATGTAGAACCCTACGTATACCTACCCATGAACCTTCAAGTACCCAAAACTCGGCCCTGCCTAGTGCGCTAGATACCCTGGATTCTTGGGTTCCACTCTTTTTGGAGTCCTAGAACAGCCAGCCATCTCGAGCTCAACCATCGCCTGAATGTTGAGTCACTGTTCTCATGGATGCTCACGGTCACGCAGTGAAGCGGGGGGGGGAGTTTAGTAGCGTTTAGAGTTTTCAGTTTGGGCAAAACCCCAAACCCTAAGCCCTTTGCCAGTAGAACGTCGAAGCCCCCTCGGGGGAAGTATGGGCCCTTAACTTGGGTCCCCTGTTATATAATCCTTATACAACACTATACATTTTGAGGGCCCATACTTCGGATCCCCTTAAAATCCCGGTAAACAACCCCAAAAAGGGCCATGTTCCAAGCTCAGATCCCCCCCCCCCTCCCATGGACACCGTGGCTACGAGACTGTTTTGGCCATGTGGTATGGGCATTTTCCCACAATCGGAGTGCCCCTCATATACCCCCAAGATATCATAATCTTGAAAGTAGGAGTCCCCCCCCCAAAAAAAATGGTACCCTTATATTCAGGCTTTCAGGTGTAGGATCCCGGGCTGATACCCCCAGACCCAACAGGCACTGAGCTTCTTCTGGCACCTTGGCGGAAGAGCCGTTGGGTTTCAAGGTTTGGTGTTCCAGCTTGGGGAGGGGGGAAGGGAAAAAAGTCCAACACGTGCCTTTGTCTCGGGCATTGCAATGAAGCCAGCCAATGGGGGGGGGGGGGGAGGCGGGCGGGCTTCTTAGAGGGGCATTTCCCCAACTGGCGGGGGGGGGGGGTACCTCCAAAGGGACCAGACTATCATCCCTTTATCGGAACCTCCAAACACGGTACCCTTAGTGTAAGGTAGGGCGTCGTGGGCATGGCTTGCAACGGCAAGCCGGGTAAAGGGTTCAGCATTATAGGGTCATGGGGCTGTAGGCCCAGGGTTATTCTAGGGTTATAGGAAAGAGGGTACCCCTATTTTCGGAAATTTGGAGTTTATCGTAAAGAGTTCAGAGCTTAGTGCCGAGCGTCCGTCGCAAGCAGCTGTTCGAAATGATTGAAGCCTGGCAGCTCTTGCCAAACCCTCTCCCCCACCCACCCCCACCCCGGCCCCTTTCCCCCACCCACCTCCCCCCCCTCTTCCTGGCCTTGTTGGGAACTAGGGCTTGTCAAACTTACGGGCTCCCCTGATGAAAGCAGTCGAGGTTCCTGCTGCTGTGGACCTCTGTGGGGCACTGGCGCCAGTGCGCCCGGCACTCTGTCCGGCTGTTGACCTTGCTGGAGTATCAGACGCTTCTGATACTCGGGGCCTCTAAGAATCTTCACGTTCAGGGCTACCCGCAGGCGATCCAGATCATTCGGCCATGGGTTCGACTAGCAAATCCTCTTCAAGCGATTGGGCTGCCTACGGCTTTCTTGTGGAGCTGAGACCCTTGCTGTCTTCCGCATGTTAAGCCCTAAACCCCTGCAAACTCTGAAGAACCCCAAACCCCTAGCCTCTGAGCCCTAAGACCAGTGCCAGAGCTAAGGTTTATCTCCCGGACTCTCAACCTCTTCGCTCCGTGAAGATGGAGAGCCCCTGTCCGTGATAGTTGTTAAGTTAGGGTTTGGGGGTGTGAGGTTTTGCCTTTGGTCAGGTCATTAAAATTATCGTCCCTTGTCGGGGCTCCTTTTTACTGCGGCGCCATATATTTGAGAACCCCGCCGACAAGAAAGGAAGAAACAAAAAAATGACCAGACCCTCCCTAGGTAGAATTTAAGAGCCTCCGGCTCAAGCCGCCGACCCCGCTGGAGCATAGTTGAGACCCGCTCGCATGGAAGATCATCCCCGGCAGAGTTCTGTGAATCGTTTGGGGGGGGGTAGGGGGTAGCACCAGGACAAGCTCAAGCCAAAAAGACAGGTGGGGGGGGAGGGGGTGGGGGGGGGGGGGGGGGGGGGGGGGGGGGGGGTGGGGGGGTGGGGGGGGGGGGGGGGGGGGGGGGGGGGGGGGGGGGGTTGGGGGGGGGGGGGGTGGGGGGGGGGGGGTTGGGGGGGGTGGGGGGGGGGTGGGGGTGGGGGGGGGGGGGGGGGGGGGGGGGGGGGGCGGGGGGGGGGGGGGGGGGTGGGGGGGAGGCGGAAACGCTGATTTTGCTGAGGGCGCCCCTACCCCCCCGTGCTGAACCCCTGTTTACGCTGTGCGGGTGGCGCGGTCCTCCACGAAAAAATTGTGCACCGACCCCCCCCCCCCCCCCCCCCCCCCCCCCCCCCCCCTGCGTTTTGGGGGGGTAAGGAGGGAAAGAGGGAGGTTTCACCTCCTTTTCCCATCCAACACGCCGCCAGGGTCGGCGGACCTTTTTCGGTTGGTATACTAGAAACCCTAAACCCTAAGCCCCAAATCCCAAACCCCAAACCCTAAACCCCAAGCCCAAAATAGAGTACAAAGGAACTACATTGGAGCCTTGAGGGCAGAGAACATGAGAGCCCAGCTATGGGCAACCGGCGCCCAGTTTGGGTTGAGGGCTCAGGGTTGAGGGCTGAGGGTTTAGTGTTTAGGGTTTAGAGCTTAGAGCTTAGGGTTTAGGGGCTTAGGGTTTAGGGGCTTGGGGGCTTAGGGTTTAGGGGTTTAGGGTTTAGGGTTTAGGGTTTAGGGTTTAGGGTTTAACCTTAGGGGGGTTTAAGGTTCCTCACCTGGCAGCCCGGAGCCATCCGAAGGAGCTCCAAGCCACCGGCCGGGCCAATCGAACTGCCGAGGCCTGAAATGATTGGGGCCAGCTTTTTTAAGTTTTCGCTTATGTTCTATTACATTCTATTCTATTCGATTATGTTGTATTATATTATCTTATCTTTGTTATATTAAATTCTGTTCTACTATATTCCATTCTATTCTATTCGGTTTTAATATAACCCTGAACCCTTGGTTAACCCTTTAACCCTAAACCCTTAAAACCTAAACCCTAATTCGGACATGTACCTCGTAGTTCAGGCACTCTGCGCGCCCTAAACCCTATAAAGTCCTATCCCTAAACCCTAAACCCTAAACCCTAAACCCTAAACCCTAAACCCTAAACCCTAAACCCTAACTAAGACCGCCCGCCCCCACTCTCAGCTCTGTTGGGGTAGGCGGGCGCAGTCGAGCGCTCAGCGAGACCACGGCAGGCACACCTCACAGACCCCTCAAAAGGGGCCAGCATGCACCTTTTTGGGCCTTTTGGCTGAGACCCCTAAAAGGCCCGGCCCCTGGAAGGCCCTTGGAGGGCCTGGGAGGCTTCTGGGAGGCCACTTGGAGGGTTTTGACGGGTTTGCAAAAACCTGAAATTCGTTGCCTTTGCTTGAAGTGACCACCTATCCACGCCGGAGTTGTCCATGAAAGGGCCCGTCGGCCCAGACCGCAAGAATCTGAAGGGGTGTCCTTTGCCTTCTGGCCCCAAGTGACCCAGAAGTCCAAACATTGAAGACCTGGGCTGCTGCCTGTTAGAGCTTCCTCGTCTTCGAAGCCTTTGCAAACCATTCGAAGTCCTCACTAACTTCAGCGTCCTCTAAAAAAATATTCGACGTGTGAGTTTTTGAATGGCTGGCTTGGTTTGGGCTGGCTCCGGTTTGGTTTCGCCGTGAGTTGTGACAGGGGGGGGGGGGCATGTCCTTACACTAGTGCGTTCGGCTGACCAACGCTGCACCCGAAACCCCAAGCCCCAAACCCTAAACCCTAAAGATCTAATGACTGTTAATGGCATTTGTGCTAGAACCTAAACCTCATCCCAAACCCCTAAAATTTGATGGATGTTGGGATGCTCGAGCTGCACCCCCACACCCTACAAGCCCTGACGCCCACCAGGCATGGGTGCTTCGGGAGGAGCCCTTGGTCCTCTCCATCCCAGGCCTGTGTCAAGGTTTAGGGTTTAGGGTTTGGGGTTTAGGGTCTGGGGTTTGGGGTTTAGGGTTCAGGGTTCAGGGTTTAGGGTTTAGGGTTTAGGGTGTAGGGTCTAGGGTTTAGGGTTTCAGGGTCGAATCACAGAGTTTCGTGCTGAGGGTTTAAGAGGTCAGGCTAGGATTGCAGAGCTAAGGGCCCTGGGGTGCTCAAAGGGTCGACACACAAAAGTCACATCCAGCGTTTCTTTCTGCTCTCCCGCTACCCCAGCTCTCCCTCTCTCCCTCTCCCTCTCCCTCTCTCCCTCTCCCTCTCCCTCTCGCTCTCTCTCTCTCTCTCTCTCTCTCTCTCTCTTTCTCTCTCTCTCGCCAGCCCTCTTGTCTATTGGGTTTAGGGTTTAGGGTTTAGGGTTTAGGGTTTAGGGTTTAGGGGGTTTAGGATTTAGGGTTTGATGATCAAAGGTCTCGCAACAGCTGCCGAGTGCGATGAGCTCATACGTTCCCAGGACAGCTTCGCCCTCAGATGGTCAACCACAGGGCCGTTGCATGGGTGTTGTGTTTAGGGTTTAAGGTTTAGGGTTTAGGGGTCCGGCTCTGGATGTAAGATTAGGATGACAAAGTAAGCGCATGTGCCGGTAAAACATTGAGCCGTGGTGTTTCCTCGTGTTTTCCCTTGTGGTTATGTATAGCAAATCTTGAACTCTCAGCCCAAAAAGCTTCTACATGGGATTGTTGATAGAAATTACAAGATCCCACAGTGCACGAGCCATGTCCCAACAGGTGACAGGACCCAGGAGACAAGCCCTTTGTAAGATCAACAGACGACGATCTGCCTTACGGCCTGCGATACCCCCCCCCCCAAACCATAAGCCCTGACCCTCGGCATGGGTTAGCCGGGCCTAGCTGGTTTCAAGTTCCTTCTTTCGGGCAAATTTATGGGGTTTAGGGCTTCGGGTTTCGGGCGTCAGTACAACTGACCCCATGGTCGATTCGAGATCGCCGTTTGCAGTTAGGGTGCTTGGGACTGAAAACGGGCTCCAGAATTCCGATGATATACCCGCAGAAGCCCTTCTAAAGCACATGGACCAGAGACCTTCGGCTGATCCGAATGGATCCTTTTTGACACCCAACTCTGCAATCGACCCCGCCAGAGCGCACAATTTAAGAACCCCATTTCGTCCACACTTCTGGCTCTCCCCCCCCAAAGCCTTCATCCTAAGTTCCTGGAGAGCCAAACTGGCCAAACTGAAGCCCCTTCACCCTAAACCCCAAACCCGAAACCTTAAACCCTAAACCTTAAACCCGAAACGCAGGATCTGCTGAACATGGAGGACCTGGACATGGCCTACGTGTCTGGCGCGGTCCACTCCAAGAGCAGGCGCGGGATTGTGGGAGATTTTTGTGGGGGGTTTCGGGGTTTCGGGGTTTCGGGCTTCGGACTTCAGGGATTCCAGGGACCCTAAACCCTAAACCCTAAACCCAGGCGACTTCGAGGAAGGCCCTACTTGAAGCAACCCAAGCTGCCTACTTGGAGGGGGGTGGTGGGTGCAGGGCTGCACAAGGCGGGGTGGGGGTGGCAAGGTGGCGACTCCGCCCAGTTTAAGGCAATCGGCCGAGTGGATGGACACAAGTTTTGCGGGAGCAGTGCGGGCTGGGTCCAGAATGCAATCAAGTATCCGGTTTCGCCTGGCACGAGACGCTGACGAAATCAGGCCTACAGCTTAAAAGCCTCGCAGCCCTCGACCCCAAACCCTGAACCCCTATACGCCTTGCTCTGAAGTACTGTATAGGGTATATATGGGCTATATAAGGGGTCCCCTTTTAAGGGGCCCATACATGTAACTACCGTAAGAAGTGGGGGGGGGGGGAGCATGGATCTACAAAGATGGGCCCTTCAAAGGGCTCGCGATCATCCTACATCAACTTAGGGTTTGGGGTTTGGGCTTTAGGGTACGAAGTTCCCCTAAGCCTTTGGGGGTTAGGGCTTAAGGTTTAGGATTTGGGGTTTAGGGTTTAGGGCCTCAGCCAGCTCGAGATTCATGTCCTGCTGGTAGCTTTTATAACTCTATGGCATGGTGGAATGCGAGTTTTCCCACTCCTAGATGCTGGGGACTTGGAGGACTTCTAGGGTTTTAGCGATGTACTTCGAGATTTTGGGCTTTCTGTAGAAATTGCCAGGAAGATGTTCCCAAGTCCTCTGCACCCCCTGCACGTCCCAACGAGGCGCACGCTCACGAGGAACCTCTATGCTGATGAGGACCGGCAGCTCTTCGGTGGTTCACAGAGGCAGATGGTCACTTCTCTAAATATCATCCCTTTTGGGGTCTTTATTATAAGGCGGACCCTATTCGTTAGGGTACCCAAAGAAGGGACCAAAATTTAGAGCACATATACCCTGAAACCAAGGACAAGGTGCCTTCCAGAATATTCATACCCGGCAAAAAGGGGTATGTTTTGGGTTCAGGGTTTATCGTTCAGGTTTGTGCCCAAGACCATGCAACACACTCAGCTGCGAGTTTGGGGAGGGGGTGTTAAAGTTAACGGCGCTTTGTATACATTCATCTAAACTCCTGATGCAGTGGCTTGCGAACCCTTAGCGCATGGCCCATCCCTTGAAAAGGACCTTTTGAACAACTCCCATGTGAAAGTTCAGTGGTAGTTAGAAGTAGCGTTATAAGTAAGGTAACCTAGATTATAACCTTTACGAAGGTACTTCTCACTTGTAACCCTACTTATACTATTATCCGGAGAAGGCCATCATTCCCCTTGTTGGGGAGCTTTTGGTGTCCTTACAACCCCTTGTTTAAACCAAAAAGGGCACCCTTTCTACTCTTAGGTTAGTCCTGGGTCTAGTAGAACTACCCTAGACCCCAAACCCTAAACCCTGAACCCTAGCTACCCATGAACCGCGAGAGCTTCGGAGCAGGACAAAAAAGGCATCCTTCACAGTCTACGCGAGCGCTTCTTTCAGGCGAAGCGGCCGGAGTGTGCCTTTGGAGTTTAGGGGTTTAGGGTTTAGGGTTGGGGTTTGGGGTTTTTGGGAGGAAAGCCGTTAATGTACTTTATTTGGTTGCCAGTTTCCGACAAGTAGCGCGCAACGATGCAGCGGCATGCGCGGCGTATGGGCCGTAACCCCTTCAAAGACCCAGTACAACCACATACACCTCACTTAACCTCAAGAGTTCGTGTACCTATGTAGTGTATTTTGATATTTATATATACTTGGACCTCAAAGGGTTCCCAAACGTCAGCTGTAGGGCCCAAGTATATAACATACAGGGTGCATGGACCCTTAGGGGAGGGGGCCCAGTCCACCCCAGTAACCCGTTAGGGGGGGCTTACAGGGAATTAGGACAACCTTCCAAGTCCAAACAACATCAACCGCTGCAACCCGAAACCCCTACAAGCCCTAAAACCCTGAAACTATGCATGCATGAGCCCTAAATTAATTGAACCCACCCCTCCCCGGGCTTTTTTGTGTTTTCATAGCGCGTTTCGGGTCTTAACAGATCCAAGCCCGGAACGGTACAACGTTTCTGCCAAAGACGAACCTTGCCCTAGTTGAGGTTCATGGGTATGCCTATGAGTTTTGCAAGAAGTCGGATACCTTCATGTTTAACTTGCTTTCCAGGGACCTCCAAGAACCGGCACGTGAGGGATCCAGGTAAGCCACTTCTTTCATCCCTCCGCCTGTAGCACCTGCCCTGAAGCCTTATTATCCAGATTCTTGTATAAGGCCCCCCCAAACCCCCCAAAGCCCTTGCAAGCCGCCGAGATGCCCCCCCCGAAACCAGCCCTAAACCCTAAACCCTAAACCCTGGAATTCCATGGCAGGCAGCACGTGGGGCTGCGGGGTATGATCTGTGGCGTGCTGGCTCAGCTTCGGATGCGCAGATTAGCAGAGTACCCCAGCATAGCGTAGCATCGTGCTATTCCTCTCAATAGGGGGCCAATTGCAGTAGAGAATTAGGCACCGTAGTGGCCCAAATATCGCCTCTTGAATGAGTCTGAGGGATCAGGGTAGAAACACATCCCTACTTCCCTACTACGAAGTGCTTCGGAATGCCTGAGATGTGGGGCTTTGAGCAGCTTTTGGGTTCCTAGGTTTTCTTTAGGTTCCTAGACTTGGGTTCCTAGGTTCCTAAAAACTGCCCAGTGCTCCAAACAAGAGAGCCCCTTGCGCATTCCTAGATTTCTGGAGATCCCAATGGCCCAATGATTGTAGGATGTAGGGTTTTAAGCCCGAAGCCCTTTTTGGAGTTGAGGCCTAAACCCCGAAACAAAGGGAGGTGGCGGCATCTCCTCCCTAAACCCTAAACCTCAGACCCTGAAGCTTCGAGGTTTCAGACATGGCCCCCTCCAAGCAAGCAAGATATGGAGAATTCTCTAAGCTCTGGGCTCTTTTTTTTCGGCACCCTTTGATGGCTCGGCATCCTAGTAGGATCCCCAAAAGGCCCCATCGCGGTTTAGGGTTAAGGCATTGGGTTTAGACAACACATCAGGTTCCCCATATCTCGTAGACAAGCCTTCGAAGACTGGGGCCGTTGGCTTCTAGCGCAAGGTAGCAAAGGTAGCAGGCATCCCACCTTGCAGCCACTCGTTGCGGGAAGGATCATGCCAGGGGTCGTGTACGGGAACAGCTTCATCAAAGTCATTCCGAAGGAACGCACTGGGTCATTCCGGCGTGCCCTCAGTGCACCTGCGCAGGTATTCCAGGAGGAGCCATGGTCAGATGTTGAGACCTTCTGGGACTTCCAGATCTACGGCCATTATGGCCTCACGCAGGATGCCCTGAACTACGAGGCTGCTTCCAGCCGCTTCTCCGAGTCCGGGGAGTCTGAGGAGCTTGAGGTCGAGGTGGTCATCTTGCGCCCTCCGCCCTGATTGGCGAAGGCTGTGGCTTGAAGAGCTGCTTGCAAAATCTCATGAGAATACAGTGGGGCCCGCCAACAGTGACCAGAGGGGTTCAAACGTCTCCTCTCTACTACGTAGGAGTTCGTGTGTCTGAACTGGAAACATCCAGTTTTTGATGTGCAGAGCCAAGAGCGCAGTGCATCCTGCATGAGTGTATGCTTCCCTGATCTTCCCTGCAAGCAACTTACTGGTTAGCAGGGAATGAGGGGATGAGGGTACCCTATAGAACCCCTTAAAGGTCATATATAGGAGGATATAGGGGTTACCCTATAGAATCCCTGAAAGGGTAGATATAGGTGGATATAGGGTGCCCTATAGAATCCCTTAAAGGGTATATATAGGTTATGTATATATATATATATATATATATATAGGGTACCTCATTCCCTCATTCCCTACGAACCAACAGTAAGGCGAATAATAGCCGGCCTAAACGGCAGACATCTCCCAGCCACTGCTGCCGGGCCTCAGAAGGACCTGCAATGAAAAGGCACGACTTGTTTTGAACGGATACTTGGAGGTTCATGGTACTTGTTAACAAATAGAGCTGTACGTATAGTACGAATAGCTGTACTTGGAACCATATTAGGGCAGTTAGGGGGCTTAGAAGTGGGTTAGAAGTGCAGTATTGGTCAATAAGTACCATGAACCTCCCAGTAGTGCAATCGCTGACCGTGTCATGTATGGAGTATACAGGGTGCATGTATACCAGGTACGAAATTAAAAGTATCTGTAGTATTTCTAACCAAGAATCCTACGAATCTGTCTAAATAGTGATACAATTCTAGACCATTGATGCTGATTCTTCTTGCGGCGCCGCCACTGCCGCGGTTGTGCATGACCGTCCGGTTTGCCTGATGCACGAAACCCAGATTACATGAAGTAAGGAGTATCAATTCTTAGGGGATGTATTCGAGGTACCCCGATTGTGGGAGAGACCCCATCTCGCGGAGTATGCTTGGGCTTCCTTTGTGACTTTGGGGCCAAGCACGTGCAGGGTTTGGGGTTTAGGGTTTAGGGTTTAGGGTTTAGGGTTTAGGGTTTAGGCCCGAAACCCTAAACCCTAAATCCGGGCATTGCCGTCTGGGAGATAGTAGTGCCGCACTGGAGAATGTATTGCGCGGGTCCTGGTTACGGGGCCCAGGGCACGTGACACGTTGAATTAGGGTTCAGGGTTCAGGGTCTAGGGTTTTGTGCAATGTTGTAGCCACCACTAATTTAGAGTCTCGGGGTTTAGGGGTCACTGGTTTAGGGTTTGGGGTTTAGGGTTTAACCCTAAACCCAAAACCCAAAACCCGATTCGCTGAGGCCTGCTGGTCAGGAGCCCATCAATTGGCTCCACTACATCCCGGGATACGAGCCTTTGCTGTCAAAAGTAGACCCACCGAGGCAGGACCCTAAATTGGGTACCCTAAACCCTCAACACTAAACCCTAAGCCCTAAAAGGACTCTTATTCAGGGATTTTCAAGACCCACCACGACAAAACCCTCCCCCTGATATAGAGGAGTTTTCTTAGACCCTAAACCCGAAACCCGAAACTTTAAACCCTAAACCCTTACCCAGTACACCCTAAACACATGGAAGTGCTGCCTGGGTGGGCTTCGGTTGTATGCACCTGTATACAGGGTTACTCTATCGCCAACATCTTAGAGACCCTAAACCTTAGCAAGAACACGAGAATGCCTGCGCTCTAGAGTTGATAGTTCTGAGAAACTCCAAGCACGAAGTTGCAGTTAACTCCCTAACCCTAAACCCTAAACCCTCAACCCTAAATCCTTCCCACAGAAGTTGCACCTAAGTCCATGGCTTGATGCCTTCGCTCTGTAAGGAGTACCGGCCACATTGTGATGGCGGCTGCGGGTACCAGGACGAGTCTCCGCCGCGCAGGGTAGACTCAAGTCAGAATGCACTATAGGGGCCTTTTCAATTCGAATAGGTTTTTTGGGGGGTCGTTATAGTACATGCATATAGGGACCCTAAGGGAATATTACGAGTAATTATTCCGATCCCTATAGTAGGCTAGCACGAGGGCTTTTGCGTGGGTGGGGCAGGGGCTGCAATTGAACCCTGCTAGTTCGACCCTTGTCTCGGTAAGAGCTGTTGAGGCATGATTGCTTCTTGCGGGGACCCTCATAGCCTCTCGTTGCTTTCTTACCACCCTGTTCCGAAGCCGACTTTCCGAGAGCACAACGAGCCACCCCTATGACAAGTGACCAGATGCTGAAGCCAGCCCTAAACCCTAAACCCTCAGCCCTAAACCAATCCTGGTCGAACTAACAAGTCCCGTCAGCCTGAGGCGCCTAAGCCCGAAACCCTAAGTCCTAAACCCTGAACCCTAAGCCCTAAACCCTAAGCCCTAAGCCCTAAACCCTAAACCCTAAACCCTAGCCCTAAACCCTAAACTCTGAAGCCTCTGAGACCAACGGTCGGCAGGAAGTACCGGCAGGCATGCGCGTGGCCTCGTCCCTGTTGCTCGGCCTGCACTCCTAAGTAGAGGTTAGGGTTTAGGGTTAATCCCTTGGGATGTTCCTCCTTATACTGACAGTCCTTAGTAGGGATGGACACAGGGGGTACTATAATCCCTATTAAGGACTGTTAGTAGAAGGGGGGGAACATCCCAAGTTATCCCTCAACTCTAAGCCCGGCGCGCTATCGGAGTTTGTTTCTTACTGTCCGTTCTTGGGCTTTCGAAGTTCCTATTTAGGGGTTTACGAAAATTAAGGGACCCTCTGACATAGACCCCCAAATAGTAGGATTCCCAACGCCCCTTTAGGAAGATCTTGCAGACGTTCTAAGCCGCCAGGCTAGTCGCCATAAACCCCCGCAACCCTAGGCCCGACTCTAGGGTTTAGGCTTGAGGGCGCCACTCAGGCTTAGGGTTTAGGGTTTAGGGTTTAGGGTTTAGCGTTTAGGGTTTAGGGTTTAGGGTTACTGGCGTTTGCGTCGGCTAAACGTGCTCTCTTAGCTTAAGCATAAACCCCTGAACCCCGCGCCGAAATGGTGCGTTCATTGCAAGTAAAGAACCTGGACCCCTAAAGCCCCTGTTGGGTTCTTGAACTTTGGGTTTGGGGGGATCATAGGCAGTCGGCTTCGAATTGTGAGGGGCAGTTGGGTAGTTCCGGTGAGCTTCCATATCCAAAAGATCTTCTCGAACCCTACTTTAAATTCATGGAATAGAGTTTGGGGTTTACGTTTCGGTCTTGTGCTTCGCCTGCCAAGGGCCATATCCCAAGATTGTCTTTAAATCTCGATATAGAGCCTTGTATGGGAAGCCTTCGATGGTCTGACATCCATGGACCACCAGATATATGTTCACCTTGCAATCCCTAAACCCTAAACCCTAAACCGATGCACTCTTGCATTCTACGTCGCACCAACCCTAAGACCCCAAGCCCTAAAACCTAAACGCGGCCAAGCACCTGAACGAGCTGTAGCATGACGTAATATAGGGGTTATCAAGAACATTCCCTCATGGTCTCTTTGTAAGTATGCTATCATATCCCCCAAACCCTATTCTAATTATTCAGGCCCCTGTGGTAGATTCACGCAACTGAGCCCATGACTTGGCTCTGCTTCTCAACTCATGTCATGGTGTGCAAAGTGGCGTGTGGCAGTTGGGGAGTGTTTGTAGTCGGTAAATGTGTAAATACATCCAAAAAATAGGTATGAATACACTGAACACATACATTTTTCTGTATATAGTTATCTGAGAGTTATCTGCATATAGGGGCCTCAATGGTTGGAGGGGGGGTTTTCATAGTGTAATTGTATAGGGACCGGAAGGGAATACTCTCAGTAGTTTTTCCGACCCTATATTGCGTGCATACACTTGCTTATCCGCTTGCCTCATTCCGGACAATGCAGCCCATGATGGTTGAAGATGCGGCACCTGACGTCTGGAATGGCTTACCTAGGAAGGTGTTTCCGTCGTTTTGGGGTATGAAGCCGGCGCTGTTTGTGTTTCTTGTTGTTCGTGTGACGCTGAATGTCCGACGCATTTGCGCCGGTGATGAGTTCAAAACCTTTGTCAAGGGGCGCTTCTGTCACATGCTGACGGATGAAACTCGCGCTGCATGCCTTCAGGAGGTAGCAGAAATTATGCAGCAGAACAGAACTGACTTTGAGTTCAACCAGCACCTTGTCGCAAAAACTGAGTGGAGCTTTGCAATGGTTCGCACTTTGCAGTTCTTCTTGAGTGTGATCGCATTTGCGCTTCAGCGGAAGAGTCAAAACTTGTTTACGGTTGCCCTCGCTCTGAATCACTTGGCGAGCCTATCTGTGCTCAGGGCTTTGACTTTCCTGAATTTGAACTTCCTCATGGTGACCTGGAAGGCTGAATGGTTGCCTGGCCTGCATGGCCTACTGTATGGACAGGTAGAGGATGCAAAGAAGCGACAGGCGCGACTCACGCGAGGCTTCGCGGCCATTGTTGGGCTAATGGTTGTACTCGCTGCAAGTGTGAAAGGCATGGAGCTACTTAAGGTGAAACTGCTACTGATGTCGCCGCTGCTGCAGGTTCCTAGCAATGAGTGGTCCAGAGCGCAGTGGTTGGAGTTCGTCTTATTTGTTAATTGTCTGGTGGGTGTGGTGAATACGCAAAGTCTGTCGCTGAACAGTTTCAAGCTGGCACATTTCAGCGGAAATGATGCGGCGATGAACGCGGACGAAGTGGAACAGTGGTTTGCTTTCCGAGACCGCTTTGCCGACCAAATCCGCAAAGAGTTCAGTTCTTTTCAGGCCACTGTGCTCATCTGCACCCTCGGTCCAGATGACTATCAGAAAGCTTATTGTGCGTGGACTGACCGGTTGGATCGGAAGAGGAGGGACACGGTCCGAGGATCCGTGGCGATCCAGCAAGCCAACAGTGAAGTGCTGGAGGGTGCGCGAATGCACCCTTGTTTGGCCTTGACCTGCGTAGTTCTCATTGGATGCGGCACAGCATGGCAGCTCTTTAAGATGTTTCTGAATCCATCGTAACAGGCTTGAGAAGTGCAGGTGCCATGCACAGGTCGCTTCTTCTGGGGCATGTCTACACACATCCAGGATCTGAGCTCTTATGTCGATGAGAAAACAGGTCCGTGACGTGCGTATGATACGAGAGGAACCTTAAAACCCTAAACCCTCAACCGATCAACCGAACTCCACCTTGAACTTGCCTCACTTCACACATTCAGCCATCACACGTGACCGTGAGGCTGTATTGCAACGTGGCAGATGCAGGCCGCGGGTGCTAATTACCATCGTTATCCCCTTCGCCCTTGTGTGGTTTAAGAATAAACTACCCCAAGTATACCCATTTTTTTCATAAACGAAGACCTTATTAGGTTGATTCGTTGGTGAGGAAGAGCTACTGCAATTGGAGCACTATTCTAGTAGCCATAACCAAGCTGTCTACAACCTAAACCCTCCATACAAAGTCCCATTCTTGAAGGTGATTGCTCCCTCGGCATGCGAAGTTCCGGGCTTCGGATTTCATCATTTTGGGGGCTGGGGGGGCGGGGGGGTTGGCTCCGGAGCTTTGTACCATCAACCCGGGAGTGACATGCTGAAAACAGAGACTGTAGGGGTCTAGAGCCTTCTGGGCGGAGATTGAAACTTTCCAGGACTTGTCGACTCTGAAACTCAGCCATCCTCGAGACCCCGACATATGCGAGTTTACGGAAATAAGGGAATCCTTAATGTAGTCTCCCAAATAGCAAGGATTCCCTGCTATTCAGGAACCCAAGAAGGTACCCCCCCTAGCTTCGGAAGCCCCCATATTAAGGGGCCCATTCAGCCTTGGTCTCTCTACCCCCCTTGTGCCACCCACCACTGGCTTGCTCCAGCACGCTCCCTTGCTTCGGATTAATGAACAGAGCCCACACTCTTCTCTCTCTCTCTCTCTCTCTCTCTCTCTCTCTCTCTCGCTCTCTCTCTCCCTCTCTCCCGCTCTCTCTCTCCCTCTCTCTCTCTCTCTCTCTCTCTCTCTCGCTCTCCCTCTTTTTGTTTTGCCATCGTTGGCTGTAAAACTATTATTTATGCATATACATATACATATACATATACATATACATATACATATACATATATATACTTATGTATTTATTCATATTTATGTAGATATACATACATACATATATATATATATATATATATATATATATATATATGTGCTTTTGTGTATGATGTGCATACATATATTCGAACATATTGGGGTTTAGATCCTCATGCGTTTCGTCTTCTGGAAGAGAAAAAATTGTTGGAGCGGCTGTTCACCGAATCCTCAACCCTGACTAGAATAACTGCAATGGAACGTGCGCGGTATATGTCAGGAGATTTTAATGTAGCATATGGCATTACATGAGAATATCCTTTTACCCACTCCAAGTTTCTGCGAGATGCTAAGTATACACAAGAACTTGGGGTGTAGGGATTATAGTACCCCGTATTATACTGAAGAACTGTTAATATAGGGGAACATCCCAAACAAGAACCCTCGGTCGCCATTGAGGTGGGAGCACCATCTTTACCAAGGACGCCACCAAGTTCACGCCGCGCCGCGGCGACTTTCTGCAACCTGGCCGCACGTGTTTCGTGGCGCGCCTAGGGCTCAGGGTTTGGGGGTCTAGGGTGTAGGGTTTAAGGGTTTTAGGGGGAGAAACTCCCTAGCTAGTTAGTAGTTTGCAGTAACCTGTACATAGCAGCAAATGAAACATAAGCCTGTGATTCAGGCCATAGCCCAGTTCAAAAGTGATATAGGGATTCACTAGGTACGTTCAGTCCTTCGAACTGATCATTGCCTTTTTGCGGTTGCATAAGCGCAAGCCTTAAGCCCTAAACCCTAAACCTTAAACTCTAAACCCTAAACCCTAAATCCTGTTTCATCAATTTCTGGGGCTTCTGTTGCTGGAAAGACGGACTACAGCATGGACATGGTTTTCCTGGATGCAACATGAGCTCACCGGAAGCCGCAGGGCATGGAGGGCATAGGTTTGGGGTTGAGGGTTTAGGGTTAGGGTTTAGGGTTTATAGGGTTTATAGGGTTTATAGGGTTTGTTGGGTTTATAGGGTTTAGGGAGTTTCAAAGCGGGAAGAGACTGCAATCTCGATGCACAGTGCGGCGCCGTCAGGCCACTTCCGGTGCGGCGCCCCAAGCAGTCTAATCCCTAAACGATCCTGAACCCTAAATACTAGGATGCCCAGTAGTACCCTTATTCCCTTTTTGGGGGGGTTTAGGTTCCCTTATAAACCCCTTTAAGAAAAAAAGGGCACCCTTTTTAAGCCTAGGTTAAAGGGCAGCCTAGAATACCCTAAACCCTACAAGCTCTAGAAGCCCCTTTGAGCAACCGAAGCCCTAATCACAACAAGCCCTAAAAGCCCCTCAAGGCTGCCTAAACCTTGTAACCCCAAAATGCCGTAGCCAGAGGTTCTTTGCCTACAAGTCAGACCCGTCAGAGCTGAGCATGCACGCAGCGTGCCCCGTGCTGCCCGGCTGGTTTAGGGTTTGGGGTGTAGGGTTTAGGGTTCAGGGGAGGCGCTCAGGGTTTTGTTGGGTTTGGGTTGTGTAAATCCCTAAACCCTACACTCTATACCCTGCGCCCGACGTATACCCTCAGCCCTAGATCTTAAGTTGAACTCTACTGAGGTTGTAGGGTTTTGGTTGTTTTGTGCATAGAGTCCCTCCCTACACAAGTCTTGAACCCAGCTTGAAAGGTTTCACGGGTCGTTCTAAGTAGGGTTTTAAGGAAGGTAGCCTGCATCATCACCTCAGCTAGGGCACTTCTAACCCGTATTTATAACTACCCACGACTCTTCAAGTACTTGGGGGGCCTTGGCTAAGCGTTCTAGTTCTGGGGATTGTTGGTCCTCTGTCTCTTAGGGTATAGGGTTTCGGGTCTAGGGTTTAGGGCTTAGGGTAGTTAAATGGTCCCTTAGTATGGGCCCTTAAACAGGGGACCCCTCATATGCCCCGCATCCCTAAAGAACCCACGGGCCCATACTTCAGAACCCTTGAAAGAAGGCAAAGGGACCATATCACGGGCCCTAAACCCTAAACCCTCAACCCTCAGCCCTAAACCCCAAACCCTAACCCCTAAACCCTAAACCCTAAACCCTAAACCCATATTAAGGGCCCATGGAACCGCCCATAGACTGTCCGATGTGTTGCTGGAAGTCGCGGGCTTGGCCCTACGAGGTGCAGGCAGCTTTTAGCCCTGAAGCCCAAGCCCCAACAAGCCCGTTTAGGGTTTAGGGTTTAAGGTTTTGGGTTTTGAGTTTTGGGTGTTAAAAACCCGTAAGCACGAAAACCCTGCAAACCCTAAGCCACATACGATGCACAAGCTCTGAAGCCTATGGGTCTGTTTCAATATTGAGGTACCCTTAATTATCTATCTGACCAAATAGCAGTCCTTATTAAGGCTCTTTAAAAGGTACCCCTATTCTGGGGACCACCCCCACCCCCCACCCCCCTCCCAACATCAGTCCTAAGGAGGTCTCGCAAAAAAGGTTTTTGGATCTAATCGCATCCCAAAGCAGATTCTGCGCTTGCGCTTCGCCAATACGCTGGATAGGGTTGCGGGTACTTGAAGGTTCACGGGTAGTTATATGTAGGGTTATAAGTACCCAAATTAAGGTTATTATACAGGTTACCTTCCTTGTATCCCTACTTATAACTGCCCGTGAACCTTCAAGTAGGGTTTGTTAAGGGTCGCTGGTCTTCTGCCCCTGCCAATACATCATCCCACACTTCTGCAGCGCTAGGTGCAGGCTTAGGGCCCAAACCCCCACTAGGGCAACCCCAAACCTCAAACCCTGAACCCTGAACCCTGAACCCTAAACCCTAAACCCTAAACCCTAAACCCTAAACCCTAAACCCTAAACCCTAAGCAAGAAGTCACGGCTGTCCAAGGCTGCGCGGGATCAAGAGCACGGCCACGCAGTGGTATCGAGAGGATCGGGGTTGCGCGCTTCAGGATTTAGGGTTTAGGGTTTAGGGTTTAGGGTTTAGGGTTTAGGGTTTGGGGTTATAAGTACCAATTCAGGTTATAATACAGGTTAGCTTGTCCTTTGTGATCTTGAGGAGGGGGGGTTGAAGAGAGAAGCTCCCTGGAAGAATCGCGCAGGGCATGAGCCACCCCGTTACCCATCATTAAATATCACGATCCCCTGAGACCCTAAACCCTGAACCCTGATCCCCGAAACCCTAAACCCTAAACCCTGAACCACGAACCACGAACCACGAACCACGAAGCACTAACCCTGTACCCAAACTCTTTAGCCGGAAGCCCCAGGGGCGTAGTTCCTAGACTTCCCAAGAGTCCCAGGCAAGCCCGTGTGTGAGATTGCAAACTTTCCCTTATTGCCTTTAAGAGGATCAGGTGTAGTCCTGGGGTTTAGGGTTTAGGGTTTGGGGTTTAGGGTTGTTGTTGTGGTTTGGGGAACTCGCCTCTATCGGTATATCAGTCTTTTGGGGGCTTACAAAAAGCCAGAGCCTGTCCTCTGGGCTTTTGGAGGCAGATCTGCTCGTGTTGACGCCATAGGGTTTAAGGGTTTTAGAGTTTCAGGGCTTTAGGGTTTGTTTAAGGGTTTGGGGTTTTTTGTTGCATTTCAGGGCTTTCGGGTATTAGTGGTTTAGGGTTGGCATTAGGGCAGGCCCCAACCTGCAAGTCTCGCGACAAGCGACAAACGAGTAGTCTTGTAAGGCTTTAGACGCTTTGGCCCAGGCCGTATACATGTACATAAACAAGTTATATATATATATATATACATATACGCACAGTAGCTGAGCCTGTAGAGCCTTAACACTGCATCCGAAACCCCCAAAAGCTTCAGTCTAATTTGATTCCACATGGTATTTCGGACATTGCTCCTGCAGGGTGTGCGAGAAGATTGGACCTGGGAGGATGTGAATGACCTGGGTTACCGCAGCTGGGCTGCCGTGATCGGAGCTATTTTGTAGTACCGAGTTGCCGTTCAGGGTTTAGGGTTCAGGGTTTAGGGTCCCTGATAACCATTTATCCTGACACTCCCTGCGACTCCCTTGCTGAGATTCACCTTCCCAGCCCAGTCTGGTACATGACACCCGTGTTCCCCACTATTCTCGCGGCTCGGCTCCCTTGTAACAAACCCTTTGCTAATAAGTAGGCCCGGACATTGCGTATTTTCCCTTGTTAGGTTTAAGAGGATCACATTCAGAATATTTTTCTGAGGGTTTCAAGGGCCATCATAGTCTAGTTCTACATATGACAGACGAGGTCGCGCTAGATCTTTCCTGAGCCTTCCTGCATGCGCAACGATGGCCTCAGGTTTAGGGTTTAGGGTTTAGGGTTTAGGGTTTAGGGTTTAGGGTTTAGGGTTTAGGGGACCCCAAACCCTCCGCGCCTCCATGCATTCAGGCCAGACTCGAACATCGGAGCCACTTGTCCAAGCACATCCTACCGAGCGCTTCGTTGTTTGTTGTGTTTAGGCCTAAGGGTTCAACCCTAAACCGTAAACCCTACACCCTAAGGCCTAAACCCTAAGCTCTGAAACCGAAGCTGCAAAAGCAGGACCATAACCGCACTGCCAGTGTCATGTAGGGGGTTCTTCGAATTCAGGTCCGTTCTTTAACTACCCTAAGCCCTAAACCCTAAACCGTAATAGAGGCAGAGGGGAGGGGGGAACGGGTCAGGGTTTAGGACTCAAAGGCTTGGAGCCAGCCCCCGCCAAGTGACGAGATCATGAACACCTCCCTTGGGTTGTTCCCCTCTTAGAGTATAGTATCGCACTGACCATAGTAGGTAAGCGTTCGTGCAATTATGGTACCCCCCCAAACGTTTTCGTTGGAAGCCGCCCCCCCCCCCCCACCCGTCCCCTAAAACAATAGGGGGTTCTTCGAGCTTAGGTCCCCTTCTAGCAGTACCCTGAACCCTAAACCCTGAAACCTGAACCGCAATAGACAGGGAGGGGTGGATGTCCCAACGCAGAACTCCCAAGCGCTTGGAGGCGCAGGACGAACTCCCTCAGCTGCCCTGCATCCTGAACTAAGCCCTGGGTTTAGGGTTTAGGGTTTAGGGTTGAACCCTGGACCCGAAACCCTAAACCCTAAAACCCTAAAAACCCAACGCTCCCAAGACTCAATCGACACCCGGCCATTCGCAAGGCGCAAGAAAAACACACAACGGCTCAGGGTTTACTTTCTATACCCTTTAGGGTACTTATAACCCGATAGGGCTAAACCCTAAACCCTAAACCCCAAACCCTAAACCCGAAACCTTAACCCCCAAAACTTCAGCATCCCAAAGGCCTCTGCGCCAAAACCCCAACAATCTCCGAATCTTCGGACTTCAGAGAATTCAGGCCCCCCAAAACCCAAGGAATAAAGACTCGTACCCCTAAGGTTGTACCCCTAAATGTTCCCCTTACTATACTCCTAACATGGCCCCTGTATTCCCTTGGGGATCCTTAAAACGGGGCCCCAAAACCCAAGGGTGCAACCTTAAGGGTCCAAGGTAGAACCCCTAGAGTTTAACCCTCAACCGCAACCCTAAACCCTGATCCATGGGTCGATGCCCAGAACTTAGGGATGCTTGGGAATATCTTTTAATTTCAAGAAGCTGCTAAAATTCCTTTTTTTTGCCAGGGTTCCAAGAAGCCCACAGCCCCAGGCTTTGACGCCTCCAATGAGCGGCGGCGCAGAGGTGGGTTCGACCAATGTGCGTGCCCAAAAGATGACTTCCACCGTGCTCCCGGCAAACGCCCCTAAGCCCTGAAACTTGGGATGTTTCCCCCTTATAGCTAACAGTCCTTATCCGAACCTGAAGCCCTAAAACCAACCGAACCCTGAGGCCTCTGTGCATACACTAGGATTGTATGTTCAGCATGCATGGCATTGTGATGGAGCTGAAGAAGTAAGAACAAGTGCTACTAGAGTAGACAGGTCCATGTGAGGAATGCATTGGTGAGACTTGACATTTCCAAAGATGATGGTTCTGTGGCTCTCAAGATTGCTGAGACTCGAAATTGCGGAGATGATGATTCTGTGGCTCTCAAAGTATCTGATGTGCAGCAGATGTAAGCCGGAAGGCAGCAAGGGGACTCAATGGCATTTGCGCCCATTTCTGCCCAACAGCCTATGTCAATGTGTGTGTGTGTGTGTGTGTTTTTACCAATTACTGGGCAGGCTGGCGGCATGGGACTCAGAGTATCCTTTAAGAATTCGGAACGCGCTTGAGCCACCCCATGCGCCACAGTCACTCCGGCTCACGGGCTCCAAGCCCTCAAGAATCTTCGAGAAACTCCTGGGGAGGGAGGGGAAAACGAGCCCATCAATACACTCTTGGTAACCCATTGGCGCTACCCTTTTGCCTTTCGTTTTGGGTTCTAGGTTCCCTTCTCAAGGAACCAAACCCAAGAAGGGGTACCCTTGTTTTATTTTTCTAATGCGGGGGTTTCCGATAATCAGGGACCCCTAATTTTGTCCCCAAATAGTGGGATTCCCTTATTACAAGGACCCCAAACCCTAAACCCTGAACCCTAAACCCTAAACCCTAAATCCTAAACCCTAACCCTAAACCCCAAGAAGGTACCCTCCAATATCGTAAACCCCCATGGTGGAAGCACTGCCGTGGGCGCCGCAGCGAGTGCTCTGTGGCAAAGGCACATCCGGCCTGGCTCTTTAGGGTTTAGGGTTTAGGGTTTAGGGTTTAGGGTTTAGGGTTTAGGGTTTAGGGTTTAGGGTTTAGGGTTTAGGGTCAGGGGTTTCGGGCTTGGGGTTTCTGACCACCCATGCAAGGTTTGTTAGGCGGGTGCATCGCGGATCCCGAATCGCGGCTTGGCATGCGCTGTGAGTTTTTAGGGAGGTTCGGAACACTACCCTGGAAGGCGACTGAGTAGCAGGGTCGCTGGAGAAGCCCCTAAACCCTAAAACTGCAAGCCCGAAACCCTAAACCCTAAACCCTCAACCTTAGACCCGAAACCCTAAACCCTAAACCCCCCTAAACCCTAAACCCTAAACCGACCCAGAGATGCTAGGTTGTGTTCTTCAAGCGCTGCGCCCCGAGCGGCGGTCAGCGACAGAGGCACCATCCACCGCCCCCTTTGGGGTTTAGGGTTTAGGGTTTAGGGTTTAGGGTTTAGGGTTTAGGGTTTTAGGGTTTAGGGTTTAGATGTTTAGTCGGGTGGTTGTGCCTAGATTTGGGAGGTTTGTGCGCCCTAAACCCTGAACCCGAACCCTAAACCCCACCCTCTAAAATGCATAACCCTGAGAAGCCAAGACCAAACCCAAGCCGAAAGCATCTCGATGACGAGCCCTGTTGGCTGAGACACCTTTGGCTTGGGATGTTCCCCCTTATACTAACAGTCCTTAGGGTTTAAGGTTTGGGGTTTAGGGTTTACGGCAATTGAGTAACTGGGAATTGTCATCTTAGTAGCTGAGTGAGCACACTTTGAACTTTGTGGGATACTAGAATCCCCTATAGAACTGAAAGTGTACAATTTTTTGGGGCGTATGAACTCAGCAACTAAGACCCAGGGGGTACTATAATTCCTATTAAGGACTGTTCCTATAAGGGGAAATATCCCGCCTTGGGCTGTTGCCTGTCACGACTTGAAGGTTCATGGGTAGAGTTGTAAATAAGTAGGTGACAAGTAAGGTAACCCAAATGATAACCCTAACTAAGGTACGTGTTCGTATCCCTACTTACACCTGCGCATGAACTTTCAAGCATAAACTAACCGTTCCCTGGCCCCCCACCCCACCCCACCCCACACCCACCATCTCGCAGGCGATCCTACTGCAAGAGCAGCTCTAAACAAAGTGCGGCACGCATAGATAGTGGGGCCGAACTCTTGGACCTTGCACCCTACCATTTCAAGGCTTCAATCCCCACCCCTTGCTTAATACAGGGGTCGGAATGGTTTTAAAAAGTGTTCCCTTATGGTCCCTTGGTAAGTGTACTATAAAATGCCCCCCCCCCCCCCCCCCAAACCCATTAAAATAATTAAGGCCCCTATATTATGTCGCTCAGCAACTCTGGCTTCACTCTCAGGGTCGTTTTATGCGCCCTTAGTATGGTCCCTTACCTCCTTTAAAGGGTTCTGGTGTATGGGCCCTCAAGTTGTATAGGGTTATAAGGGGCATACAAGGGGTACCCTTCTAGTGACATTGCTAAGGGACCATGTAACTACCCTAAGAGTGAACCCCAAACCCCAAACCCCAAACCCCAAACCCCAAACCCCAAAACCCAAACCCCAAACCCCAAACCCCAAACCCCAAACCCCAAACCCCAAACCCCAAACCCCAAACCCTAAACCCTAAACCCTAAACCCTAAACCCTAAACCCGCACCCCAAGAACAAAGACCCCGCGTGAAGGATGCAGGACCCTTGCACGGCGCGAAGACACTGCTGGGTTTGACTCCTGGACTGCCTGTGGCCAGGCCGGGCACAGGTCTGAGTGTTTAGGGTTTAGGGTTTAGGGTTTCGGGTTTCGGGTTTTGGGTTTTTAGGGTTCAGGGTTTAGACCCTAGGGTTTGGGGTTCAGGGTTTGCTGCAAGAATTTAGGGTGGGGGGTGGGCTGTTACATTGTTCGACAATGTGATGTAGCTTGGGGTGAGTAGCCAGTACAGTTGTGGGGTCTCTTGACAGTTGGTTTGAAGTTGTATCATTCTGCATGGAAGAAGGCTACATAGTAGCAACCCCTGAACCCTAAACCCAAATCCTCAATCAGTCTTGTTCATGACCGCCATGAAGGCAAGCTTCATACTTTACTTTTTCCATATGAAAACAGCTCGAAAATGCAAAACGTTGCTGAAACTGCTGCTTTCATACCTGGGGGTTCCGCAATTAGGGGTACCTTTCTTGGGGTCCTGATTATAAGGGAATCCCACAATTTGGGGGTCCAGATTAGGGGCCCCTACTTTGGTAAACTCCCACATTACATGCTGCAATACAGGCGGCACAGTTACCCTTCTATTCATAAACTTGAAGGAACTTCTAACCTGATTCCGGTTTCAGAAAGCAGGTGGTCAGCTTAGGCTTCTTTTGCAAGTACGCACACAGCACATCTTCCGAACTGTACGAGATACTGTAAGATCTGATGTTTTCGTAGCTTGGCAAGACAGCTCGACTCACAAACCGGCGAGGCTTGTAGGATAAGAACGGCAATGTACGAGGGTGGGAGCGACCGGTTAAGGATGAACATTTGATTAAGGTTCTTCATCTGCAAAACGAGACGGGGCATTTGCGATAACCCTCAGCACTCTCTGAAAAACCATAATCCCAATATTATGGCTTCTTCTTCCGTTTTAAAGTTATGACGTGGCCAGGACACGCAGTAAAAGACAAGCCCGAGACCCGTGTCCTTCAATATAAGAAAGAAAGAATTTGACCGGAACTTGTGTAAATAAATACATAGATGTGTATCTATCTACCTACCTACCGATGTACCTAACTAGCTATCTTATCTATCTATCTACGTATCTCTTCACATATGCATATACATATACAAATTTGTTAATTTGTTCATGTGTCTGTGTGCGTGTGTAGATAAAGATGCCTGCCCTAAACCCTAAACCCTAAAGCCTAAATGGCACGTTGGAGGTGGCACCTTCGCCGGCGCTGTCGTGCTGTCCGCAAGCGGCAGGAACGCGAAGTGTCCTTCAAGGACCTTGTGAGGCGCGGTTTAGGGTTTAGGGTTAGGGTTCAGGGTTTAGGGTTTAGGGTTTGGGCTTTAGGCTTTAGGCTTTAGGCTTAGGGCTCAGGGTTTACGGTTTGTGCTTAGGTAGGGCGTGCCCAGGGTGGTTTAGGGGCCCTTTAGAATCCATGGTATACTTGGAGGCTCATGGGTAGTTATATAAGTAGGGATACCCAACGAACCTTCAAGTAGATACCATCAGTTCTAGATCTATGAATGTAAGGACGGCTTTGGGGGGGAATGGGGCGAGGGTGACGTGGGGCAACCTAGCGGCCTTGGGGATTGGGTGGTACCCCACTGAGTAGTATGCTCTGGCCCCCAACCCCCCCCCCCTCCCAACCCCCAAACCCTAACCCTAAACCCTCAACCCTAACCCTAAACCCTGGACCCTAAAGCCTAAACCCGAAACCCGAAACCCTAAACCCTAAACCCTAAACCCTAAACCCAAAACCCCAAACCCTAAACCCTAAACCCTAAACCCTAAACCCTAAACCCTAAACCCTAAACCCTAAACCCTAAACCCTAAACCCCAACCCTGGTCCCTACGCACCCCCTGGGTTGAAGATCCTGACTCCCCCGGAGGTCTTCTCCCGCACCTACCCCGGTCGCATCTTGCGCCGCTCGCCGAGCTTCAGTGCGTGTGAGGGTTTAGGGTTTAGGGTTTAGGGTTTAGGGTTTAGGGTTTAGGGTTTAGGGTTTAGGGTTTAGGGTTTAGGGTTTAGGGCCTTGGGCCTTATGCAGCCCTAAACCGTAGATTGACTTTTAGGAGTTAGGATTTGCTGTTAACAGGGTCGAAAAACTTAAGCCCCGCCCCCATCCTAGACCCTAAACTCTTAACCCGTAAACCCGAAACCCTAAACCCCTAAACCCTGAACCCTAATCCCAAACCTAAATTAGAAAGCCCCAAGTCCCCTCCCTGTACATTCCTAAGCCCTCAGAAGGGTCTGGCCCAGGGCTCTCCTCCCCTCAAAGAACTCAACAACTCTGAGTTGACTTGATTGAGGAGGTGTTTAGGGTTTAGGGTTTAGGGTTTAGGGTTTAGGGGTGTAATTAGTGTTTCGGGTTGAGGGCTTAGGGCTTTAGTGGTTGGGGGCCTAAGCATATCGGGTTTAGGGTGCAGGGTGCTATGTAGTAGGGCTCCTGACGACTGCGCACCTGAAGCCACAGCAAGCTTCGACGATAAAAGGAACTTGAACTAAGGTAGCCTAAGCCCTAAGTTCAGCCCCCAAAGCCCTAGATGAACTAAACCCTTGACCCTCAGACGCCACCCCACCCCCACCCCCCACCCCAAAACCCTAAACCCTAAACCCTACACCCTAAATAAACCCTAAACCCTACACCCTGCACTGAGGCGGAATGGGGCTGCCGATGCAGTGCCCCAGCTGGGGGGGTTTCTACGACTTGCTGAGGAGCCAAACATTCATGACCCCTTTTGGTACCCTAAACCCTAAAGGACCGGGACTAGGCCCTGATTTCCAATTTTTAGGGTTGGGGTTCCCTGGAACAAGGGCCTACGCCGGGTCCGAGTATTTGCTAAGAACCCCGCAAAAAATGGGGAAAAGATATGATATATATATATATATGAGAGAGAGCCCTTTAGGGTCTATTTTGCGTTTCTTTTTGCTTGTATTAATTTAAAAACTAATTAATTAATTTAATTAATTATTTTAATTTAATTGATTTAATTAGTTTAATTAATTAATTAATTAATTCATTAATTCATTCGGAAAACTCGGTTTTCGGAATTAATTAATTCAATAAATTTGATTTGCCTTAATTAAATTAATTAAATTGATTAAATTAACAAATTGGATTACACAATTTAATTAATTTAATTGGACTCAATTAAAATAATTAAATTAATTAATTCGGGAAACTGGATTTCGTAATTTCATTAATTTAATTAATTTAATTGGCCTCAATTAGATTAATTAGATTAATTAGATTAATTAAATTAATTAAATTAATTAAATTAATTAAATTAATTTAATTGGTCGGAAATCCTGGATTCTGGCCTGAAGCCATTCTTCAATTAAATTAATTAAATTAATTAAATTATTTAAATTAATTAAATTAATTAAATTAATTAAATTAATTAAATTAATTAAATTAATTAAATCCGGAAATCCAGTTTCCTGATTTAATTAATTGAACTAATTTAATTAATTTAATTAAAACATTGCTCGAGGCCTGAAACCAGGATTTCCGACCAATTAAATTAATTTAATTAATTTAATTAATTTAATTAATTTAATTAATTTAATTAATTTAATTAATTTAATTAATTTAATTAATTTAATTAATTTAATTAATTTAATTGGCCTCAATTAAATTAATTAAATTAATTAATTCGGGAAACTGGATTTCCCAATTTAATTAATATAATTAATTTAATTGGCCTCAATTAGATTAATTAAATTAATTAAATTAATTTAATTAATTTAATTGGTCGGAAATCCTGGATTCTGGCCTGAAGCCATTCTTCAATTAAATTAATTAAATTAATTAAATTAATTAAATTAATTAAATTAATTAAATTAATTAAATCCGGAAATCCAGTTTCCCGATTGAATTAATTTAATTAATTTAATTAATTTACTTAATTTAACTAATTTAATTAATTTGATTAATTTATTTTATTTGATTAAATTAATTAAAATAATTAATTTAATTAATTTAATTAATTTAATTAATTTAAGTAATTTGCTTAATTGAATTAACTTAATTAATTTAATTATTTTAATTAATTAAATTAATTTAATTAAATTAAATAGGTTAATTTAAATGGTCGGAAATACCGGATCCTTGTCCCTGGCCCTTGGTTATTTAAATTAATTAAATCAATTACATTAAATAAATCCGAAAACTCGATTTTCGGATTTAATTAATTTAGCTAATGTAATTGGCCTCAATTAGTTTTGGTTGAATTCACTTGCGGTGAGGACTCGCCCTGAAATTCATCATCAAACGCGCTGATCTTAGAGTGAAGCCAGTTGTGCATCAACCCGGAGTACTGCTATCGGTCTCCGGGAAAGCAGGGTACTGTTATCGGTCCCTGAACACGGTGGCACTGTTATCGGTCCACCGTCTCCCCCTTCTTCCTGTGTTCATTTCATCTCGCCAACTCCTGTTGTTTAAGACGCGGTGGTACTGTTATCGGTCCACCGTGTCTTGTTTCTTATGTTTTTCTGATTATCTACATTTTTGTTGTAGCAAAAAGCTCACAAAATCATAAATCGCAAGGGGTGTCCCCCTTTAAGTTTTGGGAACAAAGAGCTCACGAAATCACGAATCGCAAATAGCGTTCCCCTTAAGTTTGCGGAACACAAAGCTCAAAAAAATCACAAATCGCAAGGGGTGTCCCCCTCAAATTTTTTGAACAAAGAGCTCACGAAAGCATAAATCGCAAGGGATGTCCCCTTTAAGCTTTTGGAACAGAAAGCTACCGAAATTACAAATCGCAAGGGATGTCCCCCTTAAGTTTTTGGAACACAAAGCTCACTAAATCGCAAGGGGTGTCACCCTTAAGTTTTGGAAACACAATGCTCGCGAAATCACCAATCGCAAGGGGTGTTCCCCTTAAGTTTAAAGAACACAAAGCTCACCAAATCACAAATCGCACGGGGTGTCCCCCTTAAGTTGTGGGAACAAAGAGCTCACCAAGTCACAAATCGCAAGGGGTGCGGCCATGAACAGGAGCGAAACCCTAAACCCTAAACCCTAAAACCCTAACCCTTTAAGGTTTAGGGTGGGGTTTTTGGTTTAGTGTAAGATGACGCAGGAGCTGTGCTGAATATGCTCGAAGGCCTCGTGAGGATCGAAGAACAGACATGGCCCGATTGCGGAGAGCATTTTTTTCTCTCCGCTCCAGAGAGATTCTGGCGTTGGGCATTCCAGTGAGACTTCTGGCGTTGGGCACTCCAGGGGGACTTCTAGCGTTGGGCGCTCCAGTGGGACTTCTGGCGTTGAGCGCTCCAGGGAACTTTGGTTTTAGGATTTCAGGCAGAAGCGAGGAGCAGCAGATGAACAGAACCTGACAATCTATGTATCCAAATAATTCGCCGCGTCGGTGACATGGCATGTGCTAGCTTGCGCCTGCACTCCATGTTATGTGCAAGAGCGTGCATGTGTGTGTTTTTTCTCTCAAGTTTTCCTCGCCGCAGAGCTGACCCTGGTTTTCTTTCTCGCTGCTCAAGGTCGGCTTTGTCTGTTCAGCCTGTGCAGATTGTAGCATAACCACATGTTTCATTTGGAGGCACCATGGGAAAGAAACACTGCTCTCCGTCCAAGAAGTTACACAAGAATGTGAGAGCTATGGCGGGTTTCTCAGCCTTTTAGGGACTACCTATCACGGATCAGTTACGTGGGTTTGCCCTCCTTGCGATTCAGGAAAAGCAGGACCAAGACCGCGAAGCCAAAGCACGGGCAGAGGCTTGAGAAGCAAGCAAGCTCTTTCGCTAAGTTGAAAGCATAACACGCAGTTTGTTGTTTTGGAGGCTGAGTCTGCGGTGAAAAAGAAGACTCGGAAGGTGAAATTCGGATGGAAGAAGGCCATAGCAATCGGCTGCAGAAAATAATGGTTTTTTTTGTGTGCATGTTCTCTCAGGAGATAGTCATCGAAAACTATCGCCACGAGAAGGACACGCTCTGGCCGGGCACTCATAGTTGTTGTGTCTACTGCTGGTTTTCTATAAACACATTGCGGCAGGCACAACATCAACGCCGGCGACCCGATGACGAAATGCGACTTCTGCCCGAACAGCTGTCCGGCTTCAATGGGCAAGCTACAGGCAGAAGACAATAGGATTTGCCAGTTGTCTTAGAGCTTCAAATTCTGTGTTTCACTTGAGAAGGGCGCACCTGGGCAAAGCCACTTTGCGCAATACCTGCACGGAGCTCAGGCTACGTTCTCTAATTGTTCACTTTGTTAGAAAATCCGCCAATCACAAGTGAAAACTCTGCAGCAAGGTTCTCCTGCTACGTGTGCCTGCGGCGGTGCAACCCGAACTTGCACTCCACGCGGCTCATCAGCCTATTTTTGTTTAATTTAGCAATCCAAACTTGTGCGCATCCTCAGGCTCTTCAATCTCCGACGCCGTCCGGAGTGAGCGGCCAGGGACTGGCAGGTTTTGTTCCTCACCCTGCCTTGCAGTTCTCCTGTTCATGCAAAGACATCAAAGCTCGACTTTGGTTGCATGTGTTCTGCAGTCTTGGGCTGCGACACCAAAATATCGGCCCCCAGGCTGTTGGCGCCTACTAGTCCCTGTTGACGCTTATTAGGTACCTCCAGCCTCTGTTGGGTCGTGTTTCCGCTTCGTGCGTGGTGACTAGTCGGTCAGGCCAAATGCCTTAACACTGCACCCTTAACCTAAACCTCCCAGGATAGCTGGAGCTTGTGGTCATAAGAACGCGTTCTAAGATACATACCTAAGAAGTTGTACATGCTGAGTACAATCTCGTGATGACATAAGTCTATGGAAACAGATGCTGACATTAAAGGAGGAGAAGTGCATGTTTAGAAAGAGGTAAACAGTCAACGCCGTCTAAGTGTAAACCTGAAATCAAGCGTTTACTTCGGGGAGCGCAAGCGCTGCGCATGGTTTTGTGTTGCAGTCAGTGGCTTGTAAGGAGCAGCGTTCACTGCGGAACGGCATGCCTGTCGTACATTTTTGACTGTGTGCAAACCCTTGTGAGGGCGGCGTTTACTTGGGTGAGTCATGCCTAAGGGTTGCCTTCGACAACTTCATGGTCCCACGGCCGTCTTTCCCGGCCGTGTGCGTGATTAAGTCCGTACTAGCTGTCTCTATTCTTTCGAAATTTCCGCAGAGTTTCGGCTTTTGAGCATTGACTGACTTCGAAGCTAGTTTGCATTCGGACTATTCTCCAGCACCAGGCCGTCGCTGCCTCAGTCATCAAGAACGCATCACCTATTTGTGTTTTCTTTGAGGACCCGATGCTTCGCCGGTTGCGATGCCATTATGTTATAATTAAGTACGTGCCAGTGGTGTCATGCTGTCGAGTTTTCGCCGAGTTTCAACTTTTGAGCATTTATTAACTTTGAAGCTAGTTTGCACTCGTGACTATTCACCAGCATCAGGCCGTCCTGCCTCAGCCATCAAGAACGCAGCATCAATTTTGAATTTTTCTTTAAGGACCCGATGCTGCGCTGGTCTCGTTTGCACTGGTTGAACGACGAAGAGGATGAGAAGTTGCCCGACCTGTACAGTTATTTTTAGATACAGACAAACGCCCTGTGCGTGTCGCGAAGCATGACATTGTGAAGCTATCATCGTGAACTGAGGATCTCGGTTAGAAGTGCGACCGCAGATTCTTCTTCCTCGCAACGTCACTCTCAAAGCAAGTAAGAACATGTACGTGCGTGTGTAGTGCTGCGCAAACAGGCTTTCCGGTTGTGCGTGTCCCTCGCTGGCGGTCTGACCTGCAGCGGCCCCAGCGCTCCTGGTACTTGGTCATACTCCGGACAGCCCAACCGAAGCGCTAGGAAGTCTACTGCCGTGATCACGCCTGCCGTTTTTTTGAAACAGCTCTAGGCTCAGTCTGCACTCATGAAAAGCAACGCTGAGAAAGCA
This sequence comes from Symbiodinium natans, assembly GCA_905221605.1. Taxonomy (NCBI): domain Eukaryota; class Dinophyceae; order Suessiales; family Symbiodiniaceae; genus Symbiodinium; species Symbiodinium natans. The sequence continues at coordinate 72,671 of CAJNDS010001624.1, read as the reverse complement.
GCAAAATACATTTTTCTCGAGGCTTCAGACTGCCGAGCCGTCTCAGTGTCTGGAGTACGACGCCTAAGTCGTGGACCACGTGGAAGACCTACAGAGATATAGGCTGAAGCACTCCTAACTGCAGATCAGGCCTGTGAAGCAATCGATCAAGAAGCAGAAGAAGCTTGTCAAATGCCGGGTCCTTTTTAGCGTGTTCACATTAAGCACGCAGTAATCAGTGGAAATGACGTTGCTCCAGGGCATCTGAATGCTCTTGGGCGGTGGTGCAGGACTTTTTTTTTGTGTCAGCACGCCTTATGATATCTTTCCTTCACGTCGAGTAAAAGGATGGAGCATGATGCAGCCGTCGCCATGCCTGCTGCCTGTGCTTTTTGTGGTACTGTGTGATCGTTGGACGAAAAAAAAAAGCTTCACCGAAGGCAGCAAAAATCCGCCATCACTGACGACATTGCCGAAGACGTGTTGGTGTCTTAGAGCTTCCTCTAGTCTTGCATGATGACAATCCTCGCCACCATTGGTTGGACGCCGCGACGGGTTTGAAGGAAGCAGCCAGTGGAGCTCGTATCAGATGAGTACGACGTTTCCGTCGCCATGCCTGCTGCCTGTGCTTTTTGTGGTACTGTGTGATCGTTGGACGAAAAAAAAAGCTTCACCGAAGGCAGCAAAAATCCGCCATCACTGACGACATTGCCGAAGACGTGTTGGTGTCTTAGAGCTTCCTCTAGTCTTGCATGATGACAATCCTCGCCACCATTGGTTGGACGCCGCGACGGGTTTGAAGGAAGCAGCCAGTGGAGCTCGTATCAGATGAGTACGACGTTTTGGACAGATTAACGCAAATGGAGCGCTTGCCTTACATTCCATGTCGAGTCTGTACAAGTCATTAAAGATAATTGTCAGATCGGCTGCGGAAGGTTGAGGGCATCGCTCGCGCTGCTGCCCTGGCAGATACACGCAGTAGTGTACACACAAACTTGAAGTTTCCACAATATGTTTCCTAAGGTTCAGCAACATGCCACTTATCCAAGCAGACGTTGATGCGTGGACGACCATGACGACAAACACTTGTACCTAGTCTACTGAAGAGCAAGATTGCGCTCGTTGAAATTTTGCTTTGCTTAGAGTTGTCCTGGAAGGGACGTCAACTGGATTCTGCAAGAAGCAGAACTACCTCAACGGTATTTTCGACGACAACGCTACACTCATTCGCGCATGCGGCCTGTCTAAGTAGACAGTTTCCAATAATATACTTTCTGTTTTCTCTAAAACACAATGCTTCTTGTGTATTGCTAGGCGACTACCTCGCGAAATGCGTACTAGACCGCATGAGACCGAGCACGAAGACGCAGACTTTGACGGAGGTTGGGACTAAGTGTAAATCAGCAAAAAGAATTTTTCTGTCCGCGCAGGGGACACGTGCTTGGAATCGCATCTCCAGACCGCGCTGGTACAAGGGCTTCGGTCGTCTACCCCCAAGCCTGCGTTGTACTGTCATGTTTTATCTTGTGGTTTCATTTGCATTCTTGCAAGGTGGCCATCATCATGTGCTCCATCGCAAGTCCCGCACGAAGAAGACCGACAGCAACTTTGCTACATTTCTTACGAAGCACATCTCAAGGAAGTATTTGCTGGTACGCTTCTCAGGTGAGGATGCCAAGCTGAAGGATGTTTGTCTCATTGATTGCTTCCGCGCCCACGGCGTGAAAGTCCCCTACGCGGATAGCGGGCCCTTTTTGGCCCTTCACGACGGCAATGCATTCCTTCAGCCGTTCTCGCCGCAAAGCTAAATCCCAGACGACATGAAAAGAATAAAGTGAATAAAAAAACACGAAAATAAGGAAGTGTCTCCGAGTGGCATCGACCATGTCGGAACCCGGCCTTTATGTTGTCGCCTTCAATAAGCATTTCCTGGCTGTCCGCGTGGACGCATCCGGATTCAGCGTGAATTTTACCCACAAGCGGCACAAGTGGTTGCCGGCAACATTTTCTTCGAACTTGAAGGCACATGAAGCCGTCTCCATGGATTTTCGCGAGTGTCCGTTCTTGCCTTGTGTTATCGCAGGCAGTTTTGAAGATCTGTGTCTACACCGGAGAGATCTCGATCGATCCGGAAAAGCCGAAGGCATCTTTCGATTGGAGGATAGCTTGCCAACCTTGTTGTCCTGCTTAGTTATATGTGAAAGAGTACTGTCAACCGGCTTAGATTCTCAAAGGACTATGTCGCAGGGGACGCACCCGCGTCCGAGGAATTCGACATACAGGGGTCTGGTATGGAGTAACGAAGCTGCATAGCAGGTGAGTTTATTTTCCACAGGTGTTCAGTGCGAAGCTTTCCTCATCGTCGGTTTCCCTTTAAGGCCTTGGATGAAAGCTATGCTGCACGAAGACTTGCAGAAGAATGGCGGCGAAATCCCGGCTCCGAGACGCTGGCCATACACGCTCAGGGATGTTTTTCGGATCCCAGGATTTGCAGAGGCGCAGCAAGCAGAAATACGCACGCAGAAATTTCAACTATTCAAAACACTCAGTGTGAATCGAAAGGCATACTTCGCCGACAAGCAGGACCTTGCTCAAGATGGCCATATTTGTGCTCTGATAAATACAATGCAGCTTCAGCTTTAGTCAGGACTATCAGCCCGGAACTTCATCTTCGACGACCTCGGCGGCACCGAAAAAGACTGAGGCTCACCATATTCAGCATGACTAACGTGATGTAAGTTATGCCGCAGGCTGGCGCAACCTCGTCCAAGAGTCGCCGGACCCGTAAAGCAAATTGCAATGCTAGCGTCTCTGCTTCGAAGGACCTTGCGACTACACATGCCTGATGATCGACTTTTTGAGACTTTTTGTTTCAGGAAAGTCTTGTTTGTAAGGCGCCGTAAAACGTTCAGCGTAGCAGGAGAACGACGTACACTCCACGGCGCCGAAGCACTTCCCTGAAGGTCCTCCTTCATGCTCCTTCGAACCCATGCCTTCGGCCAAGCATCTTGAATGGTCCGTGGATTCTGGCCGCCTCACGGTGGTTCGACGATCCGTATACGTCGAGAATCCTTGCTCCAGGTGCGAAGATCAAGAACTGCCCTATCGGGCGTACGTATTAGGTCCGCAGCATCCACTACTTCCTCGATTTGGATTTCGACGTGGCTGCAGCGACGCACTGCTGTACGTCCCCGATCTGGAATTCGCCTTCTGGTCCGAATCTGAGCACGACGCAAAGCAGATGCTCTGCGAACTTTTCCAGGATTGTCAGACCAGGCCACGGCAATTGTTGCTACAGTTGACATCCTGTACGCAATGGTTTTGGTTTTTGCGCTAATTGCGTATTTGCCTGCAGGTATGCAGTTAGCGACAACAACACACCGCGTGCTGTCGAGCCGCTTGACCAAAACTAAGAAAAGCTGGAAGTAAAGAAAAAACGACTAGTGCAGCAAGCTCAGGAGTGCTGCCACTACTGGGCTCTCCGACGCCACGATGTTGTCTTGGACTTAGTCGTCCCGTGCGACCGAATTCATGCTAGTGCGCAACTCACCGGCAGGCCAGCGAATCGATGGACTCGGGCACGACTGCTGTGACTGAGAGTCTGACTGCTTTGTTAGGAGAGCACTAGCAGCGCCGTTCCACTTCATAGCTCGCCCGTTTTTTTCTGCCAGAGGTCCGCCAACCATACAGACATTTTCCGTGATGTCGAGCTACTTGACGTCAAGCAGTGAAATACACAAGAATTAAGAGGATACGTAGAGCTGCCTCAGGAGTTCTGCTAGCGCCGGAGCCTCGAGTGCTTCACGGATGCCCTTGCCTTCGCCGCCCTGCAGGATGGTGTCACCACACACATTCCGGTTTAATTAGCAAGCCTATCTTTATCTATATTGATGGTGCGTGCAACACTTCTTCAGGCAGGTGAATCGATGGACTCGGGAACAACCGTCGCAGCTCAGTGCTTAAAGTCTAATTTTTTGGAGAAACAACAGTATGCTGTTTTTCTGCTTGATGAAATTATTCCTGTTCTGAGTTTGCCGAGAGAATTTAGGAGATGGAATCGAGCCCGTGCTGGCGATTATCTAGGAGGTATGCTTCCTCCTTTGGCGGACTATGTGGAACTGCCGACAATTTATCAGGCTTGTTCTACAGTTCGACGCGCTCGCATCTTCTTTTTCGGGAAACGCTTCAACTCCATCATTGCAATCCAGCCAGGGGAGGTTCCTATGGATGTTGCGTCAACTGCATACGACAATGACAGGTTCGGCTGCCAAGTGTTGCCTGCAGTGCCGTTTGACAGGACTTTGCGAACGCTGATGTTTCTATCGGTGCCATTCTTTCCATCTGGCAATCAAAGAATTTACTTTTAGGCATCTGGTCTTACCTCCAGATTGCCTACGGATATGTGAAGCCAGTCAGCAGCAGATTTCGCATCGAAGTTGGAGAATGTACATTCGAAGAATGCGACGATATTTCCTGGATTCCGAACTGCTGCCTTGCACGCATTACGAGTCATGAAGATTCCCCACAAATTGCTTTACCTCCCTGGCACGGGTCTGACCTGCGCTGGCCACGAACTGAAGAACTTTTTGTTCGCTTGTATCAATGCGAAGCCATGATGCAGAAAATTGCGTTGTGCAGAAGCCGACAACGTTGCGCAGCCTGCGGCAGAACGAAGAACCCTAATTTCGATTGCATTGCATACATGACCAAGGCCAAGCAAGGATCTTTAGGTGAGGCTTGTGGCGTCCAGTGTGCCGATATTTCGCACGTGGTGAGAGTCAACAAGGGCAGCAGCACCTTGTCGCACGAAATATCCGTGCCTTTGTGCATCCATCCGATGCTCATCACTTTATTTCTTGGTGCTGTTCACGCAAATGGACACGAGCATGTAAATTTCGAGCTTCTCCCAGGCTCCACTATCGAAAAACCTATCTGGAAGGAGGCAGCAACCGTCGGTGGGTTCAGTGTCATCCAAGGCCTGTCGGGCGACCCTCCGCCTGTGAAGGACAATGCGCCCGAGCATAGTTCGGATTATCTGGGAGGAAGCCTTCCACTGGACATCATGCGAGATCTAACTTTGTTTTACTTTTCGCCTTCACATTTGCAGGTTCTGGCAGCGACATGTCCAACACTGAGGGACATTGTCAGGGACGTACGTCGATGGCGGAACCGAGTGATCTATCTGGATGACGCTGAGTTTCACGATCGCTCGGTCTTGAATTCCATCTTGCCAGTCTGCAGCATCGCAAGTGCTGTGACAGTTCGATGCAGACAGCTTTGTCTTTTCACGACGATGCCGAACAATGTCTATGTCAGTGCTCCACTCGAACGCATTCACATACCTCCCGGCGCCGGCACTACCATGTGCGGCTTCCGTTCCGCAGGACCGCTCATGGGAAGAGCCATCTTCGACGTCGTGCTGCCGCCTTCTGTGTGCGGACTCTACTTGGGTGTCCGCGAGTGGAGAGGCGCCAAGCAGTCCTACTGCAGAATAGACAACTTATTTAGAAACAACACCACGTGGTCCTATGGCCTGAACGGCGAAATGCCTCGCCCCCATCGCGGACGTGAGCGCCACCAACTGTTCCCCAACACGCCCAACAAGTTTGAATTGGAGTGGAGCAGTCATGTTTTTGAGGTCGCGCTCAATGGCGTGGGTGTCAGCAGGGTCAGCACGACTCCGGACGGCATGGAGATAGCGCCTCCGCTGGCTGAAGTATTCATCTGGACTTTTCAGCGAGCAAGCCAAGCTAATGCATTGCCACGCGTTTCCTCCAGACCGTCTCCGCTTTTTCGCACAGCGACAGTCAAATGTGGCATATGTTCGCAGACTCGATGCATTACAACCTCACGTTTCTGTGTCTGCCAGACATGTTCGACCTGGATTTGCCATCGACACGTGCAGCAGTCTCCGGATAGGATGTGTCCTGTGTGTCCTGCACAGCTGCGAGATTATTTAGGCGGCAGCAGTTCTGTAGGCGCGCTCTACCGAGATATTGGCAATGTGCCGCCTCGCGCCGACTCATTTTTTTCTGCCTTGACTGTCTTGAGACAGGAGAATGCTCCGTATTTGCCTGCAGACACGCACGACGGCTGCAGTGTGCCGCCGCAGAGCAGCCTCACATCGAAGTCATACATGGTCGTGGACAGGCTACTAAGCCAGCATGCCGATGTGTTCGCTGACATGCCTCTGGCGGTTTACTTGTTGCCGCACCCAGCTGAGCGACCTAACATGGCAAAAAAACAATGGGAAACTTTGCTTTGCCGCGCAAGGAACATAGTGGACATGCTGCACCAGCGTCAAGACGTAATTCTTTACCACTACATCCACGCTCACGCGCAGAAACTTGCATCTGAGCAAAGACAATTCATGCAGAGTTTTCCTCATCCAGCCGCTGCGGTATCTGCTAGAGAATGGAGAATGACAGCCCTGAAATTTGCCTTGGAAGTGCATGTTCGACTGGCAGCTGCGCTATCGGAAAGGTCAAGCAAGCCTCGACGACACGCCAGTTTAGAAAACCTGCTGTCTGAGTCAATTTTACATTCGGTTTGGTGTTTATTCATTCAGCTGATATAGTGCCTCTTTGTTTGCGCGCGCACAGCAAGTACGCAGCTCAGGACCGTCCATCGATGTCAGCTTCGCCACAGGTGACGGAAAGTCCTGCCTCTGTGGCTGGTTTAAATTAACAACATTTGCACTGATTTTTTTCCAGTAAAGAAATGTTTGGAGAGTGGGTGAACTTCGGCCGTAGTTTTGTTTGAAGACTTCCTTTGACCTGTCGTTCTAGTAAAATCCCGAATGTTTGTTATTAGCGTGCTGCGGCCCCAAGTCTATTGCCTGCAGGACTACTGTGGTGGATCATCGGATGCCATGGATGTAGTCGAAATGTCTGATGGGAGTTCCGCCTTCGGCAGTGACTTGCGCATGGTGAATTATAATTATTTCATATTCTGGCCGAAAAGCGCAAAAAAGTATGTGCAAGTTCATACGTCAGTTTTGTTTGACGAACGATGAGCCCGAAGACGAGCCGAGGTTGGTGGGAGCGGCCACTTCCTGACCTTGTGGGAAGCGTACTTGGCCTGACCAAACCGAGACATCCGATATTTGTACTTCCCGCAGATCCCCAGACCTCGAGTCCGGAGGAGCTGTCACCTTGCACTGCCTTGGCGGAGATCAACTCGCATCCGCTCGACGCTAGAATACGGTTCGAGCCTAACGGCCACGTGTATTTCTTCGACGAGAAGAAAATCGACACCAGCGCATCCTGCATATATTTTGCTTTGCTTGGTATTGACCATTTTGTGTTTGAGAATTAGGAGGATAATGTAAGTGATCAGAGAGATGACTCAGTCGGGCAGGTAACTACTTTGATTCATTCCTACGCGCAAGAGTTCGAGCCGGATGTTGCAATAGAGAAAATGAAAAGCGGCAGGAACTGGCCGCGCCCGGAGTACATGATCAGCGAGTACAACGTCGGAATCATCAGAGCCCTGCTCAGTGCATGCTCGCAGGATGTAGTTGGTAGCCTGATGGAAATGCTGGAAAACGCAGCCACTACGAAGGAACAGCTCTGCCAAGAGGTACAGAGGCTCAGAGACCATGTTCACTGCTGGCAAGATTTAATAAAAGAGTTTGTGCTTACTGATGGTGAAATTTTGAAAGCATGGAGTTGCAACAGCTTGAGAGCTTGCACAGCTGGGACTTGGATGCACGCGATGTTCGAGCACGCGTTGAACGGTTTCGACATCCGTCCCGGCTGCATGTCAAGGGAGCTCTCGATGTGTTTGCGATTTCTCTGTGACATGGCCAACGAATTTCCGAAGCTGCGAATCTATCGTAGTGAATGGGTTATTCATGCGAAGCAGGAGGACCTAGCAGGCTCGATCGATGCAGTGTTTATAGACGAGGATGACAACAAGCTCTTGCTTGTGGACTGGAAAAGATCGCCAAAGCTGCCGTCAAAATATAACAGTTATGGACGGCGCATGCTGGGTCCTCTGTCGCTCGTCCCGGACTGTCAGGGACAGCATTACCGGCTCCAGTTGAATATTTACAAGTGGATTCTCACACAATATTATTCAAAAGAAGTCAAGAGTATGACGGTGGTGTCCACGGCGCCGGATGCTTCCGGAGAACCTTTTGTGGACGACGTTCCAGATATGCAGGGCATCGTGAGTACACTTATGTCCGGCAGACGTCCAGAAAGAATTGCTAGCAAAACTTCTGGTCCGGATTTGGAGCAGTTCGAGTCGGATCAGGACGAGCAGCACGAGCCGGACATCGAGAATGACCCCGCACTGTTGCGCTCGGTGGACGGCAAACACGCGAAGCAGTCTGAATCTGCTGCGCGTGAACTGCCGTCGACAATTCCATTTGATGTTGTTCTTCCCAGTAAGCGTGAATCGCAGCCAGATTCGCACGCGATTCGACCACTACGACCAACAGGCACCATCACGGATCTCGTGGAGGCTGTCGAAGACGAGGAAGAAGAAGTCCCGCAGGCCATGAAAAAAAGACGCTTGCTGCCCGGTGCTGACTCTTCCGCCAAGCTTTTCAGCGATTTTTTTTCGAAAAGCAGCAAGAAGGCATCATCCGTGCTGGACGCTTATGAGCCAGATGTACGACAAGGCAACTACATCAGAGTGCATACGGATTCCAGTCTGAACACTTTGACAGCGAGATTTCCCAATGCAAGCGAGAATTTGCGCCGAATCATATTCGTTGCTGCATCGATGGCGTCAGGCAGAATACCGGAAAAACCTATGCTGGCGGACGTGGCTGCGCTTGCGTGGATGATTGAAGGCGGACGACATATCCGGGTACACAAAGGTTTTCTTTACATTTACAACGACGACGGAAGCTTCCTGCCCTTCACTGGCATACCTTCCGAGGCAGTTCTGCACCGTGTCTCCTTTTTCTTCAACGTTCTGGAGGGTGTTTTTCGCAGACTGCGAGACACGGTGCGCAAAGAAGCAGATGCGCTCGCCAATGCCATTATGGCAGATCGTCAAAATTTCGCTTCTGATGATGACTTCTTTGCTTTCTGTACAAGTGCTGCGGCGCGACGCCCAGGCAACATCGACGTCGACGCCAGACTTGACAATCCGGAAGGAGAGGACGGCGACCTGGATCATATGCAAGAGAACAATAACGGCGGAAGCTCAAGTTCTTGGACGCAGGACCTTGCTGACAGATCATTCAAACTCTCATTCGCATTGAAACAGCAGTTTATGCACACCAGAATGGTCGCCCTTATCGTGGAATGGTGTGAAACGGAGGACGAACGTCGCCCTGCTATTTGTTACGAAGACATTTGCTTTGCGTATGATCTGGCTGATCGCTCGTCTCCGGTAGAAAGAGTTGTGAAGGGTTCTGCAAACAACTGCTACGTGCACGTGCCACATCCCCTGCTAGATCCAGTTATGCGCAGCAACGAAGAGAGACTCGAGCGCTTCTACACGCAGACTTTTTGGGCCAACCACAATGTTTTCCTTGCTTGTCAGGCAGCGCTGGCGCTCGCTAAGCGTGGCCTGAACGTGGACCGGTGCTTTATTGGGATATCACCTGGCGGCGTTGGCCAGAGTTTGTACTCACAGCATCTGGCTGAAATGTACAAACACAATCACGCTTTCTTTGACCCTAATATCTGGCATCAGGAAGAAGAGTTACGGAAACAAATTGAGTCTTTCGCGCGTTGTTTCATTATTACTGGACAGGAAGCGCCAGAGTCTTCGAAGAAGCTGCATACAGACCTTTACAAGAAAACAATATCCGCCGACGGAATAATGGGGCGAAAGCCGTATGGATATACAACACGAATGTTTTCCGTGACTGGCTGGAAGAGATTGGAAGTCAATCGCATCATGGCATTTCTTGGTGTGACCCTGGAGAATTTCAATTCCATGCTGCGAAGAGGCTTCATATGGAAGCCCATGGCAAGATTCGTTCACAAACAGTTTCTGAAAAATTATCCAGATCACGAAAAGGATGGCATATTCGAGAGCGATCCTACTCTCAGCAAGTTCCTTGCAACATCGCAAGCTTCTATTGCCGGACTGCGATTTCAATGGGCTTTCGAAGAAAGTCACAGCAAGGATACGTGCTACCAGCTGATCGAGGACTATGCCAATGGAGGGGACCGGTACCTGACGGAAGACACTTTACGTACGGCCTGCGGTCTGCCTGTACGCCAGCGTCACGAACAGGCAGAGGCAGGACTTGCGGCAGTCGTGAACGTCGACGAGGGCAACGACAAGAATGCAGATGACAAGGAAAGTTCGTGGCAACATTTGCTGGAGTTCTGGCTCAGGAAGATGTCTGATTCTTGCATTGAAACTCTGACGTATCATACATTCAAAAATACATCAATGAAAGACGTGCAAGTTCCGAATTTTCCCAAGGATCAGTTATGGGACCAACTGCAACAAGAAGAACTGTTCGTGGAGGCTTTGGTGAAGCACAAGACTAGCAAAAAAAAGGCAGGTGCTCTCATTCCGAAGTTCAAGTTCAAGACGCAGCTCCATGATATATGCAAGAAGAATGCGGATGCTCAGCAGATGACCTTTACAGAAGAGCACGACATTGCGAAGCTAAAGGAATATGCCTTCCAGCACGTTTCCCGTGCAAGAAATGCGGACACTCTGCGATCATTTTTCAGCAGTGCTTGAAACCTTCGTCCACTACGAAAGCCGGTAGAAAAACCGCTGCAGACGCGAGTAATGTCAAGGCAATCAAGGAGTCGCTCAATAAGCTGAATTCCCATGAAAATACAATCAACAAGCTGGCTGCGGTGTCTGAACCTGTGCGTCGACAAAAGCGAAGACTTATGGGCAAGACTTCCGAAGAAAAGCAACTTGCTGATGATGCAAGTCCAACTCGTGTGAGCAAGGAAGTGCAATACCACTATTCGAATGATCTTCAGTTTTCCGTGCGAGCAAGGAGGTACTCAGAAGCCTACGCTGCTCAAAGCATGTCTCGAAGACTACAGTCCCAGGTTGTAGAGGGTCACACTGTCGATTTGGATATTTGCAACTGCTGCGTGTCCATTGTTCATCAGGTAATAGCAAAACTTCAACCGACACCCGCTTTGCCGACTGACTTGCAGACGTTTCTCGACGACCTGGCTCGCAGTAGACAAACTGTCATTCGGCGTCTGGGCCTCACTACGTCGCAAGGGAAGCAGCTGATCAACAAGATGCTGAACGGCGGGGCCGCGCCGGACAGCCTGAAAGACAACGAAGACATCAAGAAACTTCAAAGGCTGTCTTTGTATTTGAGATGGATCGCTTGCAATGTGCTGCATGCTGATTACTTGTCTCTGGCAGATGTGGCAAGCAAAACTTTCCCCAGTGCAACCATATTCAGTCTCATGTGGACATGTATTGAAGATTGGATACTGGATGTTTGGACATCTCATATTTCCCATGCGAGGCCAGCTCATATATCTTTGCATTTTGATGGTGTGCGCGTCAGCGCGGATGTCGCGCCCGACTTGGGTGAATTCATTGATGGCTGTCGGAAACACATTCTCGACGTCACTGGCTTTGACGTCGAGATCGCTAGAAAGCAGCCGCAGACTGTTTTCCAGTGTATCCGTGACGCGGTCAAGTCTGACGCGGGTGCTCGTCAGGTTCCGGATCTTTTGTGCCGAGAAGGACACTGTATTCCTTGCGCCATGTTTGGCGGCATTAGATCCGGAGTTGAAACATTGGTGAAGAAGATGCAAGAAGAAGCAACCGAACACCAGCCAAGATATCTCAAGTATGGTGCGCTTGCCGACGATCTAGGGATTTCCTTGTGCAGCTGTGCGGGACTGCCTCCGGACCACGTGAAGACTTTCCTTTTGCATGCAGAAAACAACGGCAGACCACACTGTGTTGCAGCGCAAATGAATACTGATGGCAGTCAGGTGTCAGTCTTCGACGGCTCGAAGCTGTATAAGCTGGGGATCGAAGATTTCAAAAACGCTGTAAGCGCAGGCACCGACACAAGCACCGTTGATTGTTTCTGGCAGAAGAAGCACCAGGACAAGCAAGAAATGCAAGTCGTTTTACTTCAGTTGGAGGCCGGTGCCAGCAGTGATGATGAGTCCTGCAGCCAGCACTCTGAGTCTAACTCGCAGACTCGATCCGCGACATTCTGGGTGGAGGAAGACGGACTGGCGAGTGTTTCGGATGGGATATTAGATGCAATGGCCAGAGAAGTAGCAGACGTCAAGCAAGACCTTTGCAAAAATAGCATCAGAAGGGAGGGCCGCAGATTATGCCCTTTCTGTCCATTTAGATCCTTCCGACAGTTGCGGCAGTTGCGAACTCACATCGAAAAGCATCACGTCCGATCTGCTCAGTTCGTGTGCTCCGGCACGAAGCAAGTCAAAATAATTCTGGCGCTGTATGACTTCGCAGCTGCCAGGCAAACACAAGAATCGAGGTACTTACAGGAAAGTGCAGATGTCATGCGTGCCAGCATCGAGCCTCCCCTGGAATGTACACTCAGCCACGTGGACAAGAAAATTCGCTTGGTTTTGACGGCGTCGGGTCCTCTTTACGTCAACCTGCGCAGCATCGGTGACGTGCACATGGCTCGACGTGTTCGCAACATCTACTATGACCACAGCTTCGCTGACCTGGTGATGCAGGAAATGATCCTGCAGAGAGCGCGTGTGCCTCGACAACATCTGCGTTTTCATATGCTCCGGGTAGTATGGATTAGTATCTATTTCATTAGAACATAGGCAGCCAAACTTCAACAGTAGCTTTACTAGTTTTTGATTTTGCTTCAGGTCAAGAGCTTGGCAGCTAGATTTCATATTTCTGCTCATGTCCACCGCAACAAGCTTTCCTCGTTGTTGCCGGTGCATGTTCGATACTGGCTCCCACTCTTGGAAGACATCGCATTCTCTGATGCATTCTCCCGCAAGATGCAGTCCATGATGGCGCAGCTAGAACTTGACCAGGAGTGGTTTTATGTCAGTCTGGACGCAACCCTGAAGACTTGCATGAAGCTCAAAGGTCAAGAATCTTACAGGGCAGAAAAGTCGAAGCGAGATGCGGCGCCCTTTGGCGACGAGATCGCCTGGCGACGCTTGCTCACCGCAAGAGGTCGTTCAGGAGCCGTCCTCTTGATGCATCCGCTCATTTCGGAGAAATCGGAGCACGTGGTGGAGGCGCTGGAGCAAGCGTTCTCGGAATCTCAACTCCTCATGATGAAGTACGTGGCATCTGATTCACCGTCGCCAAAACTCCACAAAGAGTTGAAACGTGTCTGCCCCAACATGGAAGCAATGTGCCTGGATCCGGTACATCTCGCCATTGTGTATGAGTACGCACAGTGGAACAAAAAAACCACAGGATCCAAAACTCTCCGGCGCCTGCTGAACAAATTCACTGTTCGCTGTCCATTAGGATCGACAGATTGGACAAGTGAGTTTTTTACTGGGGAAGTCTCTGAGCCGCTTAACGCAGAGGAGGAAGAAGCAAGACAACGAGTTCTACCGCCTTGGATGCCCCGCGATCGCGCAAAAGAAATCCTGGCCAACATTGACACGTCTGTGCCGTTCCACACAAGATTGGAGTTCATTCTCTCCGTGTCTGCGATTTGCGCACTGCATTGCGAGGAGGTCTCGAGAAAGGTCACCGGTGCCAATAAAGAAGTTTACCGAGTTTTGTGGTCAGCCTGTGCTCCGGATAGACTAGAATGGTTGATGAACAACGTGCGCGTCCGAATGCGTTGTCCATCAGAGTATATTCCTTTTTTACCCAGTGGCACGTCTAGCAACGAGGCCTTGCATGCGGAGTTGAACTCCTGGAACACATCCACAAATGCAATGCACAGGTCGACGTTGACACTGAAATTGCGGTATTATCTCTACATTAAGATTTTATCACATCATTTGGCCTGCCAGCATCCTATGTCAAGCATTACCTCTGAGAGTGTACTGCTTGCGCGAGCCACGCAGAACTCGCTGTGGTCGGATGCGGACTGGTTGAAATGGTGTGCAGAACAAAGGACCCCAGGCAAGCAACGCAAGGGCTACTTGCCTCTCGCGAAAATGCGAGCGAAAGAAGAGGTCCTTGTGCAGCGCTGGATCGCCAAGCGACCAGCTTCAGTGCACAAAGAAGTTAAGAAAAAGGTGCATGTTACCCCGCTGACGGTGCGAAGACGCAACACACTGCGCAGCGCCGGTCGCAAGAGCACGAACTAAGACCTGCGACTGCTTCGTATTTTTTTGTACAGTTGCAAGTATAGTGTGAGATATTTCTGCTTTCGAGATAAACAAGTCTGCGTTTGACCAAAGAGATCCGGCATGCAGCTGACGGTTCTTGTGACATCAGTGCAAGTGTTCGCGGCGTGAGACTCCGTTGGAGAAGATCCAGGAAAAATGAACCGGTTGCAGAGGATACTCCAGGTTGCACTGAAGAGGCGAGTGTGGTAAGGGGATGGAAGTAGAGTTACTGGCAGCCTGTGCGAAGTGAAAAAGAAGGACCGCCCACCATAGCAAGTGAAGCAAGTGATTGCCTGAAGCTATGACTCTGGCGTTAGGCACTCCAGGGAGACTTCTGGCGTTGGACACTTCAGGGAGACTCTGGTGTTGGGCACTCCAGGGAGACTCTGGCGTTAGGCGTTTCAGGGAGACTCTGGCGTTGGGCACTCCAGGGAGACTGTGGCCTCGGGCACTCCGGGGAGACTCTGGCCTCGGGCACTCCAGCGAGACTCTGGCGTGGGGCACTCCAGGGATGAGCGACGAGTGAGGAGTAGACCGGGCGAGGATAAGAGTTGATTTTAAAATCTAACAACCCCACACCGAAGGTAGGAAAGAAACATATATGTATATGATATCTATATATATATATATAAGATCTTTATATACCTTTCCGAGTGCACATTTTTTAACGCTTTATGCGTTGATAAATTCCATACATTGGGCTCTCTCATACATGTATGTGTTGATATTATATAGATATCATGCACATCTCCCATCGATATACTTGGAGAAGGAGCTTTGAATTTCAAACTCGTGTGCGTGCAAGCTCACGCAGCAGCGGATGCAAGAAACGTGACATATTCACCCAAGTCTAGGTGCATGATACCGGCTGCCTCAGCATCTGTAAAATGGGTGGGTTTGACCTCGCAGTGAAATAGCCTCAGGGTGCAGCCTGTGAGCCCATTTCAGTTAGTGCCCGGATGGAATGGGTGTGCTGGGCAAGGGTTAGGTACAGGTCAGCACACTTCCGCTTCAAGTTTAGACTGCTGCTTTGGGGGGGGGTTCATGGTCTGGTATGGCTTGTGAAAAGGAGTCTGCACCGACGAGTGTCTGCAGATGGAGAAAACCAACCCCAGAGCTTTGGGAGGTTGGCGCACCCCCTTTTCAGCTAGAGGTACAACTATGAAGGGCACATGTCGAGGTGTTGCATGTACATGGTCAGCACGCCACCATTTTAGCTGGGCGGTGTCTCGTGCCGACCCTAAATTCAAAACAGAGCCAGCCTGGCTCTTTTCAACCTGGTTAAATGGTGTGCAAATCCCTAGATACGTGAGGAAACGGCTATGTGCACCCTAAACCCTAAACCATAAACCCTAAACCCTATGCGGAGCTTTGTGGAAAACCCCTAAGCCTCCCGAAAGCTGGCTCAAGTGGAAAACCCCTGAGCGTGCCGAAAGCTGGCTCAAGATGGCTGTGCAAATCTGGAAACCAGAACTTCTGCTCGGCTCGAAGCGTGCCTGGCGCTTAGTCTCTAGTTCTCCGAAACTCTGCAGTCTTTAGTTTTCCACAGGCCCTGCAGGCTCTACATCCGGAGGAAGAAAGTTTTGTCGCACTTGCGTATCTTGCGTTAGTGGAGGACTCGGAGTACACGGAAGTGCATTTTCTGTGGCCTAGCCAGCGGAGGAATTTCCGCGCTGTTTTAAACATATATTACTTTTTTGCTCCGACGGAGGACTTTAAATCCTCCGCGCCCCAGAGACACATCTTGTGGAGGAGTCTATGGGGGTGGGGGGTTTGCACGTACATGCTGGCGTAAGTGCTCGATGCGACGAACTTTCGTCCTGGCGCAGTAGTATGGGGTCTCGGCTTCTGCAATCTAGTTTTTGAGAGCCACTGCAGGCTCTTTTCTGAAGCTGCGTTCCCCGCAGTCTCTAGTCTAAGGCTCCGGCCTCTGCACTTTCTAGTTTCCAAAGCGTCTGCAGGCTCCAGCCTAAGGCTCCGGCATCTACATTCTCTAGTTTTGCAGGGTCGCTTGCAGGCTTAAGTCTAAGACAACCCTAAACCCGAAACCCTCAACTCGAGACCCTAAACCCTGAACCCTTAAATCTAAACCCACCCAGGCCAAGACATGTCGCATTCCGGCAAGTTGGGCCAGATACTCAAGGCCGTGGCGCAAAGCCTACAAGGACATTCGATGACAATCTTGAGCGCGAGTAGCGAGTGCTCTCAGCGCGCATTGTTACTCCGTATTAAGCAGTGGGGGATGGGAAGACTGAAGGGGTTTCAGTGATTATTTGCTTGTGTTAAAAAAGGGTTTGGCGTGTCGTTGGAATTTGTTCTTTTACAAGATTGTTGAGGGTTTTTAGGGTTAACTGCAGGCTGTGACTCCTGTAAGAGTAGGAAAGACGACTAAAAATCTCTAAACTTAATTAAATATTCTAAAGCTCCAAACCCTAAACTTTTATAAATATAGATATAAAAACCCTGAATCCCAAATCCCGAACCTTCGCAGTCACAGAACAACACCAAACTATCCTGGCAGGACGACAGAAGCTATGAATGCGACGACCAGGTGCGCTGGGTTTAGGGTTAGTGGTTAAACTCGAAATCCCAGACCATAAACCCTATATCCTAAGCCCTAAATCTTGAACGGCAGCTAAAAAAGCCCTTAAACCCTAAACCCTCAGCCTCGACCTATCTAAATCTGAATGTAAAATCCTTAGACCCGAAACACTGAATCCCTTGTAACCCCAGGGCTAAAATACTAAAACCATAAACCCGAAACCTTTCTACTCCGTAACCTATCCTGACAGGATGAGAAGCACAAGACTTAGCATAAACCCTACGAGGCACCGATTCCTTTGATGAACATTCAGAATAGAAGGGTTTGGGGTTTATGGTTTTATTGCTTTAGCCTTGGGTTTACAAGGGGTTCAGTGTTTCGGGTTTAAGGATTTTACATTCAGATTTAGATAGGTCAAGTCTGAGGTTTTAGGGTTTAAGGGCTAAACCCTAAATCCTAAACCCTAAACCCGAAACCCTAAAACCTACACCCATGTAACTACCCTTGGATAAGCCCAGCATCCCTGGGACACGTGTGAAGGATGAAAACTATGAGGACAAAGCAAACAATGGTGCCAAGGACGCATGCAAGGAGGGACCTGGCTTTAGGGTTTAGGGTTTAGGGCTAGGGGCTTTCTAAGACAACCGCACAAACCCCAGACCCTAAACCCTAAACCCTGTCGCTTTACAAATTCCAATCCCCCCAACTTCCTCTATGATGGATCTACGAAACTAAGAGTCCTGCCTATATAGTCTCCCAAATAGAGGGATCCATCTAAGGGCAGTTTCATGGGCCCGTAACATAGTACTTACCTCATTGAAATGGTCCTGAAGTAAGATCCCTTAATATGTATGGAATATATAAGCAGTGTATAAGAGGTTTCTTTTTTAAGGGCTCATATGAACAGACCATGTAACTACATTAAGAGTCCTCGGGTACTCGAAGGACAAGGATGTCTCCGTGAAAAAGAAGACAAAGAAGGCCAGACCTCTGGGCATTCCGCTCTGGGTTTACAAGGCTTCAGGGTTTGGGGTTCAGAAGGGTCTTGTTTTGGGTTTTCGGATATTGTGTTTGGGTTTGCAAGGGTCGAGGGTTTATGGCTTAAGTTTTGATATTTGAGCTTAGAAGGGTCCGGGATTTAGGGTTGAAGGTTTTTGGATTTAAAGATTTTCTGCTTTGGTTTAGAAGGGTTTAGGGTTTAGGGTTTAAGTGTTTTATATTTGGGTTTACAAGGATTTGAGGTGTACGGATTAAGGATTACATATCTGAGTTTAGAAGGGTTTAGGGTCCAGGCTTTGAGTGTTTTTATATTTGGGTTTATAAGGGTTTGGGCTTCGGAGCAAGCGCTATAGGGATTGGACGCGAATGTTTAAAAACCAGTAAAACCATAGGAAGACTTGAACAGCGACACCCCTAAGGTAATGAATTGTTGGGTGGGCTATCGCATTAAATATTCCCACAGCGACACCTCCAGATATCAAGCATGGATATTTGATGCTAAAATCTTGCAAAACGATGGGAATACTTGAACAGCGACACCCCTAGGTTAATGAATTGTTGGGTGCGCTATAACGGACTGACACGCTCCCTAAGGATGACGAGAAGAGCACGAAGGCCAAGAAGGCCAGAAGGTATAGGGTTTAGGGCTGAAGTTGTGTATATTCGAGTTCGGAAGAGTTCGGGGTTTAGGGTTTAAGGGTTTAGATTTAAAAGTTGTATATTTTTAACCTAGAAGGGTTTAGAATTTGAGATTTCAGTGTTTTATATTTGGGATTACAAATTACAAAGATTTAAGGTTTACGGATTAAGGATTTATATGTTAATTTAGAAGAGTTTAGGGTTTGGGGGTTTGATTGATTCATATTTGGTTTTACAGGGGTTTATGGTTTAGAGGTTTAGAGTTTTATGTTTGAATTTAGAAGAGTTTAGCATTCGGAGTTTACGGGTTTTATATTTGGGCTGAAAGCGTTTTGGATTTGAGGTTTTTATATTTAGATTTAGAAGGATTTAGGGTTTAAGTGATTTATATTTTGGTTTCCATTGTGCCAAGCAAGCCCTCAATTTTAGAATCCAGCATCTCAGCACTGAAGCCCTTCCGCGCAGGGGCCGAAGCAACCCGACCATCCGCCTCCCTTTATTGCAATGAAGCATGGAGAATTGATAGAGAGGCTTCTGGGGTGACATGCTGTGTGTTCACATAGAATCATTGGCCTCATGATATGTGAGAATGCGCTGAGAACCACAGCATGGCATCATTTTGCTTTTTCCAGCGTCGGGTCTTCGAACGGACCCGTCGGCGAGCAGCTTGCCGAAATGGCATCGCATCGTAGCGACACTCAAGAGATCGCTAATAGTATCCGTCTTGCTGGAATCTTGAGGAGCTTCCACAGAGGCCTTCGATAAGAATTTGCAGCATCCTCGAATGGCTTGGACTCATCGGCAATCAATTCATCGAGTGGATATGATGAAGTTCCTCATTTGGGCCTTGCGGGAGGTCTTGAAACTTCCCCCCTCTGCAATGGCAGTTGCACTCCTCCCTATGGTTGCCAGGTGCTGCACAGTATTACCCTGAGCTTGTTGAAGAGTGGCTGTAGTAGATTGCAGCTTCTGCTTCCCATCTGCAGTAAGGTAACCACTGAGCATCCTGGAAATTAGGACATTTATTTTGCCTATGGCATGAGCACAGCAAATAGCCTCCATGAGCTTGGCGCCAAGCTAGCCTGACTTCACCTAAGTCCCGCAGCAAGTGGCAACCTCGAGTGTCATGCTCTTGCTCTTTTCCTCAAAAGTTTTGTTTTTGGGTTTAGAATGGTTTAGGTTTTGCGTATAGCGTTAAGGGTTTTATATTTGGCTGTAGAAGAGTTTGAAGTTCAAGGGTTCTATGTTTGGGATTAGAAAAATCTGGAGTTAATGGTTTCATATTGAGCTTTAGAAGGGTTTAGGTTTTTTGGGTATAGTATAGCTTCGCACACTTTGTTCTGCAGAAGTTTCTCCCGTTACCGGCGACCGCACGCCAAAAGAGGATACTCTTATGCGCAATCTTTAAGGACACATGTAATAATAATAATTAAATGACGATGTTCAGAATAATAATATTTTTTTATATGTGAATATGAACACTACGCCAAATAGACCCTAAAGGTCCCAGCCTCATATATATATATATATATATGTATATGGTCTTCCTCACAAGGGCAATATAGGGATTGTTAACTTGTTTTTTGTGGGCGTTCTTAAGCTTATAGTAGATTAAAGTTGAGGGTTTCATTGGTGTCTTAGGGCTTTGGGATTTAAAAAGAAACCCTTAAATTTGCACATCATCACACATCTATGCATCATGGACTTTGATTCAAGGTTTTCGGTGTTAGGGCCTAGGGATACCAAAAACAGGGCCGTTTACGGAACCCTGAAATGGAACAAGCCAATAAGAACAGAGCCCCGAAAAGGGGATATGTTGAGGTTACCTTGCCTATAGCCCAACACCTAAACCCTAAACCCTCAACCCTAAACCCTAAACCCTAAAGAAAGGAAAATGGGCTTAGGATGATTCGTGCTGGGCTGACCTTGAGGGCATTACGTAGGATATTTATGTTCAAACTTTCTGGAGATAACCCTAAACCCTATATAAACCCTAAACCCTAAACCCTAAACCCTAACCCTATTAGTATACCTAGAACTACCCATGAACCTTCAAGTGCTGAAGGTACAGATGGCGCGGCATACCCCTTCACCTGCAGCCAGGAGTCGCAGTCGATCTTGTTACTAGGGTTCAGGGTTTAGGGTTTAGGGTTTAGGGTTAAGGGCGAGGGAGGGGGGGGGGGGGGTGGGGGTGGGGGATCTTCTTACCGCCGGCTTCAAGTCGTCCCTCAGGGCTCTTTTGCTGTACTTTCAAAAGACTTGCTGGTCTGCCAAGCGGGAGTTCACAATATAGGGGTCGGAATAATTACTAATAGGATTCCCACATGGTCCTTTATAATTATACTACAAGAACCCCCAAACCCTATTCTAAGTATTCAGGCCCCCTATACAAGGCTTCGGCTGTTGTTTCTTGAGGCCTAGCTAGAGCGCTGTACTTGCATCACCGATGCGTCCCTGAACAAGGAAAGCTGCCTGAAGTGGTGTTATGCATATATATATATATATGTATATATATATATATATGTATGTATATGGTCTCTACACATATATATATATATATGCATATACGCAGCTCTAGGATAGTTGCCGGGCTTTTGAAGCTCTAAACTCTATACTCTGAATCCTAAACCCTAAAACCCGAATTCAGGACTACGGCCGCCTCCACCCCGCCGTGCGTGCGCTCAGTCGCTGGTACCGGGATATCAGCAAGGATCCCATCGAGGCGCCTGATTGCGCTCGGTTGAGGGTTCGTTTTGGGTTTAGGGTTTAGGGGTTAGGGGTTAGGGTTTAGGTGATCTGCAAACACTCAGGACAAACTTCGGGGCTAGAGTTTCAACGGGGTGCCAATCTGTGAAGAGGGGAGGGTTACGGGTTTGTAGGATTTGGCCGTCAGTGCATGTGGGCGCACGTCATTTTGCGGCCCGTCGAATTGATTTTAAACTTGAACATTCAACAGTTTCATAAAACGTGTCTCGATCTCAATCCGAAGACCCTAAGCCTCTAAGGATTCGGGCTGTGGTTCTATCAAAACCGCTAAGCCTAAAACCCCTGACCCTCGAAACGCCTGATCTTCCAAACCACGAACCCCCAAAGCCACTGAAGCCTGGACCCCTCTACACCCCTAATCTTGTAGGCCCCGAACCCCAAAGCCAGAAAAGCCTGGACTAAACCCCAAAACCCCCCAAGCTGAATGGTGCCCCCCCCCCCCCCCCAAACCCTAAACCCTAAACCCTAAACCCACACAGGGACCCTAACTTTAACAACTGACCTAACGAACGGCCCCCAGCCGATCCATCCCTTCACCGCTTTTTTGCGCGCGAGGTCTTCAGGACCGCCGATGTCGCAGGCTTCAAGAGTTTACAAAGTAGGGCTTAGGCTTTAGGGTTTAGGGTTTAGGGTTTATCCCCTTTAGGGGCCTAGGTAGGCCCTTGGGATATGTTAAAAATTTCCCTTACTGGGTAGAAGAGGATAACATTTAGGAAAAGTTTCAGAGGGTTTTAAGCGCTATCCTAGACAAAGCTTGTATGCAGTACAGGTTTCTCAGAAAACCTTGATGTTTAGGCGGTTTCTGGAGTTTGGGTTTAGTGCTGCTCAGGGTTTGCAGCTGATTGTAGGGCATATATTTGGGTTGTGGGGAAATCATTAGAGGGTCGTTAAGGGAGGGGCGTTCAAGGGGGTATGTAACCCAAGGTTTCCTAATACTCACCACTACCCCCTGAGGCTCCCTAAGCTTCCTTCCCTAGGTACCTACCCCCCCATGAACCCTCCCCCCCCTCCCGTAAGGACCCTATAAAATGAGGTTGTTTTTTTGGTTGAGTTCCCAACCACCCAACCCCCAACTTCGTAGAAGTCTTCTTGGGGTGGAGGGGGGCAGGGCCTGTGACGTTGTGTTGCACCACTCTGTCTGTTCATGGGCTGCGTGACCCTAGAACCCTAGGACCTTTAAGCCCTGAACCATTAACCCTAAACCCCCAAAACACCCAAACCCTAGAGGCTACCGCACCACCGGAAAGATGGCCATAGGCCGAGACCTTTGCGTGGACTTGTTTTGCTTAATTCGACTCATACTGCTTCGGAGCTTCTGGGGTGTAGAGGGCGTCTAGGATGTATGTCGGGTTTATATCAGGTGTGTATGAGGTTGCTGAAGGGTTTATACGGTTTTAGAGGGTTCATAGGGCTTCTTAAAGGGTCTGTACGGCGTCTGGTAGTGCAGCATTTGCGGCGTTTGTAGAACCTTGAGGTTCAGTACGCATGCTTGACAAACCACGTTCCGCTTTGCAGCAAACCATTCTTAATACGTAGCCATGTCCAAAATCACATGCAGCCTCGTATCTAGGTAGCAACTGCCTTGTTTTAGATGGGTGGTTGTCAAAATTATGGGCCCTTTTTGGATCCCCATTATACTACGGCACCTAGTATTTAGGGTACCCCAAAAAGGAATCATCATTTGGACAACCACAAGTATGAAACTATGCTGCGCTCACCTGAACTACTTGGGGCCCCTACCAGTCACAACCCCAAGGCCACAACGCCTTGCAGAGGCCCCGGCTATGCCGGCGCCTCCGTCATCGGCCTCTTTAAGAAGGGCGGCTGGAAGGCTGGACGTGCGAGACATATATATATATGTATATGTATATGTATATGTATATGTATATGTATATGTATATGTATATGTATATGTATATGTATATGTATATGTATATGTATATGTATACACATATATATATATGTGTGTATATATGGTTTTCATATATGTATATTATATATGTCTATGTGTATTCAATCATTCGGAGAGAGAGAGAGAGAGAGAGAGAGAGAGAGAGAGAGAGAGAGAGAAAGGAGAGAGAGAACCCCGCAACTTAAGCCCTAAACCCTAGTTGGTTGAGGTGTTGGGAGTTTTTCAGGGCTGGGTATGCTTATTGGTGGTAGGCTGATGATAGCCGGGTTTGGACTACGACACGTTTGTCCAATTCTTGTACCGTTTGTTGATAGACTTTACCGCGTTGTTGCAGTCCGTGCCTAGGAGCCCAAAACCTTGGAATGTTCCCCCTTATACTAACAGTCCTTAATAGGGATCATAGTACCCCCTATAGGAATCCCTATTAAGGACTGTTAGAAAAAGGGGGAACATCCCAACCAAGACCCTTGGACCATCGTACGGCTTCTCCTCCAGAACCTGTTTACTGGCAGATGGCCACACCGCACCTAAATCGTGCCGGCGCAGGGCTACAAGAAGGTTCATGGGGAGTTATGGGCATTGTCGGGTTCCTGGGAATCAATGAACGGTGCCCCAAAGCAACTAAACCCTAAACCCTAAACCCTAAACCCCAGATCATGGAACCTGCGCAAATGCGACCCCACTCTCCCTCGCCCCCCCACCAAAGGCTTCTAGTCCGAGACCTATGAACTTGGGGGGTTTAGGGTTTTGGGTTTAGGGTTAGGGTTTAGGGTTTCCTTGATTGCTGCATCATCCCTGAGCGTTGCGTGCTGCATTCCTTCGGGGAGGGGAGTACCAGCCGCACATGTGTCCGAACTTGTTTGAATCGGGTTTTAGGGTTTTGGGCTTCGGGGTTCTTTTCCGAAGTCAAAGCACTGCGAGGTGTTTCCAGCGCATGACTGTTTGGCCAACCATCCGGCGCTCGTGGCCGCGATACATACCCTTCAAGAGGCGGGTCATGCTCGATGTGCTCGACTCCTTAGAACAGGGGTAGGCTTGAACTAAGTTTGAACAGAATTTTGTTTCAAATGACTAGCCCTTAGTCTCCATAGAATCCCTACAAAGCCATAAAAATTGAGTTTTTATGGGGCTCCCAAACCTACCCAAGAAAACAGTGGCTCGCATGTTGGGCCCCGAACAAGGAATAGAAGTGCATGAGACAAGGGCCGCTGTCAAGGTATAGGGTTTAGGGTTTAGGGTTTAGGGTTTAGGGTTTAGGGACCACCAGGGCGTTTTGACAGAAGCTCGAGCTTCAGCTCCCCTTCCTGTAGGGGAGAGTGCAGATTTGGGCAGGTGTCCTTGGGTCAAATTTTGTTGGGGCTTTTACGGTTAAGATAGCTGGTTCATGCCTTCGCCTGGTTCCCTAAACCCTAAACCCTAAACCCTAAACCCTAAACCCTAAACCCTAAACCCTATACCTTGACAGATGCAGAGTTCCAGGTGTTGGATGAGCTCCACGGAGTGGTGATTCTTGGCATAGAGGGGTTGACGATAATAGGGGACCCCGAATATAGACCCCCGAAGAGTAGGGTTTGGGGTTTAGGGTTTTAGGGTAGAGGGTTTTAGGTTTTAGGGTTTAGGGTTTAGGGTTTAGGGTTTAGGGTACCCTTGCTTTCGGAAACCCCCATATGAGGAGTTGACCAGCATGGGAGACCGAGACATGCAAAGGTTTTTCAGCACCCGTAGATTCACACAAGAAGGTTCACGGGGAGTGAAACGTGGGGATAGAAGTAACTGAATTAAAGTTGCAGTACGGGTTACTTTACCCTAAACTGTAAGCCCTAAGCCCTAAACCCTGACCTTGAACCTTGCACCCAAACCTTACTCATAACCCTACTTATAAGTACCCATGAACCTGCAAGTAGAACGCCAAGGTGTCCCCCAAGAAAAACACAAGAGTGAGGGTTGAGAGTTTAGGGTTCAGGGTTCTAGGCCCTTCTAAATCTGGAGTTCCTGTTTGGGGTCGTCCTTGGGATGCTGTGGATGGATCTGGATCTGTGACCTGTGGCCACACAGGGTGAGCTCAAACTGAGCTTATGACAGGAGGTGCTGCCATGCGCTTACCGGGTGAGGGTTCCGAATTTAGGATGTTCTGGCTGATGAGGGTCTCTGTCTGAGTATAAGTTTAGGTGTTAGGGGGTTTAGGATTTAGGGTTGCTCCAAGTTTAGTTACAAAAGGATCCATGTCTTTGTTTACACGCCGGTTTCTCCAAGCCCCAGTTCCCAGGAAGCCCTTCAACCACAACGGGCCCGCGAAGCGGACGACAAGTGAAGGGCTACTAAGGCGCGATTTAGGGTTTAGGGTTTACGGCCAGGCTACCTTTAATCCCTAAACCCTTTCCTTTATCATACAGTTTAAGGTATATGCAAAAACAAACTTCTACATAGCTTCAAGTATATTCCTTCGATGGAACAAGAACCCCTGTGCATGATTGAGCTCTTCTACACTCGATGTGTAAAAATATAGATGCAGATAGTTAACGGTAAACCCTAAACCCGAAGCTCCTTCAATGCGGGGGTATTGGGCTCTCTCGCGCTGCTTACTGACCTGACTGCCGTGTATGCATAAACGAGATGTGTGGTGCGCAATGATGTGGGCACTTCCCAAATCAGGGGTACCCCCTTTTTACCTTGGGATGTTCCCCCTTATACTAACAGTCCTAATAGGGATTATAGTACCCCCCAAAATAATCCCTGTTAAGGACTGTTAGTATAGGGGGGGACATCCCAATTTATACCGAAATCAGAATAGAATCCCCATAAAGGGATCCTCCGACAGGGTACCCCTACGTTCGCAAACCACCATGTAAGTACTGTATTGTGTGTTTTGTATGTGAGTATGTACGTATGTCTTTCAAGTAGATACCCAGGTTCACAGTTTAGGCTCAGAAAACAACTTGAGAAAAAGCTGTCCGCGCTTCTCGCTTCTTCTCGAGGTACGCGGAGTTTGCGCTCGAGCGATCGAGCGGGCTGGTGCAACTAGTGCTCGTTTGGAACGGCCGGCGTGGTCAGGCGTCACTTAGGGTCTCTCATGGGGTTGTTCGCCGGCCACAGTCGACATGTAGCTGTACTAGGATGCAACTAGTGTAACTAGAGTATACCCACGTTTAACCATGTGTTGGTCATATTCCGTAGCATGGTGTACAAGGCGGAACCCTAAACCCTAAGCCCTAAGCCGGAGTTCTTCCTCTGGCGATCCTCAACCCCTTGTTAGTCTCTCTAGTTCTGCTCTTGAGTTGGGGAAATTCCTAAGCAGGGATACCCCTTCTGTACCCAAAGATACGACAACCTTGGTGGCCCAGTGGTACCCTTTTACCCTTTGCTTTGGTTCGTTGACACTCCTTGCATGCAGCTTTCTGACTAATTTTTGAGCCGCGTAACCCTCAAACCCAACCCTAAGCCCCCAAAACCCTAGAACTGCCTAGAACCCTAACACCCAAAACCTGAAATTGAACCCTAGAACACCCTGGAGCCCAAGGGTTTAGGGTTTAGGGTTTAGGGTTTAGAGGGTTTAGGGTTTAGGGCTTCAACAGTGCGCCAGGGTAGCCCACCTCTGGTGCAGCTGATACAGCGGCTTTGGCCCGAGGCAGAGGAAAGATCGAGCGCCTTGGTTTGACGTGACCCATGCTTTGAGTTTAGGGTTTAGGGTTTAGGGTTTTGAGGGTGTTGAGGGTTTTGTGTTTCAGGATGACAAGTGGGGCTGAAAGAGTGGAGCTGAGGTCTTATACAATCCTCTAGTTTTGAACTCCAGCCCTCGAATGTTAAACTGGTCTCCATCCATAAGCCAAGCTAATAGTTGGCCCCGTCTTGGGTTTCCTCTTACACAATTAAAGCTCACACCCACACTCAAAACCTGGGCCTAAGTTGAGGGTTTCCGTTTAGACTCTGGGGCTACGCACCCTTAGAGTCTCAGCCTAAACCCTAAACCCTAAGCCCTAAACCCTAAACCCAAGGGACCTGGCATTCGATTTGGGTCCACTGGCGCGAGCCGGACCCCTCGCTGATGCGGGCCATACACTCGAAGAAGCCTGAAGCGTGGCAGCAGGCTTGGCCTCGAGTTGCAGGACCAAAACGGGGTTTACTAAACCCTAAAGCCTAAACCCTAAACCCTAAACGCTAAACCCTAAACCCTAAACGCTAAGCCCGATCGGGTTTCGAGGCTTCCGAGGTACTGTAAAGGCTTGAGCCTTGCGAACGAAGGAGGGCTTAGGTTGTACAGTACCCTCAAACCTGCTGGGACCTTTCTTGCTTCTTGCGGGCTCAACGAATTAGGGCTTCGGCTACGTTTCTGAGGGGTTTAGGGTTTAGGGTTTAGGGTTTCGGGCTCCGTTTCTTAGTGTAGGGCTGGAGGTTTCGGCATACCCTGGCACAATCGAGCCCAACTCCACCATTCATGCGTTCCCCTACTACCCCCTCTATACTACCCCCCCCCTATAGGTTCCTCCCTTAAAATAACCTTAATCAGGCTGAATTATCCCCAAACTGCCTCAATTTTGGGGGAACCTAGGCAGTATAGAGGGGGGTAGCCCTAACCCTGAACCCTAAACGCTACACCTAGGGCAACCCATGAACTATTTTGTCTTTTCCCTTATTGGGTTTAAGGGGATCATATTCAGGAACCTTTTTTCAGAGTGTCTTAAGGCCCTAAACCCTAAACCCTAAAACCCAGAGTGTCTTACGGGCCATCCTAGTGCTGTAAAAAAAGGGTGCCCGTATTTTGGGGTGGATTGCGGGTTGCGTGCTGTGAGTGTACAAGGGTTGAAAGGGCTTCTAGGGTTTGGGGCTGATTGGGTTTATAGGGCTTGATGGGGCTTGATACCCTAAAGCTAAACTCTAAACCCTAAGCTCTAAACCCTAAATTGGCTTTCTTCCCCCTTGGGAGGTAAGAGGGCAGAGCAGCGTCACCACCGGCGAGGTCTGGCTCTGAGGTTGAGTGCAAGAATCCCTAAATCGCCTAAACCCTAAATCCTAAACCCCAGGCCACGATTGAGGCCTCAACCCCAAGCCACAATGGAGCTTCCGGGATGAGCGTTCAGGATTGAGAGCTCAGAGTTCAGTTCACACCTACCCCTTGTTCAGGGGTACTTGGTGGCGTCGGGGGTGATGGTCTAAGCCCTCACCCAGTCAGGATAGCAAAGCCTTTGTTTGACGGTTGTTCTTGTTGGTGAAATGGTTTGGGCTGTGAAGCTTAGCTGGCTCCGGTCGCGGAAGATCCTGGCCCAGTCAGAGGATGAGTTTTCGCGGACAGCTGCACCAGATGATTCGCACGTTGGTTTTTTTCAGGAGTCCGAGCTTCGTTCCTGAATCCCCGGCTGGCCAGCTGGTTTAGACGAAGCTTTGCTGGGTTTAGGGTTTAGGGTTTAGGGTTTAGGGTTTAGGGTTTAGGGTTTAGGGTTTAGGGTTTAGGGTTTAGGGTTTAGGGTTACATCACAACATGCCCAGCCTCGGCAGGCATGCTCAGTGGCAGAAACCCGGCAAGCACCCTGGATCCTAAACCAGCCCGGCCACGCCCCTCCCCCCAAACGAAATTTCACAAAGAACTGACCCCAAGCTCCCAACAAGCCTAGAACTCTAAAACCCTCACCCTACACACTCAAAAAGCCCTAAGCCCTAACTAAACAAACCCTGGACCTGCAAATACGCATTAGCCCCGAACCCTAAGCACAACACAAACAACCGAACTCCAACCTACCAAAATGACTTACACCATCTTGAACCCTCAACCCCTAGACCACCCCCAAACCTCTCAAACGACCTGAACCTTCCGACCCTAAACCCTAAACAGCCCTCCAAGGACAAACTCCAACCTGGCCCTAACCTCCTCCGCCCCCAAAGAAAGGGTTTACGGCTTCCCTAAACCCTCAGCCCTAAACCCTAAACGCTAAACCCTAAGGGTCTAGGGTTTAGGGCCTGAACCCTAAAACCGCTGAACCCCCCCCCCAGCAGCCCACACCTCTCCGCGGAGGTGGTTGAGTCCCTGGATGGTCTCAAGTTTGCCTTCGGCCCCGCCAGCCTCCTGTGCCCAAAGAGCAGTGGAACGGTTTTTTGGGGGGGTTGAGGGCTTAGGGCTTAGGGTTTAGGGTTTGGGGTTTAGGGTTTAGGGTTTAGGGTTTAGGTTTTATCAGAGTGCCTCCCACCCCCCCCCCCCCGGTACCTTGAGAAGGCTGTAAACGCATGATGAAGGCACATTTCTCTCCCTAAACCCTAGCCCCTCAACTCTAAGTTGCCCATCCGCGCCAAGGCTTCAGGCAGCCGAACCTCACCGTCTTCGAGCAGATCCTGCGGGAGCTGTGCAAACGGTTTAGGCTTTAGGGTTTAGGGTTTCAGTTCCCTCCTTATACCCCCAAGATGCAGCAGAATGTCCCTGGGCGTCAGAGCGGGAAACTCCACGACATTGGTGTTGGTTTAGTGGCTTAGGGATTTAGTCAGGGTTCAGGAATTGCGTTGAGCCCCTTTTTTTGTAGCTCGTCAACCCGAAACTCTACTAACACCGATTAAGGGCTGAAGTTTTAGGGCACCAGACGCATTTAGTACCTCCCGCCCGGCTCGAGCACATTGTTGCCACTGGAAAACAGCTACCTGCGACTGCCGAAATCTACGACTGTTCAGGGTTTAGGGTTTAAGGGTTAGAGCGTTGGATTTAGGATTCGTTCATCCATCGGCCTAAGCCTACGCACTGTTCCATGCACCATCGCCGTGCAGGAGGTACCGGCGAACCTATCGCGCGTTTTTCATTCAGAGCTTCGTAAACTTTAAACGTCGTATGCCCTACTGTAAGCCGCAGGGCTGAGAAGGTTTAGGCTCGAGGGTGCCTTCCATGGATGATGATGACGACGAGATCCTGAAGGAGATCGACTATCTCACTGCTCGCGGACTGGATGCTCGGAGTTGTGACAAGTTGTGACCATGTCAGCGCGAATGTCCAGTTCAGGGTTTGGGAGCGTACCCCCCCCTTCCCACAAGAATGAAACCACCCCACCCCGCTTGATATTGCACATTCTGCATTCCGAAGTCATTTTGCGCCGGCAGCAAGATGTCGTACAGCAGCGAATGCAAGGAGAGCGGACGTTCTGAATAAATGAGAACCAGGGAGCCTATTCTTTAGATGCTCTAAACTATAAGGTTCCCATATGTTGCTGTACTTAATAGTCTTCTTCATGTTATCCATGTCGAAACAGGCACACTAGCTCCCCCAGCAAAAGAAACTGGAGCTACGATTGGGGCAAGCCCCAAGGGCATGTGAAGTAGGACTTTCATTGCTGTTCTCGGGAAGAATACATACAGGCTCTTTCTACATATTTGCGAGAGTATGTTCCTTATACTACAATCCTTAATCGTGATTATACCCCCTATTATAATCCTTATTACGGAGCTGTTAGTATAAGGGTGAACGTTCCAGCGGGTACTGGGCTACCAAACCATTCCCTCATGCCCTACGAACCTTTAACCCTAAACCCTGACCCCCAAGGTTGCTGGGCTGGCTACCAAGTCTTTAACCTTAAATAAGCCCTAAACCCTAAACTCTAAAGTTACTGGGCTACCACGACTTAGAACCAGGACTCTCAAAGGACCAAACCCAAGCAGCAACCTTCCGAGGATGGCTATCGGCCCCTGCAGCGCGCCATGCCTGGGTTTGGGGTTTGCAAGGTTTAGGGTTTAGGTTTCAGGGTTTAGGGTTGAGGGTTCAGGGATGAGGGTTAGGGTTGAAGGTTTAGGTTTAGGGTTTTAAGGGATTAGGGTTGAGTTGGGCGTGGAGCTCAGGGTTGAGGGTTGAGGGTTTTTTTTTTGTATTTTGGCGGTTGTTCTTTGGGTTGGTTTGTAAGGGCATTAGGGCTTTCGTTTTGAGGTTCTTTTTAGATCTTGTTTCTGGTAGTTTTGGGATGTCCGTCTTGCCGGGCATTGAGGTGTTGAGGGCGTGCTTTTTTGGGGGTGTGGTCTTGGGCTTCAGTTGGGACGTAGAACTTGCTTTCAGGTTTTTGAGAGACCCTAACCTAATCTCGACATGCTCTGTATTGTATACAAAACAAATATCCTTGCAAATTCGCCGTAGTACGCCTGATGAAATATGTTTAGCTTCAGCTGAGGCTGGTATGGGTCTTGCATTCCTCCTAATGAAAGCGTACGCAAAAAGCAGAGTTGCAAAGCCTGAGCACTCCCCAAATGCAAACCCTAAACCCCAAACTCCAGACCCTAAACCCGAGACCCCAAACCCTAAACCCCAAACCCCAAACCCTAAACCCGAAACCCGAAACCCCAAACCCTAAACCCCAAACCCTAAACCCTAAACCCTAAACCCTAAACCCTGAACCCTAAACCCTAAACCCTAAACCCGAAACCCTAAACCCTAAACCCTAAACCCCAACCCCTAAACCCCAAACCCTAAACCCTGTGTTTCAGCGCTGATACCTCACCAGGTGCCGTGCAGGCGGCAGAGGCGGATTCAGTGCGGGTGGACAGCATCCTACCACCTTGTAAGTTCATTTTAGGGTTTAGGGTTTTAGAGTGTGCCAAAGCAACCCTACACCCCTAAACAGAAACCCTAAATGCCCCAAAAAAGGCTCCCAAACCCTAAACCCCAAACCCCCCCACCCAAAAAAAGAGCTCATAAAAAACCTTTAAGCCCCTGACCCGAGCCTAAACCTGAACCCTAAACCCTAAATTATTTTTCAGATGGTGGTTGGTGTGAGCTCATCGAGGTGCGTGCAAGGTTTGGGGTTTACGTAGCGCCTGACTAGGGCTTGGAATTTGGTGAGAAGGGTTTAGGTTTCAGGGTTTAGGGTTTAACTGGGGTTTTAGGTGGCGGGGTTTTAGGTGGCGGGGTGGGGGGGGGGTGGGGGTTTGTTGGGGTTCAGGTGTCAGGGTTTAGGCGCTTCGGGTGCCAAGGTTCTGCATTTGGCCTAGGTAAGCCTACGCCCTGTATACCCTGTAGCTTACCCTAAACCCTAAACCCTAAACCCTAAACCCTATCTCACACTAAACCCTGAACCCCAGACTTGCTGTACCTCGTCCTTGTCCAGGGAGCGCCATGGATCGCGCGGATCCATTTGACCCTCTGCGGTTTAGGGTTTAGGGTTCATGGGTTCATGGGTTCAGGGTTTAGGGTTTAGGGGCACAAGCCAAGTGAGGTTTGAATTCTTTTTGCATCGTGCGGTCTTACGGCTCAGGCTTTATGGGGTTTTGAGTGCTCATGAAACGCACAGCTTAGGTTGCCATGATGCACCACACCTGCAACCCGACAGTCCCAGTCCGGAACATCTTAACATGGACCCTCAAGCTTAATCGGTGGCATGCCGAGGAACAGCGCAGTGATGACGGGCAACATCACAACGTTGCGTTTTTTGGTAGACGAGGCCATGGCAATGGCGCACCAGAAGCCGTCCTTGAACCCCAATTTGGTTCCCCATGGTTTGGGGCGCCTAAGTGTAAGTTCCCTTGTGAAACTTGCTGGCCGAAAGAAATCTCTGGCCAATGCATTCATCCCAACGGATGCCCCAAAAGTGGGATTCTAAACCCCTAACCGAAACAAAGTGCACCTTATTCCTGAGCCCCAGTCTTGGGCAAATAAAGAACTACAGAATTGCGAGGATTTTAGGCTGGCAACCCATCCTGAAGTTGTTTCAGGGTCTGGTTTAGTTCTGCCTTAGGGATCGCGTTTTTCTGTGGCTAGGGTTTAGGGTCGGGGCTTTAGGGTATAGGGTTTAGGGTACACTCCTTACTTCTATCAGATTCTTGTGCAAGCTGCCAAACTCCAGGGGCCTGGGTTCTTTTTAAGTTGCGCCCTGCACTAGGTTGGCGTCAAGACGTTGAACACGGAGCGAAAGGGTCGCTTGTCGCAATTTACATGCCGGGATGGGCTATCTCAGGCCTTACAATACCACAATCAACCCTATAAAGGGCATTTTTAACGAGGCTATAGGGTATAATAGCCCATTTTGGGGCTTATGAGGTATAATGGCCCCATTTAAGGGGTTGAAGAGGTTCTTGTGTGCGCAGTCATGTGGTAGCACAAGCCCGAATTAAACCCTTAAACCCTGTAACCCCCTAACCCCCTCAAGCCCGAAACCCTGAACCCCCTTTAGGGTTTAGGGTTTAGGGTTTAGGGTTTAGGGTTTAGACCCTCACGAAGGACCTTAGGGGTTCTTTGGGCTTTATTTCGGGGGCTTCTTAGGTATAGGGACTATATAACATATATATATATATATGTATATAAAGGTTATTTAGGGGAAGAGTTTAGGGGTGCCTTTTTTGGAGTCCCTACTATGGGTCAAAAGTCTTCTTTTCGTAAACCCTCAAATAACCAAATCTTCAACCCCCCAGAGCACAAAGCGGTTGGTTCGTTTAAGGCCTTAGGGTTTAGGGTTTAGGGTTTAGGGTTTAGGGTTTAGGGTTTAGGGTTTAGGGAGGGCTTCGAATCCTCTAGCAAGGCTACACCCCTTTGGAGATGGCCGTGGTGTGGGGGCAGACGCTCGGGTGACATTCTGGGGTTCAAGGGGGGTTTCTTGTACAAAGCTGGACAGAGCCTTTGGTTTAGGGTTTGGGGTTAGGAATTCTACCTGGAATATACTAGGTGCTTGTTTCGCGTTCTAGGATTAGGGTTTTTGAGAGCTTTGGGTTTCGACTCGGGTTCTTGAAGCTTTGTCTTGGAGGTTTCGAGTAACCCTAAACCCTAAACCCTAAACCCGAAACCCAGTTTTAAGCAACTTACACATCCGAGGAGCAGATGGCCTGCCCCAAGCCCAGTAAGCCGGAAACCCTTGTAAACTCGGACTCGGAGCAGCCCCTATCTCCCTTTTGTAAAGGTTTAGGGTTTAGGGTTTAGGGTTTAGGGTTTAGGGTTTAGGGTTTAGGGTTTAGGGTTTAGGGTTTAGGGTTAGGTTCCCTTAGAAGCCCCTTTAAACCAAAAAGGGAACCCTTTCATTCCTAGGTTAGTCCTGAGCCGAAATCGACCCTAAACTCGTTTTGAAGGTGCTTGGCTGCTCCATTTACATCCTCACTCGGGTTTCAAGTTGAATTGGGTGCAGTGCTTTCGTTGAGGTTTTAGGACTTACAGGGTGTTTAGGGTTTAGAGTTCGGGTAGGGATTTAGGGCTTTAGGGCCTTAAAGGTTTCAGGAGGAGATTTTGGGTGTTGGTAGCCTGGGGTTTAGGGTTGAGGGTTTAGTGTTTCCGGTTCGGGTTTAGGGTTCTGGCTTCCTGAAGCTTTGCTGCACTGAGCTTACACTCGACCCCAAACAGTCCACGTGGGTTCGGGTTTAGGGTTCTCCACAATCCCGACCTCATCCATGGCAGCTGTTTCAAAGAGGGGGCGGGGTCTTTTTTCCGGCACCCAACGTATAGTATATCAAGTATGCGGGTGCGGGGTCCCGATAATCTAGGGCAGGCTCTACATGCCTAAGCCCGAACCCATATAAGCCGTAAGCCTGCAAGAACCTACTCTAAGACCCTCCCTTTCCCTCGGCTAGCCCCAAACCCTAAAACCCTAAAACCCTATAACCTAAACCCTAAGCCCTATAACCCCATAACCCTGCTAACCCTACTAACCCTACTAAGCCTTAACCCTCTTGAGGGTCGAGATCCTTGTCTACCTCCTCACACGGGGAGCGGATCCCATGTTGTGGAGACACGGCACTCTGGCTTTGGGTTGTAAGGGTAGGGTTTATGGTTTAGGGTTTGGGGTTTGGGTTTTGGGGTTTAGGGTTTGAGGGTTCAGGAGTTCAGGCAGTTCCAAGTTTAGTGGTTTAGGGCGCAGGGCCTCAGGGGCTAAGTTTTCGGGAGGTTTGGAGTTTAGGTTCGGTTTTTGGTCTTTCCCATCTATAAACACGGCAAGAGTTGCCGAATTCTGATGGCGTCGCCGAACTGTATATGGGTGCCCTGTGAAGAGAGCCGTGGCAGCCTTTCAGGAAGAACTTTTCGCTGCCTTTTTGCAGGTAGTGTCTACGGGCACTGCCGAGGGGGTATCGCTCAACAGTTTGAGAAATGATCCTAAACCCTAAACCCTAAACCCTAAACCCCTAAACCCTAAACTTCAAAGAAGGAGTCCTGACCTAGCAGCTGAGGGTGGACATGTCGGTGTAGGTTTGAGGTTTTGCACTTTCTCGAGGCTCCCAACGTGCAGCCCGCGAAATGTAAAAGGAAAAACAAGATTGACCCTAAATTTAGGGTTTAGGGTTTAGGATGTAGGGTTTAGGGTTTAGGGATGTTTAGGGGTTAGGGTTTAGGGTTAAGGGTTTAGGGTTTAGGGTTTAGGGTAAACCGTTAACCCGAGACCCTGACCCTAAATTTCTTCCTCGGCTACTTGAACCGGGCCCCTGTCGAGACGTGCAGAAGAGAACCTCGCAGTTCAAACCCTAAACCCTAAACCCTAAACCCTAAACCCTAAACCCGGACCGCAAGTGGCCCTAAAACCGATTACAAAGTTCTAAATCTCTACAGCTTCCTGCAGCTTACGGCCTTTTGGGTGCTTAGGGTTTTGGGTTCAGGGCTTTAGCAAACCCTAAACCCTAAACCCTAAACCCTAAACCCTAAACCCTAAACCCTAAACCCTAAACCCTAAACCCTAAACCCTAAACCCTAAACCCTAAACCCTAAACCCTAACCCTAAACCGGCTTGAAGGGTTGAGGGTTAGGTGCTGGCCCAGGCAAGTCGGTGGTGGATAAGGCGCGCTTGCGCCAGATGCGTCTGCAGGCGCCGCGTCGATGCCTGGGATGCTTTGGAGCTTGTACTGTAAGAATCCATGGGTTTAGGGTTTAGGGTTTTGTGTTTTGGGGTTTAGGGTTTTAGGGTTTTAGGGTTTAGGTTTGGGGTCTAGGGTTTAGGGTATAGGGTTTAGGGTTTAGGGTTTAGGGTCATGGTTTAGCGGTTAGGGTTTCAATGTTTAGGTTTTGATAGGGGTCAAAGCTTGATGTAGGGTGAAGGGTTTAGACATGTAGGAGGGTCTCATGGTGTCTTGTTTATTTATTTTTTTTTTGGGGGGGGGGGAGGGGGGAGGGGGGGCAAGGGTGGATACAGTAAGCTCGAAACCTAAACCCCAAACCCTAACAAACCCCAAACCCTAAACCCTAAACCACTAACCCCAAACCCTGAACCCTGAACAGCTCAAGGTCAGGTTAGGGGGCTTGGAGCCGAGGATACGTACTACTTGAAGGTTCATGGTACTTATTAACCAGTCATAGCTGAACTTATAACTATAAGTACAGTTATATTTGGCTACGAAGTACCATGAATCTCCAAGTAGTATGTACCTCTTTGTGGAAGGGGGAGGTTCTCCTGCAACACACACGGCACACATGCTATTCTTCTCAGCCAGAGGCGAATGCTCAAAAACATGTAAAGCGACGGGAACACTTGAAAAGCAACTCCCCCAAGTTGATGGTGTGCACCAGCGGCTATAAGCTTGAAAGTGTCCAAAGCGACACCTCCAAACATGAAGCACAGATATCTGATGTCGATACCCCCCATGTTGTGTCCATTAGCACAACCAGGAGGCTTTGGCAGTGGAGTTACGTTGCTGGAAGGCTGGGTCTAGAGGCCAGGTTTCTGTTTAGGGGAGAGTTCCCGACCACCTTCAGCATCCTAAACCCTATAAACCCCTGCGCACTTGACCCTTCTCCTCCTAGTACTGCGGTTCTTTAATTGTCTTTTGTACCCTGTCCCTATTGGCCAAAACCCTAAACCCTAAACCCTAAACCCCAAACCCTAAACGGGACCATCATCTTCGAGAACCGCTCCTAAATTTCGAGAAGGCCGCCCTGACTCGAGTGGGCGAGCAGCTGCCAGACTCGGCCAGCATGGACTCTGGATTGGCGATTAGGGAGTTTTCGGATTTTCGGGGTTTGGGGTTTAGGGTTTAGGGTTTAGGGTTTAGGGTTTAGGGTTTGAGTTTTAGGTTTTGGGGTTTTTAGGGTTCAGGGTTCAGTCTGTTTTGGCTGTTTTTGGGAGGGGACCCTTGCCGCAAGGAAACTGAATAACCCTTGCTGCAAGGACTAGGAGGAAAAGGCATAATTGCAGAACGGCCCTATTTTTTAGAGGTCCCCGTGGCGGCCTCCAAGGGTTCTGTCAGGGGGGGGGGGGGGGGGCGCAGAAATATTCAGAAGGTTGAATGGGATGACCGGTTCAGGGTTAGGGGCCTGAACCCTAAACCCCAAACCCTAAACCCTAAACCCTAAACCCTAAACCCTAAACGTGTTAGGGTTTTAAGTTTCGGGTTTAGGGCTCAGGGGTGGTACTTTAGCTGTACTTCTAGAGCTCCCGGGATGCCGATGGTCCATGATGACGTAAGTTGTGAAGTCGAAGGACGGAGAAGCCGCCAAGTAGGCATGCGTTGACCGAGTGTGCCAAGGTTTTTAGGGTTCTGGGTTTTGGGTTGAGAGTTTAGGGTTTATATAGGTTTAGGGCTTAGGATTTAGAGCTTAGGGCCTAGGGTTTAGGGCTTCGGGTTTAGAGTTTTTAGTCTATTTTGGTGTAGGGCTTAGAGGGCTTCGGGAACTTGAGGACCCCGACAAGATCCAAGACCTCTACGAGCGAGGCGTGCGGGAGTTGTGTGTCTTTGGGGGCTTGGGAGGGAATTCCGACACCCTAAACTTAAACCCCAAAGCTTAAACCCTGAACCCTAAACCCTCTCAGCATGAAAGGCTAAAAGGGAGCCCTTCAGTTGCAAGCTTTGAAAGCCGCAGCCATGAAGATGCCATGAATACCCCCTTCTGAACCCTAAACCCTCTAAACCCCTGTGTGTATACCCCTTATGAAGCCCAAACCCTATTCCCTAAACCCTATGCCTACACCGGTTTAGGGTTTAGGGTTGGGGTTTAGGGTTTAGGGTTTAGGGTTTAGGGTTTAGGGTTTAGGGTTTATGCCTACACCCCTATGAACCCCAAGCCCCGAAGCATCCTTATGCTTAGGATTTAGGGTTGCTGTTTTGCATATTCCCCCAGCCGAAGCTGCCACTCACACCGGGGAGGTCCACAGTTTTGGGTTTAGGGTTTGGGCTTAGGGTTTAGGGTTTAGGGTTTAGGGTTTAGGGTTTAGGGTTTAGGGTTTAGGGTTTAGGGTTTAGGGCGAGTGGCTGGTGAAAGCTTCAACTCCACACCGAAACAGCTGAACATGATTTTTCTGCACTTAGGAATGATGGTTGCCCACCCACACCTAAACCCTAAAGCCTAAACTCTTAGCTGTTTTAGCATGCCCCCTTACGGATGTGTAGAGGAATCCGAAGTATGGGTGTTTCTTATGTATAGTGTATACAAGGGTTATGTAACGGGGGACCCAAAATATGGGCCCACACTTGGAATAAGATTAACCCTAAACCCTAAACCCTAAACCCTAAACTTCCAGCTACCAGGCAAAGTCATGCTCGACGTCTTGGAGGGTTTGGAGAGGCCTATGCCTCCCGCTGGGGCTCTGAGTTTCGGGTTTGACTCGAAAGTCGGTATCTTGGTTTTACCTTTTTTGTTATGGTTTCCCCTTTAAAGTAACCAACCCCAAAAAGGGTGCCCTTATTAAAATATGGTTACTGGGCTACCAACGTATAAGTAGGGTTATAAGTACCTTAATTGAGGTTTTCATACAGGTTACCTTACTTATATCCCTATTGATAAGTGCCATGAACTTTCAAGTAGGGTGTAGGGTTTGGGGGTTGTTGGGTTTTAGGTTTCGGTTTTAGGTTTAGGGTTGGTTTAGGGTCAAGTCTGGTTCCAGGGGTGTTAGGGGCCAGTCTCCACTTGAGGCTTCAAGTGCACCATACATACACGCCTTCATGGGGCTTGCTCTCTACATATATGCATATGTTTATCCGATATATCCAGGAAGGTTCTGACTTTGACTTGGGTTGGGCTTTAGGGTTTTGGGTTTGGGGTTTAGGGTTTCGGTTGAGGGTTTAGGTTTAGGGTCAGGGGGCTTTCGGTTCATGCATTTGCAGGCAGGGCTCCTACTACGCCTGGGCAACGCGAAATCGCAGCATCCCAGCTTACCTGGCTGGCTCTTATAGCAGGGAGTGACGGAATGAGGTACCCTATAGAACCCTTGAAAGGGAACATTGAACATATATATATATACATAAATATCTTTTTCTGGCCCTACCTCTCTCACCCTTTAGAACCCCTTAGAGGGAATTCTTTGGGCCCTAATTCCCTCATTCCCAACGAAGAACCAGGGAGTTCTGTTCGGTACAGCGCTGCCCTTTTCGTTTCGTCCAGCGTGTCTTGGAAAGATGATGCCCCAAACCCATGGCCCGAAAGCCCAAACCCTAATCCCCAGATCAGCAAACCACCTCAAGAACCCAAAACCTATTTCTCAGTGGACTCTTAAACTACAAGCCCCTCCAAGATTCTTATGTATCCTAAGAAGTTTCAGGTTGTCGCTTACCCTAAGACCTGTTACCCTAAGCCCTAAACCCCAAACCCTAAACCCCAAACCCTAAACCCCAAACCCTAAACCCAGCCCTAAACCCTAAACCCTAAACCCTAAACCCTAAACCCTAAACCCTAAACCCTAAACCCTAAACCCTAAACCCTAAACCCTAAACCCTAAACCCTAAACCCTAAACCCTAAACCCTAAACCCTAGCCCTAAGGTCATCCCCTGGTCCGGCGCTTCTCCTGGGACTTGGGAGACCCAGAGCCGCGCCTGCGGCTGGTGGTGCTGCGGGCTGGGGCCTTGAGGGGTTTAGGGTTTAGGGTTTAGGGTTTAGGGTTTAGGGTTTAGGGTTTAGGGTTTAGGGTTTAAGGCCTATAGGATTAGGTAAGGTCTCAAGCTTCCAGGGAAATCATAGAGATCACACGCAGGCTGGAGTCTTCTACCCCCCTCCTTTTATAGGCATCTTAGCCTCTTAAAAAATTTCTAGATGTTGCCAGATGTTTAGGGTTTAGGCGCATAGGGTTCAGGGTTTGGGGCCAACAGTTGAGACGTTTTGGCCTTTTGAGAGGTCTGTTGAGTTCTCCCTGGACCCTATATACCCGAAGACCCTAAACCCTAGATCCTAAGTCTTCAACCCAAAACCCCTACCCCCAAACCCCAAACCCCAAACCCCCCAAACCCCCCAAACCCCAAACCCCAAACCCTAAACCCTAAACCCTACACACCAAACCCACCATAAATCCTCAACCTTCACAGGCCTTGGTACAAGACGCTCGGGCGCGCCTGCGGCCTCCTTCTGAGCGACAGGCTGGAGAGCCGGACAGGGGTATTGGGGTTAGGGTTTAGGGTTTAAGGTTTAGGGTTTCGGGTTTAGGGTTTAGGGCTTAGGGTTGCTTGAGGGAGCATGGTATAGAACGACCCCGGAAATTTCAGTTCAACTGTAGTGGGATTGTGCGTTTTGGATCGGGGGGGGGGGGGGGGGGGCAAGGTTAGCAACCCTAAACCACAAACCCGAGATCCTAAACCAGCAGGAAGAGTCGCTTCGAAGGTTCAGAGGTATCTTAGCCTATGCTATCAGTGCTCCTACCATTTAGGGTTTAGGGTTTTCGGCTTTAGGGCTTAGGGTTTGGGGTTTAGGGCTCAGAGGGTTTAGTTCTTGAGCTTCACAAGGAGTGAACATACTACATGCTGGAAGCCTTGCCGAAGCGGGGATCCCCCTAAGCCAGGCGCTTGCCGCGGGTGCCGAAGGCGCACCGTTGACATCGGCGACTCCTCTGCAACCCCCTACCTTCGAAACCCACCCGAAACCCAAAACCCTACTCCCCTTAAAAAGCCTGTTTGAAGCCTGTGCCCTGTGTTAAGCCTCATGCGGGCCTTTTTGCGGGTTTCGGGGTTTAGGGTTAGCCCCTAAACCCTAAACCCTAAACCTTAAACCCTAAACCCTAAACCCTAACCCCGTCTTTTCAATTGGCGAGGCGCTAACCAAGCTCGGCCTCGGTGCGCGAGCGCACGTGCCTTGGCCTTGGAGGTTGTAGGCTTTTGGGCTAGTCTTCGGGTTGTAGACACTTAGGATTCTAATTGGGGTTTAGGGTTTAGGGTTTAGGGTTTAGGGTTTAGGGTTTAGGGTTTAGGGTTTAGGGCTGTTTAGGGTTTTCGGGTCAGCCTTCGGCTTTTGAGGGTTTTCGGGTCAGTCTTCGGGTTGTAGGGGCTTAGGAGTCAGTCTGAGGGTTGTAGAGGTGCGGGGTTCTATGGTTTACGGTCCAGGACGGTCATTCTGCTTAGGGCTAGATAAAGTATGTGGGTTTAGGGTTGCAGGTTGTCGTGAGGGATCTCAACTCTCATGTGTGTCGCAGAACTGCGGCTGGGCGTTTAGGGTTTAGGATGTAGGATTTAGGATTTAGGATTTGGGGCTTAGGGTTTAGGGTTTAGGTTTCCAAGCATGTTGTACTGTTGTACTGCATCATTCCAGTAGCGTCAACAGTATCAACTTGGCAGGTCTTGCCCAGTCTAACTCACATTTGATTATCTATGTCAATGTGACATTCCAAAACCCAAACCCGAAACCCTCCACCCTAATCCGAATGTAGCCCCCAAATGGCACTGAGAGTTTAGGGAGCCTAACCTGGGGGGGTATTCTCAATGCACTTGCCCCTAGACCCAAACCCCAAGCCCTAAGCCCTACCAGATAAGGGACTTTAGAACCGACCCTGTTATGAGGGACCCTAGAGGTTCGTCAGTGGCAATTGTCTTGGGCTACTTCGGTGAAGAGAGTCCATACTGGAGCCTTAAATAGGGGCCTGTTCAGTTCGGAGAGGATTTTGGAGTTTATTTTAGCCTTGAGAGCGAGCGAGAGAGAGAGAGAGAGAGAGAGAGAGAGAGAGAGAGAGGGAGGGAGAGAGAATGAATCTCGAGGGGTCCTCTCAAGCGCGCAGAGGAAGAAGAGGAAGAAGAAGAAGAAAAGAGAGAGAGAGAGAGAGAAAGAGAGGAAACTCGTTTTCACTGGAGCGGCTCCAATACAGGGCCGGGCGATGACGTCCAAGGCTTCGGCCCCATGCCCCCAAGAAAGAAAGAAAGAAAGAAAGAAAGAGAGGGAGAGAGAAAGAGAGAGAGGAAGTTCGCGGATGGAAGGGAGCGAGCTTGGATGGTGTGGATTGGCCCTTCATATGAGTTTTTGTCAGTGAGGCGTGGCAAGGTGTGCCATGTAGGTTTTTGGGCGTTTCATTTTTTCTGGGAGGCAAGTGGCCTCCATTTGATGGAGCCCAACAAGAGCCTTGACCGTGGCAAATCTATGTGTGCCCTTCATCACACGCTTTGCTTGCTCGTCTTGCGCTCGCTGTGGTGCCATGCCTAGTGACCTAGTGCAGAACTGAAGTGGGCCGTGCATTGCGGCTGCTGCTACCGCTACTAGTACCGATATCACCACTATGCCTTGGTTGTGCCGATAAGGACAGACTGGTGCTGTGATAGCTGCGTTCAAATTCGACATTTTGTCGGGCTTTGTTGCACACGATAGTTTGAACGGTAGAAGTAATGGTGGAGCGTGGTCTTGTTCATCTTCTGATGAGGTTGACGACCATGTGACATGCAGTGAACAGAATGTGCCTAAATATGCTGCTCATGAGGCTGTGCCTCATCTGCACGTGTGACTCACATGTGCAGTTCAGCCGCAGCCCAATGAGCAGCAGAGTTTGGCACCTTCTTGGGGCTGGATGAAGGCGGGAGGCAAGTGGCCTCCATTTGATGGAGCCCAACAAGAGCCTTGACCGTGGCAAATCTATGTGTGCCCTTCATCACACGCTTTGCTTGCTCGTCTTGCGCTCGCTGTGGTGCCATGCCTAGTGACCTAGTGCAGAACTGAAGTGGGCCGTGCATTGCGGCTGCTGCTACCGCTACTAGTACCGATATCACCACTATGCCTTGGTTGTGCCGATAAGGACAGACTGGTGCTGTGATAGCTGCGTTCAAATTCGACATTTTGTCGGGCTTTGTTGCACACGATAGTTTGAACGGTAGAAGTAATGGTGGAGCGTGGTCTTGTTCATCTTCTGATGAGGTTGACGACCATGTGACATGCAGTGAACAGAATGTGCCTAAATATGCTGCTCATGAGGCTGTGCCTCATCTGCACATGTGACTCACATGTGCAGGTCAGCCGCAGCCCAATGAGCAGCAGAGTTTGGCACCTTCTTGGGGCTGGATGAAGGCTTTGGATCCATTGGGATACAGTGCCGTGGTTCGGGGGTCGGGCTGCGTGGGCATCGATGCTAAAAACGTCACGAATCCTGCTCCAGCCGATCGAAGCCCGCGCGGGGCTTGCTTTGCAGAGTCATGTCAGTGGATTGCGAGTCATGTCCTGCATAAACCGCGACGCGGGGACACAGATGAGCAACTTGTGATCCCAGATTGTCCACCGGAGCCTCAGCAAATCATAAGCCTTGGTTCATGCAAAAGATTGAATATCTGCACATGCTTGCTTTGTGAGCAGTCTTGCCCTTGTGCCGTGTTTGGTTCAAGCGCGGAGCGTTAGCTTAGCGCCAAGTTTCGGGCCCGGCAGCAGAGGCCAGCCCTTTGTCTCTCGCCCCACCCCCCCCAAAACTTTTAAACAGATCCGTCGATGCTAAAGGCCTCGCGAGGGGGTGAGTAGCTGGGAACTTCTTGTCCCGTGCTTCTGCTGCTCTTCGCATGCCTGGGAGAGGACGCGAAATGTCCTCGTTCAGAGTGGCGCCGCATTGCTCTGCAATTTCCCGGAGGGAGCTAAATACAAGGTCCGTCGCGCAAGTTCTGCAATCCTGGCTCAAGCTGCCGAGCGAGAGCAGCAGGCAGCACGACTGCCAACCCAAGCGCTTGACTTGGCAGTCTTACTGCCTGCTGCTCCAGCCTGCCACGCATGCCAGCTTTCCTCTGGAGTTCACCTTGGCTTGGTCATCCGAAACATGCACGCATCCAGAATTGCCTCGGTCACACCAAAACACGTCGATTTTCAGTTTGTAATTCTTTCTAGATATAAGTCAAAATCTCAAATTGCAACCAAACAAATAGTAACTTCTAAGATTCTAAGGATTTGAAAGATTCCCGAAACCATTATAAGTTCAGAATTATATGAGCACTTCAAATGCATTCCAATGGATTTCGAATAATGTAAACCCCCTAAACCGTACGCCGAGCCCAGGAGCTTCAAGATGCACTGCGCGCCTGCACTGTGGAGCAGCTGAGGGAGCAAAACCTCACGCGAGAGGACCCAACAAATCCAAGCCTATTTAGGGCTTAGGGTGCAGGATTTAGGGTTTAGGGTTTGGGGTTTAAAGCTTAGATGTGGGGCAGCGGACTTAGGATCGCAACTTATGTCATTTAGGGTTTAGGGTTTTTGGTAACCTCAAACCCCATTTAGTGCAGGTTCAGGGTGTGCAGGGGTGTAGGATGTGGGGTTCACGAAGATCGGGAGCTAAACCTGACACCCGAAACTGTGTGGGAGCCGGGAACCTAATCCCGACAAACCCTAGACCCTAAGCCTAAACCCTAAACTGGCTTCGGGCCTAACGGATTTGAAGCTTAGGGTTTTCAGTGCTCAGCGTTTCCGTGGAGGACTTCGATGCCCTCATCCGGGACGTCCTGCTGTTAGGAGACGGCGAATATCGCCGGCTCTGGCGCTTCGTTATGGAGCTGCACCCTTACTCGCACAAGCTTTCGCTTAGCATTTGCGACAGGGGTTGTTCTAAAAATATACTACATCAGAGCCCCTCCCCCCAATAAACAAAGTGACAGGGCGCCATCTTTATCAACCCCCCTAGCAGGACCCAAGCTCATCTCGAACGCTGATGCATTTAAGACAAAGAGCCCAGAATTTGGGTCAATCCCAAAACCCTAAACTCTAAACCTTGTATAGTATACTTACTGGCTCAAAACCCAACTTTTCAACTTTTGGGCTTCT
This sequence comes from Symbiodinium natans, assembly GCA_905221605.1. NCBI lineage: Eukaryota > Dinophyceae > Suessiales > Symbiodiniaceae > Symbiodinium > Symbiodinium natans. The sequence goes on along the minus strand of CAJNDS010001624.1, from coordinate 27,794 downwards.
TATAAGGTAGTTTATTCTGAAAGTTTCAACTTTTATTTCCGTGGGTTTTGGGCCAGTAAGTATAAACCCAAACCCCTAACCCCGTAGCCAGAACCTCAAGCTCTTGCAGCCCAGGCAGGAGCAAAGCGCGGTCCCCAAAGCCCCGGGCACCAAGAGCAAAGCGGCACCTGCGTCCAAGGCACTCGCGGAGTCGCGGCGGGGGGGGGTTTAGGGTTTGGGGTTTAGGGTTTCGGGTTTAGGGTTTAGGGTTAGGGTTTTAGGGTTGAGGGTTTAGGGTTTAGGGTTTAGGGTTTAGCTGCCGTCGCAGGCACTGATGGCAATGCCCCGCGCCAAGCGCGGCAAAGTGCAGCCCGTGGGCGCCCCGTTGCAGAAGGCACCAGGGGGTTAGGGAGGTTAGGGCTTACAAGGGTTTCGGGTCAGAGGGTTAAACCCTAAACCCTAAACCCTAAACCCTAAACCCTAAACCCTAAACCCTAACCCTGTTCCTTCAGCAAGGCATACCAAGGGATTTGTTTGGGCTTACTTCCGGTCTCTTTGTGGTCGCTGCAGCAGGCGGCGAGCCGTCTGCTGGAGGTCAAAGGCTTTATGGGGGTTTTAGTCTTCGGGTGTGGGCTCCTTTGGGGTGCTTGGGTCTCTGGGGTTTGAGCGCTTCAAGGATTGCAGGGTTCAGGATTTAGCGCGTTGGGATTAAACGGTTAGGCCTTTACGGCTTGGTGCCTGTTACCATGTTAGGGTCTGGGGTTTGCAAGGCTCAGGGTTCTGCAGGGTTCCCTAAAGTTGTTTTCTACGATGTATGCTTACCAAAGTTGCTTGAAGCTTCTGCAACATGTCTTGAAGATTTTTAGAAAAGTTCCTTGAAACTGTAAAGGTCTCGCCCATTTCACCTGCGGATCTGACCCTTCGGGTTTTGCTCATGCTCAGCTTCCATGGCTGAGGCGGACTCTGATCAGCAACGTAAGCCTCAATTACCTGAGCTTGTTTCTGCGTTGGACACGAAGCTCTTGTGCGCAGGAGCAAACCTCTCCTGGCGAGATCGATGGTGTCTCGCTGATTTTCCATCAGGACGCTGATTGTGATCAAAAATGCTCACATCGATACCTGCAAGATCGAAAAACCCCAGAACCCCTAATCCCCTCCCCCAATATTAAACCCCCCCCCCCACCCCAATATTAAATACCCCCCCATATTCGACAATATAACTTTATTTAGGGGGGTGGGGGGGGTATTTACTATTAGGGGTAGGGAAGGGTTCATTTTTTAGAGGAAGGGGATTAAACTCTAAGACCTTTGTGCCAAGTTTGAGGGACGCCCCAGGATAGAGTGAACGCGTCGTGTTGCATCAGGACCCCCCCCCCCCCCCCAAATCGCCAAAAAAGTCACATTGGGGGGGGGGGGGGGGGGGGTGCCGAAAATAGGGGAGCCCGGAGCCCAATAAGGTACCCCTCATTTCGGAAACCCCCGTGTACCTCAAGTATTATGGACAAGTTCCTCTTCTCGAGGTGGACATCGGTTTTTGTGGGAAAGCACTGCAGCCCTAAACCCTAAACCCTAAACCCTAAACCCTAAACGGCTAGAGGACCTTCCCGAGCCGGCATTCTTGCTCGTGGCGGCTCGGTTTGCAAAAGACACAGATGTTCGTTACTCTAGGTGTTAGGTTTTAGGGTTTAGGGTTTTGTCCTAGGACACCCTGCTGGCAGCCTGGCCTTGTGTATTAGGTGGTAAGTTCCGTACCGACCAGCGCCAATATCCCGGGTTGCAGCTCCCCTCCCAGATGCCCCCTTCCCAGATGCCCTAAACCCTAAACCCTAAACCCTAAACCCTAAACCCCCTTCCCAGCTGCCGCCCTCAAGGTGGCCCTAAACCTTAAAATCACCCTACCCCACTTACCCGTGAACAGCGACGCCTGCACACCCTGTATTTGGGTTGTAAAGAGGAATCCTTATGGATACCTCGCGGGGGGGGGGGGGAGGGCGGGAGGGGTCCAGAAAATCCTTCAAGCGAAAATTCGGTCTTTCTGCGAAGGCCTTTGCGCAACCCTAAGCCCGAGCCCCAAACCGGAATCCAGAACAGTGCAATCCAAAGTCCCGAGTCTTCCCCCAAGTCCGGAATCCGAAGGCTAGTTTTCTAGCCCCAGGCCCACTGCCGCAACCAGAATCCTAAACCCTAAACCCGACGTCCAAGCTCAGGTCCGGTTTACTTTCGGCCTGAGATTGGGCAGCCACTGATCCCTAGAACCAATTACATTTTTCGGCGCATGTGTGAGCTTCGACAGTATGGGGCGGCATTGGGGTTACGGTTTACCCTTGGTTGAGGTCGCGGTGTGTCTACCCCCTTCCCCTGCAGGAATTTGTCAGGTCGGGGTCGGAAGAATTACTAAGATATTCCTTTATGGTCCCTATATTTCTGCTAGAATAATAAGAAGCTTTCGAAGTCTCACACAAAGCCCGCCTCCCAAACTGCATCAAAGGTTTCCAAACTATACCTTTAAAAAATCCAAATCTACTTTTTGCAGGTTCTATTAATCTTAGGTAAGGAAACCCCACCTTAAGCGCCGAGCGAACGGTGTTGTATGTTACGACTGTACAACCTGAGTCAGCATGCAGAGGATGACTTGGTCCAAATGGCCGAGACCAGTTTCTGGGATGAGCTTCAGGAACACTATAAAAACAGACACCAATTCTAAACATATATATATATATATACATGTGTATATATATATACATATATATATACATATATATATATATATATATATATATATATATATATATATATTATGCATATATATATATATATGCATATATGCATACATGCATATATGTATATATGTATATCTGTATATCTGTATATATGTGTATCTGTGTATATGTATATATATATATATATGTATATGTATATATTAGCACGGTACCTACAAACTAGGCATTTTGCAACAAATGCTGGGCTTCCTTGAGCCAATCCCAAGTTTTCAGCAGCGGCATCGATGCTCAGCACTTCGCCTTACCTACGTGAGGGTTTAGGGTTTAGGGTGCAGGGTTTAGGGTTTAGGGTTTAGGGGAGTTATAAGCATGGTTATAAGTATAATTAAGCTGTATATCCCTACATATAACCACGCTTGGACCTTCAAAACCCTAAATCCTGAACCCCAAACCCTGAACCCTACTTAGAACTACCCATGAACCTTCAAGCAGATTAAAAAAGCGGTTTTCTTGGCTTGGAAAGGCAAACGTAAAGGGTTTAGGGTTGAGAGCCTATAGATCCAATAAGCCCTGGGCGTGAGGGGGAAGAAGACAGCTTTAGTGGGTGAGCTTTAGGGTGTAAGGGTGTAGGGTTGAGGGCTTCTGCAACCCAACTCCCTCAAACCCGCATGGGTCATTCCAATAGGGGGTGGCCCTTGTGGGTTCCCCAAAATGCTCTAAGTCCTTCATATGGAAAACCCCAGAATAGGTACTCCTTCATATGGAAGACCCCCCAAAATTTGTACCCTCAAACCTTAAGCCCTAAACGAAAATCTTCGGAAACCTCAGCATGTCGAAGCCGACTGTTACGGCTTGGGCTTCAAGGTAGGGTGAGTTCTGGGGTGTTAGGGACTGAAGAAAGAACCTTATGGGGTAGGGTTTAGGGTTTGGGTGCAGAGGGCTGATAAGGTTTTGCAGGGTTTCGCGGGCGTGGAGGGTTTTTGACGATGTTCGTGGGCTTAGAGGGCTGTTGGGGTTTAAATAAAGGGCTTACGGCTTGCAGGGCTTATGGCTTTGGATGTTCCCCCTTTTTCTAACAGTCCTTCATAGGGACTATAGCAGGGGGTACCATAATCCCTATGAAGGACTGTTAGTATGAGGGGGAACATCCCAACTTACAGGGCACATTTTCTTTTTGGTCTAGGGCTTTTAGGGTTGCGGAGTGTGCTCCTACTTGTCCCCCCAGCACCAAGACTAAATCAGCTCCCAGGTCGAACGCCGTAACCCTAAGAACGGATTGGGGTTTAGGGTTTAGGGTTTAGGGTTTAGGGTTCGAGGCTCATTCAAGCCATTCCATTCCTTAAGGGTTTAGGGTTGTGGGTTTGGGGTTTAGAGGTCAAAATGACCGGACGAAAGTGCTTGGGCTTTGGGGTCGAGTATTTTGGGTGTAGGATGCAGGATATTGGCATCTTACTTCAACCCTAAGCCCTAAAGAGCTCGACGAAGTATGCGTGAGCTGGATCATCCCCTGGGTTCATCGTTCTTGGCAGCGAATTAGCGTAGCGCAAGTCCCCCAACTACCCACACCCAAGTGCTTGACAGCACGGAAGCCTAAACCCTAAACCCCTAAACCCGAGTTTCACTAGGAAGCAGAAGCCATCTGTCAACCGGCAGGACATGAAATCGTCTCTACGCGAACTGGTCGCAGGACGGTCTCTGCAGTTAGTTGTCCCTGCACCGCTTCTGGATTCCCCTACACGTAAACCCTTAAAGGCCCTAAACGTCCTGTAAACCCTAAACCCTCGACGACCCTGAGCCCGAGTCCTGAAGACCTTAAAGGCCATATAAACCGATAAACCTTAAACCCCGACAGAACTAAATCCTCCATAGGACTTGAAGCTGCACTACAGAAAGACAACGTAAGTCGAACCTGGCAAGTGCTTTAGGCCGTCGGGTCTACAACCCTGCAAACTCTAAGCCGTTCAGGGTTTACAGGACTTCGGGCTTGCGTGCCTCCAAGACACAAAGCTTTCTTCGGTCATAAGTTACAAAGGTGAAATCATGTCTACAAATGGATTCCACACCCTTAGCGCTTTCCTTGCCCTTTCAGACATCCGAAGACCGAACCTCCTCAGCACTTTGCAGGTACTTACACCTTGGCTACACTTCATTGTCTTGGGGAAGGGTTAAGTTTTGGTCTTCTTCTTGGTGATGGGATTTCTTAGAATCACCCCTGCCATGTTACGGCTGCAAAGGGCCTTGGTTCTAAGCCCACGCGCTGACGGACTGAGCCTTGAAACCCGAGCTCGGCCAGCCAGGACGCGCAGCCCTGAATTGGAAGCACCTCCGCATGCTCGAGACCTGCCATTCTTGAGACCAAGCGCCAAAGCCAAAAGGCTGAACCCAGAGTTGGACCAACCTGTTTTGCCGAAATTCCGCAACAACCGTGAAAATCGTAGCAGTTATTGATCTAGTCTTTTACTACCGAAACATCATGATCTCAATATTCAAAGCTGCCACGTGCCTGAGGAACTGTGCGGCGGAGTGGGTGTGATTGGCATTAGCATTGCGGACGCGGCGTCAGACATGGAGGTTTCACTGGGTATTGCCTGGTGCTTGCGACTGAAGTCATAGAAGAGTTAAGGGATTAGGGGAGTTCAGGTTAGAGGCCCCATCTACGAGAACCTAAAGACCAAAACCCTTTCCTAAATGCTTGAAAAGCCCCGCCCTTCAGCACCTCTGCAGCGGCCCCGGGTCTTGGAGAAGTTAGGGTTTAGGGTTTAGGGTGTAGGGTTTAGGGTTTAGGGTTTGCCCCAAAAATCTTCTTACGCAAGCTCTCGCATTTGACCAAAACACTGTTGGCATTGAGCAACTGCGGTGTTTGATCTCACCCCCCCCCCCCCCCACCCCCCAACATCCCCTCGCTCTCTCACAAAAAAAAGCTGCGCAAGGAAAAACGGAAAGGATGCTTCACTGTAGTGTTTCGAGGGCGCTGGGTGGATATTAGGGCGCAGTTTCATTGCTCCACAGCTGGCTGCGTCAGATTCGGAGGACCCTGAGCCCGGGTTTAGGGTTTAGGGTTTCGGGTTTAGGGTTTAGGGTTTGGGGTTTAGGGTTTAGGGGAAGGGTCATGGGTAGTTGGAGTTATAGGTACGGTTAGAAGTATGGTAGGCTGCACTGTAACCACAATTCAGGTACTTATATCCCTACTTAGAACTAGCAACGGGCCTTCAAGCACACCACCTCATCGACCCTAAACCCTAAACCCTAAACCCTGAACAGGAGGTCGGCCGGGTGAACCCTAAACCCTAAACCCTGAACAGGAGGTCGGCCGGGTGACCTTGCTCAGCACAGATGTCAACCCCAACTGAACCTCGGCAGCCTGGGCTGTGTATTGGTGTAGAGTTCCTTGGTCTAGTCGACCTTTAGGGTTTAGGGTTTAGGGTTTGGGGTTTAGGGTGACGGAAACTCAGCTGCCTTAATGATAACTGACATGTTTCGTTGGTATGGGCATAGGGTTCTTGAACCCACGGTTCGAAGCGGGGTTTTCGAATTGCCTTGGAGATGCTGGTTCACGTCGCGTTTGGTGGCCGGACTTGCGTCACCCAGATCTGCCGTTTAGGGTTTAGGGTTTAGGGTTTAGGGTTTAGGGTTTTTAGTCCGAGGCCCCCTATAATAAAGACACCTGAAGTGGCTAAAGGAGGATGGGGAATGGGGGGAGGGGAAGCTTATTCTCTGCAACCCTTTCGGGGAACTCAGCCAGTAAGGCATGTTGTCCTCCTGGTTCGGGGTACAGCACCTTTTTGTTCAGGTGTTCCCCTAAACCCTAAACCCTAAACCCTAAATCCTAAATCCTAAATACCCTAAACCCTGAATACCCTAAACCCTAAACCTGAAACGACCCTTTGCAAACTGCGTTTCTGCAGGCGCCACGGCTTTCCGTGCCAACGCCGAGCGGAACTTTGGTCGAGAGGCCGGTTTAGGGTTTAGGGTTTCGTCGGGTTTCGGGTTTAGGGTTTAGGGGGCTGATTCGGAACAGACCTCCCACAAAGTCCCTGATTTGCTATAGCTGCTATAAGTCCAAGTTCCTTCAATCCTCAAAGCATAGCAGGGAAACCCTAAACCCAGACCCCAACTCCCAAAAGTCGCATTGGACATCCCAAGATCACCCAAGAGACAGCGAGGTTTACGGCATGCATCTATGTTCGTCCATGCATGGCTCGATCCTCAACCCCCCCAAATCCCCAACCTGTGCCCAAACCACCAGGGCCGGGAGGACATTTCCCTGGAGTTCGCCGCCGTGAGCGCTTCGGAGGTTCGGGGTTTAGGGTTTAGGGTGTAGTCATCGGAGCGCCGGAGTATACAGATGTGCCCACCCCAAGACCGCCCAAACACTACTCAAAACGAAGCCAACCGGAGCCAGCCGAAGCCAAACCAGATTTGGCATACCTCCCCCAGAAGACACTATGCTTCGGGCTTGTAACATGCACCCTCGGAGCTTGATTGAAATGATGAAGACGTTTTGAAGGACAGTAGCAGCTTCCGGGAGAAAACGTGGGTTTTTTCGCGGGGGGACGTCTTCGGCCTGAGGGGACTCTGAATGGTGGGTGAAGACTTTGTTGGCACTAGCGTGCCAAGCAGAAGCAGGGCCTCGCAGGGGGCCTCAAGGGGCCTGCCGAAGGCTTTTGAAGGGGTTTCGCAGGTGCAGGCACTCCCGCACAAGCCCTGCGTGGAGCATTCGACTGCGCCCACCTACCCCAATAGAGGTGCGACGAGTGGCGGAATCAGGGCTTCGGGTCTACGGCAGGGTTTGGAGTTGTTTTGCCTCAACCAACCTCAAGACCTTCACCTGCTCGGCCCAAAGGCCCCTTTAAGATACTGTACCCCAGATATGCCCCAATGAGGTACCCTCAAGCCTTCTTGCAGGTAACCCCTCAACTGGGTGTGATGGTTTTGGGCTTCAGGAATTTGATGCTTCCTGAGTGCTATCTTGCTCGGTGAAGCTGCTTGCAGGGTTACAAGCCAAAGTCTGTGGATAGTCATAAGTCCGGTGTGGTGGCTTCGGAACTGAAGACTGTCTTCAGGATGGACTTGGCAGATGCGTATAACCATCTCAAGCCTGATACAGAAGTCCCTAGATACATCTTCCCCCTCCACACATCCCAAATGTATCGAAGCCACCGATGATGAGAAGGCGCTCGCATCACTCGCTGGCCCCAGGAGTGGCACAGACGTCTCAGGGCAGCATTGGCAAGGGGGAATAGGGGCATTTCCGAAAACACTTACTTAGTCAAGGGTTGAACTTTAAACTTTTTGGGGTTTCCATGTGTAGTAGGAATAATGAAGCTAAACCTTTTCTTATTCCTTGGGCATTGAAGAAGGAAGAATAGGGGACCGGACCCTTCTCATATACCCCCAGAATATCACAATCCTTCATGTAGGAACCCCCCAAAAAGGTACAGTACCCCATGTATGGAAACCTCTAGGCGGCTCACGAAAGTCAACCCTAAACCCTAAACCCTAGCATTCTCAGGTGCTGATCCTCGACCCGCCACGGCGCGGACTGGCCAATCGGCGCTGGGCCCAGGGTCTCGTGGGCGGCGAGGCCCGCGCGTTGGGGTTTTTTGGTGTTTCGCTGAGTGTTTTTGTAGGAGAGGTTTAGGGTTTAGGGTTTAGGGTTTAGGGTTTAGGGTTTAGGGTTTAGGGTTTAGGGTTTAGGGTTTAGGGTTTAGGGTGGGGTGTCGGGGAGTTTTTGAGCTTTAAGGAGTTTAGGGCTTCTGGGTGCTTTTGAGGGGGGAGAGGGGAAGCTAGAAGTTTTGGAGGAGGTTGAGCTCCAGGGTTCTTAGCGGCTGGTGGGGCTCAAGGCTTGACAACCGCCTGGAAGCAAGCCTCTGGCTTGTGTTTGTTCTATGACCCGGAAGCCATTCAACCTTATAGCTTGCTTAAGTCCTGTACAGCGTCAAACTATAGTTGGAGTACCCCCAAACCCTAAACCCTAAACCCTAAACCCCAAACCCTAAACCCTAAACCCTAAACCCTAAACCCTAAACCCTAAACCCTAAACCCTAAACCCTAAACCCTAAACCCTAAACCCTAAACCCAACCTCAGCGGATTTGCCAGGCCGAGGCTGCTGCCATTCGCAGCTCGTCGGTGCGTGCAGCTGCGCGGCTAAACTTCGTTTTGAGGGCTTAGGGTTTAGGGTTTAGGGTTTAGGGTTTAGGGTTTAGGGTTTAGGGTTTGGGTGTTCCCCCTTTTTACTAACAGTCCTTCATAGGGATCATAATAGGGGGTACTATAGTCCCTATTAAGGAGCTGTTAGTATAAGGGGGAGCATCCCAGCTTATAGGGCTCATGTTTATTTGGGGGGCCTCCCCCTTATACAAACAGTCCTTAATAATTAGGAATTATGGTATTATGGTTCCTTATGAAGGACTGTTAATATAAGTGTTAGTATAAGGGTGAATATCCCAAGCTTAGGGTTCTGCGAGAGGGGTTGGCTTTTGGTATAGGTTGCTATTACTCTATCTACAGTTTAGGTGTCTTCGGCTCTCCCGTTGCGGGTTTCAGGATACAGGGTAGAGTGCTGGGACAATTCCCAAACCGCCCCGAAATACAAATAACTTAAAAGCCTTTTGTCAGGAGGCCAACAATTATGGGTTGAGGGCTTAGGGTTCATGATTTTTGCTACCTTTGGGATCCAGGTTGAAGGCGGGGTGAGGGTCTTCAAAATCCTCGAAGAGTACGCCTCTTAGCATTTGGTAGAGACTCGAAATTGGTGGACCCTGAGCGGACCCGCCCTTCCACCCCTGTAAACCCTGCAAACCCCCAAGCCCGAAACCCTAACACTCTTAGCCTTGGCTTTAACAAGCCAACCACCCGGAAGAGTTGCGGTTTAGGGTTCCGGTTCAGGGTTTAAGATTTAGGGTTTAGTGTTTAGGCTTTAAGGTTCAGGGTTTCGGAACGTCATGCCATGTTTTGGGGCAGAACAATCCCTTTCCTTCCCCCTGGTTGTTTCATAACGAACTCGGAAATTGGAAGCCAGATCCCCGCCTGTAAAAAGTCACATCCTCATTTACGGGGACGATGTAGGGAACCGAATTCCTTAGTAAGAAACAGAATGTTTCGGAGGTGATCTACATGAGCTGACACTTGGCTCCACATGGACCAGTGCTGTCGGGTGCCCCCAACCCTCTGCACCCTCAACCTTAAACGGGCCATGCACAAGATCAAAAAGATGCTTAGCCCTAAACCAAAACCCCAAACCCTAAATCCCCCTAAAACCTCCAGAACCCCTAAAGCCCCCCAAAAGCCCCCCTAAAGCCCCCTAACCCTAAATCCCCCAAAAACCCCTGGAACTCCTAAGGCCCCCCAAAAGCCCCCCTAAGGCGCCTTAAAGGTTCTTTTTAATCTTAGACCGCAGTGTGGGTCTCGTGGAGGGAGCTGAGGGACCCCAACACTTGCGATGTGTTGAGAGGTATTTGGGGGTTTAGGGTTTAGGGTTTAGGGTTTAGGGTTTAGGGTTTAGGGTTTAGGGTTTAGGGTTTAGGGGGGTTTACGAAATTGGGGGACCCTAAAAGAGACCCCAAACAGCAGCATTCCCTTGTAAGAAGGAAATAAGGTACCCCAATTTCGAAAGCCACCATTTGGGTTCAAGGTGAGCTAGTTGGGTTCAGGGTTTAGGACGTAGGGTTTATGGTTTAGGGATACTTGCAGGTTCATGGGTATAGGCTCATCAAGAAGGCGGCCTATATTATGACATTATCCAAGGCATTTTATTCCTACTCATAGCTACACACGAAGCTTTGAGCAGGGTTCAGGGTGTAGGTTGTATAGGGTTTCATGCAGGTGCTACATGGAGGGGGAGAGGGAGAAAGGGAGAGAGAGAGAGAGAGCGCACTGCTTGTGTGTGTGTGTGTAAAGGAGGGGGGCTAAAACCAATCCGTTTATTGGGTTTAGGCTTCGGGTTTCAAACCCGTAAAAGAGGATATTGGAGTCTCTCTAAGGTGGTCATGACAGCTTCATGGCCGACGCCGACCGCCTCACTGGCAAGAATCCCCGGGCCGCTGTTAAATGCATTAACAGCGGGGGAGCCAGTTCGGGTTTAGGGTTTAGGTTTTAGCGTTTAGGGTTTAGGGAGGGGTTAGGCCCTAAACCCTAAACCCTAGACCCTAGACCCCAAACCCTAAGCCGGGCTCCCTCTGAGGCTGAGGCATGCTACCTCGCCCTAAACCCCAAGAACCTCACGGAGATGGCTAATGGCTCCCCATTGTTCACTTATAGGGTTTAGGGCCCAGTAACCCTTAGTTGTCCAGTATCCTAGGAAAGCTAAAGGTTAACCTTTGGGTGAAAAAGGCTAAAGGTCACCTACTCTACTGCTAAGAACCATAGTAGAACAACGGCATCCCTGTTTGGGTTGCCTACTTTTGAAAAAGACGCCGACCTAAAGGGCACTAAAGGGCAAAAGGGTACCACTGGGCAAATTCATTACTTGAAGACTCATGGGTAGGCAGTTGTTAAGTAAGTAGGGCTATAAGTACGTCAGGTTACCTGAAGAGTAAGCTTACTCATCAAGGTATCTACTAAGAACTACCCGCGAACCTGCGAGTTATGAACTTAACAAGGCATACTACCTCACCCTAAACCCAAAACCCTAGAAACTCCCTAAACCCTAAACCCTAAACCCTAAACCCTAGGGTTGGGAGCCCGCCCCGAAAGCCCGAAACAATTCTACCCCTTCGGCCTCACAATGCAACTTGGCTTGGTTGCCCGGATCCTACATCTATGCGGTCCATGACCCCTGAACCCTGATGCCACCGCAATCCCTGGGCCAAGGCTGATGACACCTGGGGTCCTCCATTTCAGCTCCAGTCCTTGCGTCCCGCGGGTGAGTTTATTGGTTCGGGTTTGGCATTCCGGAGGGGTTTGCGGTTTTGGGTTTAGGATTTGGGGTTTGGGGTTTAGGGTTTAGGGTTTAGGGTTTGTCGGGTTGTCTAGGACGGAATCCCTGTTTGAGGTTTACGCGGAGCAACCCCCGCTCCGAATGCGAAGATCCAACAGCCAAGACAGTTTCCTTGTTTAGGTGTTTACACGTTACGATAAGGCTTTAGGGTTTAGGGTTTAGGGTTTAGGGTTTAGGGTTTAGGGACACCCTAAGCCCTTTCCGCTCAACCCGACGAGCCCAAGAGCAAGACTGGTTCACGGCAAAGCAGATTCCTACGAAGTTAACTAGACGTTATTGGATGATGCAACTATAGATATGTATTTTTGAATTAAGTACACGTATATGCACATAGAAATAGATATATATACACACACACACACATATATATGTATATAGAGATAAAGATGTATGTAGTAACAATAACAATGATAGCTAGCACAATAGCAGCATAATCGCATAAAGTCTAATTTAACTTAGTAGGAATTAGATGCCTGTTCATAAATAGCTATTTGTATATGTATATATATATATATATGCACATATATATATATGGTCACCCCCCCCCAATGGACCCACCGCGGGCCTTGATCTTTGCAAAAGTACCGCAAATACCGATAAAACCTATGCTGTCTGGTGATTTTCCGGTGACCGGATTTTTGACTGTATTCCTTAATTCACCCTCTCACACACGCACGGAGGGTTTTTCTTTCTGTTGGCTTTTGTTTATAATTTAAGATCTAGGCATTTAAACCTAAGCCTGCAAAAAAAAAAACCTTAACCTTTAAACCCTGTAGGGTTAAGGTTTAAAGGTTAAGGGTTTAAGATTTAGGCATTTGAACCTATGCCGGTAATTAAAGCTAAGCCCTTAACCTTTAAATTCTATCGGGTTGAGATTTTTACAGGTTTAGGGTTTAAGATGTAGGCATTTAAACCTAAGCCTGCAACTAATTTTAAACCCTTAACCTTTAAACCCTGTAGGGTTAAAGTTTAGAGGCTTAGGGTTTAATATTTAGCCATTTAAACCTGTAGCCAAGCCCTTAACCTTTAAACCCTATAGGGTTAAGATTTTTAAAGGTTTAGGATATAAGATGTAGGCATTTAAACCTAATTAAGCCTGCAACTAATTTTAAACCCTTAACCTTTAAACCCTGTTGGGCTAAGGTTTTAAAGGTTTCGGGCTTAAGATTTAGGCATTTAAACCTATTCCGGCAATTTACGCTAAGCCTCTAACCTTTAAACCCTATAGGGTTAAGATATTTAAAGGTTTAGGGTTTAAGTTTAAGGTTTAGGTATTTAGACCTATGCCGGCAGTTCATATTGAACCCTTAACCTTAAACCCCATAGGGATGAGATTTAAAGGTTTAGGATTCTTTACTTAGACATTTAAATCCAAGCTGACGATTCAACCTAAACCCTTAACCTTTAAACCCTATAGGGTGAAGGTTTAAAGTTTTAGGGTTTAAGATTCAGACATTTAAACCTAAGACAGCGATTAACACTAAGCCCTTAACCTTTAAACCCTATAGGGTTAAGGTTTAAAGGTTTGGGGTTTAAGATTCAGGCATTTAAAGCTAAGTATGTAATCAATTTGTCACCCTTAACACCTCTAAACTCTGTAGTGTGAAGGTTTAAAGGCTTAGGGTTTAAAAAAAAACTAAGCCCCCTAAGCCCATAGAGTTTAAACCTTAAGGGTTTAAGGTTTACGCATCTATTCCTTAACCCTAAACCCTCTAGGGTCAGGACCCTAAAGCCCTCGGCAATCAAGCCTAAACCCTTGACCTTCAAACCCCATAGGATGAAGGTTTAAAGGTTGGGGTTTAAGACTTAGGCATTTAAACCTAGAGGGCATTTAAGCCTTAATCCTAAACCCTTTAGGGTCAGAACCTTAGCACCCTATAGGGGTCTAGCACGTTCAAAGGCTTGAACCCTACAGGCGCTGAAGGTATACATGTCCTATCGGTTTTTAAACCATTACACCCTGTAAGAAGGTTTAGGGTCTTTTCGGGGTCTATCTCTAAATTTCTCACGGGGTTAACCCTGCAGGGTTTAAAGTTAAAGGTTTAGGGTTAAAGGTTAAGGCAATACCTATAGGATTAGAACCTTATAACCCTGTAGTGCATGAGGCTTAAACCCCTAAAACTTAACCATCTTTTTCTCGAGAAAACCAAAAAAACCAAAAAAACCAAAAAAAACCAAAAAAACCATCTTTTCCAAAACTATGGGGCTGGGGCCTCCAAAAGATGGTTTTTTTGGTTTTCTCGAGAAAAAGATGGTTTTTTTGGTTCGAAACCATCTTTTTCTCGAGAAAAAGATGGTTTTTGAGCAGCCGCTCTTCGAAAAACCATCCTTTTCTCGAGAAAAAGATGGTTTTTAGAGATCTTACCCTGGAACAACCATCTTTTTCTCGAGAAAAAGATGGTTTCCGGAGGTCTTGTCCTGGTAAAACCATCTTTTTCTCGAGAAAAAGATGGTTTTTGGAGGTCTTCTCCTGGTAAAACCATCTTTTTCTCGAGAAAAAGATGGTTTTTCGAATGATGGTTGCTCAAAACAATCTTTTTCTCGAGAAAAAGATGGTTTCGAACCAAAAAACCATCTTTTTCTCGAGAAAACCAAAAAAACCAAAAAAACCATCTTTTCCAAAACTATGGGGCTGGGGCCTTCAAGAGATGGTTTTTTTGGTTTTCTCGAGAAAAAGATGGTTTTTTTGGTTCGAAACCATCTTTTTCTCGAGAAAAAGATGGTTGTTGAGCAGCCGCTCTTCGAAAAACCATCTTTTTCTCGAGAAAACGATGGTTTTTGGAGATCTTGTCCTGGAAAAACCATCTTTTTCTCGAGAAAAAGATGGTTTTTGGAGGTCTTGTCCTGGTAAAACCATCTTTTTCTCGAGAAAAAGATGGTTTTTGGAGGTCTTGTCCTGGTAAAACCATCTTTTTCTCGAGAAAAAGATGGTTTTTAGAAGAGCGGCTGCTCAAAAACCATCTTTTTCTCGAGAAAAAGATGGTTTCGAACCAAAAAACCATCTTTTTCTCGAGAAAACCAAAAAAACCATCTTTTGGAGGCCCCAGCCCCATAGTTTTGGAAAAGATGGTTTTTTTGGTTTTTTTGTTTTTTTGGTTTTTTGGATTTTTTTGGTTTGTTGGTTTTTGTTAGTTTCTTGTTTTGTTGTTTTTTGCCTTGATCTGGCTAGGACTCGGCTGCCATCCGCGGTGGGTCCATTGGGGGGGGGTGAGCATATATATATATATATATGATCCTTTATCCATGAGATGTCTTCAGATTGTTCTCTGCATTTTTCGTGGGGGACATGGGTGTCGGCCAACGCACAGAACTTTGAACTTAGCCCCTGAGGCTTATGGGGCACAGGGCTTTGGCAGGTTTGATGTTGTGTGGTGATTGGGGCTAACCTCAACCCTAAGCCCTCAAAGCCTGTGTACTGTAGGGGTCGGAATAACTACTAATAGCATTCCCTTCTGGTCCCTATGGTCCCTTACATAAATAATAGCTAAACCGAACCTGTAGGGTCCAACTTAGAATTCAGGGTTTGGGGGCTTGGACATGGATTTCGATGCCGACTGTTGAGTCCACATAGTGTCTGACGAGTTGTGCCTTGCTTGGGGTACCCTAACCCTAAATCCTGTAAACCCTGGTGCTTGGGATTCAAGGTGCTATCCTGGTATTCCTATGTTCCTGGGGAAGCAAACCCTAAACCCTAAACCCTAAACCGTAAACCCTAAGCTAGCCGAAGGCTGCTACGACATGTTTCCCTTCACGCCACACATCGAAACCCTTGGCGTCTTCGTGCGCGAGAGAGTCGGCGATGGACGGCGCCCCGAGTCCATCGACACTTGACCCCTCTGCTTGGGATTCAGGGTTTAGGTTTAAGGTTTCGGATTTAGAGTTTAGGATTGTGACAGCAAGGGCGAAGCCCTATTCTAAATATTATTGAGTCGAAACTGTATGTCTTCACGTTTCCTTTGCACCATGGCCCATGCCACCCCCGGAAACAGAGCTTTGTTTCCGAGAGCGCCCGCCCCAAACCCAAAACCCTAAACTTTACACAGAAGGGCCTGCCATGGGGCCAGCGTTTGGACATTCCGCATTTCTGTGTCAACATATTTCGCTTGGGTCTGTGTTTGGGGTCTCGTAGTTCTCATGGCAGGCCCTTCTACATAGCATCATGTTGCTAGGGCAGGGAGCGGTACATTCTGCACTAAACCTAAACCCTAAACCCTAAACCCTTTTTTAAAACCCCAAATCCTGAACCCTGAGCTGCACACCTCAGACCCTGAGCCCCAAGAGCCAATGAACGTGATTCCACCAGAGGCCATAATTCCGAGCGCTCCATGTCGATTCAAGCACTGGCTTTGCGATTGACCTAGTAAGGACTTCGAGTTGGCGATTTAGGGGTATTGGGGTGTTGGGCTCTGGGCCTGAGTGCAGCGCCTTCTGCAAGTGCTGTGGGACCGAATTGCTCTGCAATCTCCCGGAGGGAGCTAAATACAAGGTCCATCGCGCAAGTTCTGCCATCCTGGCTCAAGCTGTCAAGCGCTAGCTTCGCAGCGATCTTGACTGGTTTTGAGATGCCAAGCGTTAGCTTAGCGCTCGCTCGGTTTCTGATGCAGCATTGGCCCGGTGCTTCATGGCAGAAGGCAGAAACGGTGCTTGGAGAAGTACAGCATTGGGTGTTCGGCGGCAAAGTGCAGGGCCGCCAAGGCCAGGAAGCGCAGATTGCTTAAGAGTGTTTCAGGTTAGTGCGCGCTGGGTTTTCGCAGGGTGGCTATGTCGCTGAACTGGCCCTCTCCCTCAGGCGTCAGCAGATCGGACAGGGGAGTTTGGCAGCATTGGCAACTTGACCTGCCCTGCAGGCGCTTGCTGCAGCATGTTCGCGCAAGAACCGCGGTGCCTTCTCCAAAGTACCAGAGCCGCATTCCCTGCCGGTATCCAACCACTCCGCCCAGAAGCTTACGAGTACTCGTAAGCTTCTGAGCGGAGTGGTTGGATACCGGCAGGTGGATGCGGCCCTAGGTACCTTGGAGAAGCGCCGCGGTTCTTGTTGGAGAAATATGCGAACATGCTGCAGCAGGAGGGAAGTGTTATCTGAGAGCTTGCCAGCCCAGCATCCATGCCTCCAGACACGTTACATCAGGTGATGAGATCCGCAGCTGGAAGGGCGTTAACTTCTTACAACTGTCGAAATGGATGGCAGCGTGTGTTGGTTGATCAAGACGATTGTGCAAGATCCTGCTGAAGCCCTTGAGAGGAGCACACAGAAGCCCAAAGGCAATGGTGATGTGTAGAATCAGCAAGGGCGTAGAAAGGTGGCCTGAATTGAAACGCCTTCCATTGAAGCGGGGGTATGCGCCTGCATGGCATGCATGGCAGGCTGGAGCAGCAGGCAGTACGATTGCCAACCCACGTGCACGAGGTGCTCTTTGCTCTGGAGGTCACCTTGGATTGGTCATCCGAAGCACCACGCATCCAGAAACCCTACATGTGGGGGGAAGAAATCCCTCGTGCAGGTGGTAGTCGGTGTGTCTTTTATTGGGGGGAGGGCCCTAAACCCTAAACCCTCAGCCCTGAACCCTAAACGCTATATAAACCCTAAAGGGGAGGGGGGAGGGGGCTCTTCCTGAACTCCCAGGAGCCGGACAGGTTGCAAGTGTCGCCCGAGGACAGGAGCAAAGAGTTGTTAAACAAATCCGACATTCTGCTCAAGCCCCTAAACCCTATAACCCTAAACCCGAAATCCTAAACCCTAAGCCCTCAAGGGGGTGTGCTCTTTCAAGGCTCGACTGGAAGGTCTTCATGGGAAGCTGGGAATAGGGCTATTTATGTGCCTTATATTTTTAACATATGAGAATGCATTAGAATATATTTTGAACAAAATATGTATCATATTCTATTCGATTATATTTTGCTAATAGTGTAGAATATATATATATATATATATGTATGTTTATTTAGTTCTGTATTATCTGCCCATGAACCTTCAAGTACGAAATCTCCCCAGGAGAAGCTGCAGTGCCAATTCTTCATCGGCATCGAGCAGGATGCGGTTTCCAGTGCCGTGTGGGGATGTTAGGGTGTAGAGTTTAGGGTTTGGGGTTTGGGGTTTAGGGTTTAGGGTTTAGGGTTTAGCGTTATTGAGTTATAGGGTATAGGGTTCAGGGTTTAGGGTTTAGGTCTTAGGGACTTAGGTGTTGCAGCGGTGACAAGTTGACAAGCAGCTGACTGTTCGTTTGTTTTTTTTTCGGGAGGGGGGGGGGTGTTTCGGATCCCTTAGAAACCCCTTTACACAAACATCAAAACTGGGTAGAGTGACGGCTCAGCATGCCTCAGAACTGGCAGGGTGCCCTCCAACCAATACAGTTGCTAAGTCATTACGAATCGGGGTCAGAGACATGGGTGTTTGGGTCAGGGCAATAGTCCCTAACAACGCCGACATGTGTATAACAAGAACTGCACACCGTGCCCATTCGGATTCAGTTGGCCCCGACTAAGCACCCTTAAAGTTCATAGGGATCTTTCAAACGGCTTGAACATCTGTTCTTTAGTTGAGGGGTATTGGGCCCTGAACCCTGAACCCTAAACTTAAGGCTTAGGCCCCCCCCCCCAACCTTCCGCAGCATTTGCGCCATATTGCAGCACACCCTAAACCCTAAACCATGTGCCTAACGCGAACTCCGGAGGACGCCGAGTTTAATGTGCGCCAGCGCATTTTCGGAGAGCGTGGTCATCACATGCCGCTTGGATGAAGCCCTCGTGTGGCCTCCTTTCACTTTTTGCTTGTTTTAGGGTTTAGGGTTTAGGTTTAGGATTTAGGGTTTAGGGTTTAGGTTTAGGGTTTAGGGCCCCGCCTTGAAAGGGAGTTGTCGTGCAAAAAAGAATACTTTGAAGCCTCATGTGTAGGTAGAAGTAAACCTTATCCCTCAACCTTCAACCCTCAACCCTCAACCCTCAACCCTCAACCCTCAACCCTCAACCCTAAACCCTAAACCCTAAACCCTAAACCCTAAACCTAGCCGCCCCGTAAACCAACAAGCACAAGCAGGAAGGTCATCGCCAAGCAGACGGGGGCCAAGCTGCGACTCCGTGGGCGCGGCTCTGGCTTCAAGGCAGGGGCTTTTGGGGCTGGAGGGTTTGGGGTTTAGGGTTTAGGGTTTAGGGTTAGTTTTGTTTTTTGTGTTTTTATTGCGGGGCAGGGGGGGTGTTTGGGGCTGGGTTTGAGGGTTTGGGGTTTACGGTGTGGGTTAGGTGAGGGTCGAGTGGCCCCTAAACCCTTTTGAACCCACAAACGTATGAATGCTATCGTGGCCAGGAGGGGCCCGAGCGCCGGGTTTCTTCCGACCCGCTGATGCTGTGCGTGAGCAGCACTGAAGATGCAGGCAAGTTGGGGGTTTAGGGTTCAGGGTTTAGGGCTTGAGGGTTTGAGGGGGTGTAGGGTTTAGGGTTTCAGGGGTTTAGGGCCTGAGGGTTTTAAGGGTTTGGGGGTTAAGGGTTCAGGGGTTTTAAGGCTTGAAGGTGTAGGATTCTGGGGTTGGGGTTGGGGCCCTAACCCCAAAGCCTAGGTTTCCAACTTCTGTAGGGCAGGCTTGGGTCCAATAGAAAGGCTCTGCGAAAGGATCTGTGCAGAGAGTCCGGGAGAAGATCCGACAACTCGGAGCTCTTCAGGTTACGATCCTAAACCCGAACCCTAAACCCGAAACCCTAAGCCCTAAACCCTAAACCCTAGAACGCATGTACGGTCGGAACCCCAGACTCCTAGACACTGGGCCACTCAGACGCACCCACGCATTCATTTTAGCGGGGTTTCGGGTTTCGGGTTTCGGGTTTAGGGTTTAGGGTTTAGGGTTTAGGGCATCAATCCCCGGGCTTCCAGCCTTGTCACTGCAGCGCGGAACCCTGAGTCCTATTCATGGTCCATCCTGTTGACAGTCCCTCAGCTCTGCCCCTTTACAAGGGTTTAGGGTTTAGTGTTTAGGGTTTAGGGTTTAGGGTTCAGGGTTCAGGGTTCAGGGTTTGGGGTTTAGGGTTTAGTGTGTTTCTCTCTGTCCACTCTTCAGGACACCAAGAGGCGGAAACTCAGCTGCACTGTTTTAGGGTCTAGGGTTTGCCAGCAGCAGCACCAGCACCAGCAGAGCGACTGGGAGCTCCCGGGTTATCAACCCTGGGCCCTAGAGGTGTGCTGAACCCTCCTTTCTATCTGTCCACCGTTCGGTCTATATGTACGATGATTGTGTGTAGTTTTTGTTGTTTATTGCCGGGGATAGGTTTTGCTTCTGGGGCCCAAAACTTGTGGGAACCCTAAACCCTGAACCCTAAGCCCTAAACCCTAAACCCTAGACCTAGTTGAAGGTGAACATTTTGGAGGTTCCGCTGTCACCTTGAGGTGAGACTCGTTGAGGAGCTGCTGACTGATGTTCACAACCAGCATCCTGAAATGCACGTTTAGGGTTTAGGGTGCTCAGACTGTGGCCTGTTCAACTAGAATGGCTCCAAGTGAGCAGTGTTTTTGTAACTTGTGTTGGTAGTTGTCTTGGATTTTGTGCATCAAAGCTGGGCTGCTGCAACTACTCCTGCCTGCTTCGGCATGCCTTCGATTAAAAGGGTTTTTAGTGTTGGGATCTTGTCTCAAAGGGTCAAAGAGGTTTGGGGTGGAGCTTGCGCTTTGATATGTGAAAGGTCAGCAAGTCAGTGCCTCATCATCTGCTCAGGTTCAGTCGAGTCTTAGTTGATTCCACTGCCCATGGCGCGTCCTACGGGCGTTGTTCTCATTAGGGTCCCTTCTTGTGGGCTGTATGTTGGGAGCCCCAGAGTATAGGAAGTAGTACCAATCAAGGGATGGGGACCCAACCCCCCATATGTTGGGTTGTTCCCTGCTATAATCCCTATTAAGGAGCTGTTCGTATAAGGGGCAACATCCCACCCTTGAACGATCTCAGAGCTCACGTCCCTGCACTACCGCCGTAGCGGAGAGGATGCAGTGATGCCGTTGGAACGCTTTGTTTCATTAAGTTCTGCCTCTGTTCCATTGCTGACACTGATGAGTCGGTTCCTGTGCAGCGTGCACACAAGTGTCCACCTTTGCACACGAATTCTATGATGTCTCTCCGGTTCCTGTGGCTCTTTTGGATAGAAAGGGCCCTGTTATAGCTTTGTACGAGCATCATGCCTCTGTGGTGTTCAGATACAATCCTACGCCCCAAACATGAAACAAATGCCTACACCCAAAACCCTTGTATCCCAAACCCTAAAAAAATCACCAACATCTTCGGCCTTTGGCTTTTGTGTTCTCAGACTCGGACCCAGCATGCAGGGCTTAAGCACGGGCCGCGCTGAAAGCTCACAGCCTTTAAGCTTTCTCACCCCCCGAAGACCACTTTTCAACCGTAGCAATGATGAAAGTAACAAAAATCGCCCTGAACCCTACTCCCTAAAACCCCTAAGCCCTAAACCCTGAGCCCCACCTCCACCCTGCATCCGCTCTGCACTCCTTCGTTGTGCCCCCGAGGTATCGTGAGTTCTGTCACTCCACCGGCCGCAGAGCTCCCAATCTAGAGGCCCCCAGCGCAGCAATGTTGGGCCCACTGACCACCCCACCTCACGGTTTAGGGTTTAGGGTTTAGGGTTTCGGGTGTAGGGTTTAGGGCCTCCCCCAGACAGGAGGCTTGTAGGGTTTAGGGCTTAGTAATCGTAATAGGTTTAGGGGGTTGAATCCTAAACCTTAAACCCTCAACTGCGGCCCCGGCAGACAAAGCCAAGGGTTTGAGATGGGCGCCGCGCCTAGAGCTTGACATCCTGACCCCCACCCTAAACCCCAAACCCCAGACCCCAAGCCCCAAACCCTAGACCCTAAACCCTCAAGACAAAATAAATTGAAATTGTATGTGGTCTCATTCTGAAGTTTCAAGTTATTTGTCTGAACAGCTGACAAGCTGAGTTTAAGTAAATTAATCCAAAACACTTCTGAGGCCAAATGCTCAATTTACTATTTGTCTGAACAGCTGACAAGCTGAGTTTAAGTAAATTAATCCAAAACACTTCTGAGGCCAAATGCTCTATTTACTTAAACCTCTCCCCTCCCCCCCTCCACATCCACCTCTCATCCCCTCCTCTCATCCCGTCCTCTCATCCCCTCCTCATCCCCCCCCCCCCCCCCCCCCAAGATCTCCTGCCAGAGCTATTTCAACAGATCTCCCTCCAGATCTCACCCCAGATCTCCCCCCAGCCCACATCTCCCAATCCCCCTCCCAGATCTCCCCCCACATCCACCACATCTCCCCCCAAGATCTCCCCCACATCTCTTCCCAAATCTCCCAGATCTCCCCCCAGATCTCCGCCCAGATCCCCCCCCACCCAGATCTCACCCAAGATCTCCCGCCAACTCTCCCTGGTCCGCGAGAAGCTCCAAACAGGTTCAGAAATGGTCCAAAAACCTCATGTTTGGTCCGGGAGAAGCCCCAACAAGCTCAGAAATGGTCCGGGAGAAGGCCAAAGAGGCTCAGAAATGGTCCGGGAAATAGTCCGGGAAGGCTTAGAAATGGTCCATCCCCCTCCCCCCACCGCCTCCCGACTCTCCCCCCATCCTCTCCCCCGCCCTTCCCCCCCCCCTCCTCCTCCCCCCCTCCCCACTCCCTTCAAAAATGAAAACCTAGTTCCAAAAACTCAAACGGTTCGTTCAGAACTTTCGTTCAAAACTTATTGGGACCCAAACCCTATACAATTTCTTGAGTTGGGCCCGTAACGATTTTATAGGATCTCATTTTATTTGTGATCGTGATACGAGCCTCCAAATTATTTTCTAATTCGGGGTGGTGGTGGGATTTGAATATATGGAAGCGAATTTATGGATTCGTATTGATATGTTGGGGTCTTCTGAGATCTTGGATATTGAAATATAAGAAATTTATCAAAGTATTTTCTTTTGGATATTGCCGAACATAAATCTCTATTCGTCATTGGGATTCTATAGAAACCGTTTCTCATATGCAATTCTCTCTTTGAGATTCGATTAGAATAATTATATATTCATATTTTTTCGGTCAAATCGAAATCTCCCCGTAGATTCCCCCGACTTATTTGAAATCACGCGACTACGAGACGAAATGATAATCAAAATGAAATAAAACCCTAACCCCTAAACCCTAAACCCAAACAATTGACCTTGTCCGGGGCTCAACAATAAGGTCTGGGCAGACCTCTGCACAGTTTTTGTTGAACGGCGGGCCCTTTCTGGGCACCCAAACTCTGGGATTCCTTTTTCCTAGGAAATATCGTACTTCTACATACATAATATATATATATATATACATATATATATATATACATATGTATGTGTGTATGTCCGTATGTATGTGTGTATGTGTGTGTGTGTGTATCTGTATACACATTTAGCGGCGTGTGTATGCAATATATATATATATGTATATATATATATATATATATATATATATATATTTATATTTATATTTATATTTATATTTATTTATATTTATATTTATGTTTTTATTTGTATTTATGTTTTTATTTGTATTTATATTTATTGATTTAATTATTATTACTTGGTTTATTTTAAGTCCTATGGAGACGACCCTAAATCTTAACCCCCGATACCCTAAACTCCAACGGTTTGGGGTTTAGAGTACTCCCTGCACAGGTGGTCGTCAATCATGGCCCCCGTCCCGGCAGCAGGTGCGCCTGAAATCTCGGCTTCCGAGGGCCTAACCAAAACATGCAATATCCCTTAAAAAGGCACTTAGGGGGGGGTTGGAAGTACCCTAATCACCCTAAACCCTAAACCCTAAACCACGTGGATTTCAAGTTTCTTTGATTGGGTGCGGTTCAGCGGGCCAAGCGCTTTCCCAACCTGGGTCCGGAGACCGTTTCCGGTTTGTGTGTATCCCTAGAGGGTCACCCTAAACCTTAAACCCTAAACCCTAAACCCTAAGTTGATTTCCTCGACTGACCCGAAAAAAGCACCTGGGGTCTAGCGTACTGCAACCGTAGTTAGTGTAACTACTGCTTGGAATACGAAGCAAAAGCAGGACACTATTGCCCATTTACATATATGGGTACTGGTAAAAACGAATCATACTGATAATGGCAAAGAATACCAGAGCAAGCAGAACAAAGACAATTTACGTAATAGCAATAGGAACCACGAGAAACGAGAATATCCCAAAACCCTAAACCTTGAACCAGAATCATGAGTAGAATTATCATAGCCCTAAACCCTAAACCCTAAACAGAGAACCAGGTGCGGTCGTTCTGGCCTGGCAGACACTAAGCGTATCAAGGCCGCCCTCTGGTGTCATACGGGACCTGATATACAGACTTAGAGTTTAGGGTTTAGGGTTTAGGGTTTAGGATGACCGGAAAACCCCAGACCCGTTTAGGCGAGGAAAGCCAACAAAGCCCTTGAGCTGTGCATGTGCCAGGTAGCCACCTCCGCTGGTTTTCCTGCAGAGGCAGCGGTTGGTTTTTGAGGACCCTGGTTTGGGGTTTGGGGTTTGGGGTTTAGGGTTTAGGGTTTAGGGTTTAGGGTGGTTTTAAGTTTTGGAAAGGGAGCTCCTTTTATCTTGTCGGCATGCGTCTGGCTTCGTGTTGTTATGGGTAATGGGGGGCGGGGCTTAGGGTATGCTTCTGATGCACCAATGTAGTGGCCTAAGTTTGGGGAGTAGGGTTGAGGGCTTAGGTGGCGGGATAGGGGCTTGCAACGGCCTGGAGCGGGGGGCGGGGGGCAGGCAGAGGGTTTACGGTAAGGGTTGATTGAGGGTTTAGGGTTTAGGGTTTAGGGGAGGCGGGGCAGGGGGGAGGGGGGGGGGGAAGGCGGAGGGCAAGGGAGAGGAGGCCCGGGGAGCATCTGTTTTATGCTGCCCAGACATCTACGTAAAACCTAAAGCCCCAGCCCCCGAATTCCTGAAATTCTCGCTACCTGAACATCTTTAGTTGACGCTGAAAGGCGGCAACCAGCCACTAGTGTAAAGAAATATTCCGGCTGCAGTTTTTGAGGATCCTGGTTTTTCATGGTTTTGGATATGGAGCTCATTGTTCCTGTCAACATGCATCTGGCCATTCTTCGTGTTGTCATGGGTACTTGGGGGCAGGATTTAGGGTTCTGATGTTAATTACCCCGTTCCTTTGGGGTACTGGGTTCTTGGGTACTGTTTGTGGGAGTTATATGAGGGGCCGGTGCTTCGGGCGCAGGGCCCACAATGGTTCACAGGGTTTCCTGCCCTGCTCGCGGAACGAACTGCATGATTAACTAAGGTGTAAGTGTGGGGGAAAGGTGGCACTGAAAACTTCCGAAACCCGAAATCTTCTGAGAGCTCTGTGGTGAAGCCCTTCAGGCTTTTAGCATCCAGGAGTAACCTAGGAACAAGAAGGGCGCCCCTTTTGGTTTAAGGGGAACTATCAGAAAACCTAAACCTTCACAAAAGGGGGCAATACGGGCCTTCTCTCTGAAACAACCTTTCGGAAGCAGGGTTTAGTTAGTGTGTATGCAGACGTCCGTATAAATCTTGGTAAGCGTACCTTTGGGATGCTCGTACTACAAAACCCTAAGGAAATTGGGCAAGCACCCTACATAATACCGTCAAGGGCTTCAATCTGGTACGTATTTCCCTTGTCAGAACTATGGTAAGATTTCGGGGTGTTGATCTGAAATCCACAAGGGCTCCTCAGTTCGATCCCCTATGTGTACGTGTATATGTACATGTGTATATGCATGTATTTGTTTATCCCTATAAACACACCCGTAACAGCGGCTAATCGTACATCGGCCATGTGGTCAACTGTACTTGTGCAGGCTTTGGTGCACCAGGACCGGGCCTGTTGTAGTAATTTGACAGGTTCCCGGCGAAGGAGCGTACGAGGCATTGACTTGATAGCCCAGGACACAACGTGGGCCCTTCTTCCTAGTTGGGGTTAGGAAAGGGTACCCTTATTCTCAGGTTGCTCTTGGGCCTGGCACAGGGATTAGGGTTTTTGCCTTGAAATAGAGACCTGAACATAAAAACACATGCCAGGGCTGCTTTCGATGGACTGCCACTACACCAGGCATTGGCACACGGCGTTCATCCACACGGAGCTCTGCAAGCACGCAGCAGGAACCAGGCCACCGCACTCCCCCTAAGTCTTGAACGTTTTTTAGGGGTTTTGGGGTCTGGGTAAAGCCGAAGCCCTAAACTCAGAAGGTCGACAGAATGATCATCATTTGCATTGTGGTTCTTAGTCTTCAATTAGTGGAGGACACAGAGGGCGCTGGAGGATTTCGAGTTTCAGGCTTGAGGCTTTGGACACCAACCGTGAGGGTCATATGGGGGTTTACGACAATAGGGGTACCTTATTTTGGGTCCTTACTATCTGGGGATCCGACTATTTGGGGGATTGATTTTAGGGGTCCCTTACATCGTAAACCGAACTGTTACATTGGGGTTCTCACATCCGTCGTGGGGTCCTGCGAGAAGACACGGACACAGCCTCAGATTTTAGAGTACCCCGAAAGGGGCCACTCTTCTCGAGAACTGCCCAAAAGAATAGCCAATGTTTGCACAGTTCTGATACCCTCAAATTTATGCAGTCTGCTAGACCATGCTTACATCCACGAAGGAGGTAGCCAAGCATCGAAGAAAGAGAGAGCGAGAGAAAAGATTTAAAAATGGAATTATAGTAAGTAACTTGCCCCCAGGCCCCAAGTAAGGAAATAAAAACAAATGAAGTGAACAAAAGACTCTTCTCTGCACCTCCTGAATACCTACAAGCTGTTTTCTTAGGAAGGTAAATTGCCCAATCTTTCGGATGCATCAACACCCTTTTGTAAGGTCATGTAGATGACTGTCGGAGAACCCTCTCTTAGCCCTGGATCCTAGGGTTTAAAGTTTAGGGTTTAGGGTTTAGGGTTTAGGGTTTACCGACCCCCCAAACCCAGCAAGTTCCACCCTCCACCAGATGCAGCATGGTCGTCTCTCTGAACGGAAGCTTGCGTGTACGGCTTGGACACGACCGGCACCTTAAGCATTGCCATGGAGGGCGCAGTCGGGAGACCGCGAAGAAGTGAGGGGTTTAGGACCAGAGCTCTTGGAGATTTCAACCTTAAACCTAAACCTTAAACCCTAAGAGGCCTAGATCTGAAGGGGGCCCTTATTGCGGAATGTCTTCCAACCATCCCGGGCCATAGGAGTTCGCAGCATGTGGGACCTCGGGTCGAAAGTTTACGTACAAAGATTTGCACCGCCCGTCTGCCACGATGGGCCCCCGCCAGAGCAGAAAGCCGCGTTGCCTTTCCAGCTAGGGTTTATTTAGGGTTTAGGGTTTAGGGTTTAGGGTTCAGGGTACTCCCCACTACTCCCTAGGGCCCCCTAAGGCTAGGTTTGAGGAGTCTGGAGGGCGAGGTCAGTTTTTAAGCTTTGAGTTTTTTGACATGGTTGTTTTCGTGTTCGGGGTACCTACACGGCGTGGCAGCAGACCTGCCACGGATGGATTTTTCTTAAAAAATCAGTCGAGATATTTTACGAATATTTTGCATGAAACTATCCAATTCTTCTGATTGTAAATAAATTGTGATTTTGAGGAAAAATTATGGATGAGGCTCTTAATAATGGTCTCAAAAAATTTGTATTGCTAGAATGTGATCGTTGTTGGATTCTTAAATATTATTTTGCATTCTTTTGTTCTCCTTTTCATTTTTGAAAATCGAAGGCTTATTATTCGGATAAATCTTAAATTAATAATTTTGATTTCGTTCTATTATATGTATTTTTATTATTTAGATTTATGGATTTAGAATTTGGGATATGGGATAAGGATTGGGAGATGAGGATTCGATGGAATTTATTCATTTCAAATTTGTAATTGGGCACTTTCGGTTTGATATTAGAATTATTCTTTAGTTTTTTATTGACTTGAGACATGATCTTTTATATTCTACGAATTGATTTCTTTGAAGGATTTGTGTGGGTTATTCTTTAATTTCTGATTATTTGATTGGGGGTAATCTATAAATCTTTGTCTTCTTTTAATGGTGAATATTTCATATTTCTTTTTTTAGTATCTGCGAAAGTGTGGTATAAGGCGTTACGAAAGGGATAAATTGATTGATAGAATTTTTCATCTTCAATGCTTAAGTGAGTACGTTTAGGGGTTTCTGTAAATTGTATTCGTGGGATAAATTTCA
>CAJNDS010001623.1:0-12656 GCA_905221605.1 Symbiodinium natans | reverse complement strand
AGACAAGCCCGAATTTGCAGTCACACATACGCCGGTTGCTGCCTTGGCTGTAAAACCGATATACGATGTATGATATATGCTTCTCCTTGGTCATGGCATGTACCACATGCACTGGCATCATGCAGGTAGTGCACAATGGTGCACATGAAGTGTGGATGCATCAACTTGTGGCGACCTGTCCTTTCTGCCGGCCTGTTGCGCTTGAGCGACTTGTGCCGCTGTGTGCGCTGGCGCGCCGTACAAGTTGGCCGGGGCATGATATGGTGGACTGCCCTTAGTAGCTGCACGATTTGCTCAGCACCCCTAACAGCACAGAAACGACACTACAAAAAGGACCCGCTCCTCGCCGGCACCAATCGAGAAACCTGCTTCTTGATAACCTGGCTCTAAACTGCACGTGCATCTTGCAACAAGGCTAACATTCTGGCACCATTGAGGACAGCCTTGATTGCCATAGTATTCACCGCCAGGGTATGCACCGCCAGTGTACTCACCGCCATTGTATTCACTGCCAGGGTATGCACCACCAGAATATGCATCAAGCCTGACTGTTCAGGCAGCAACTGCTTCAAGCGGCCAGCATCTGACAACGCACCCCAGTAAAAAAAAAAAACACTTGGCCAGAGATGTTGTTGCGACAAATGACGGCGGGGCTTGTGGATAGGACATTGGCGTATGCTGGTGCATCACAAACTGCTGCTGCTCTCTGTCCTGCCAAAGAGAATCACATGGAAGCTTGCAGCACCGTGACGCCATTACTGCAGTTCATGCCGTCCCTGTTCCACCATGACATCATCATGAGCTTGTTCTTGCCTGCATGGCAGTTGCAAGCTTCATCTTTGTCTGACTAAAACCTCGTTCACAGCTGCGAGCACGGGTATGCGCGTGTGTGTGTGTGTGTGTGTCTCTTCTTCTGCAACATGGCAGGCCTCCTTTGGTTCGTGTTGGCTTAAAGCATTGTGTGGCTACTTTGCTCGGGTGGGTTTGCCTGGTTGGTTTCGGCTGGTGCATTGAGGGTGGCGGGGTGCCCCCCCCCCCCTCATATCCCTCATGCCTTGACGTGGCCATGTTGGCTCAAACCATCTCAAACCCCCGAAGCGCGCTTTCCCTTTGCGTTGACACTTCTTCTGCTGGGCTTGGAGGTCACAGGGACCCCCCCACGCTCGAAGTCCCGTTCTTCCGTTAAAGCCTCCTCAGAGTCTTCTTCTTCTTCTGCCTAGCGAAAAAAGCGAAGAGGCCCCCCTCGTGTGAAAGGGACCCGCCTTTTGGGCATCGTGTGGTTTGCTTCGGGCTACTCAATATCACCCTCCAGTGGTTGACTGTTTCCAGCAGAACTTGAAAGTCCTGGTGCAGGCATGTCTCGTCTATTCCTTGTGGTTCCCTTCTTTCTCGGCCTCCGTTGGCTGTCGAGGTTCTGGTCGTGGTTCGCAGCGGGTTGTTGAAGAGGCGTACGGGCTCGCCAGCGTTGGTGGGTTGCTTCCTCTCCTCCGGCTTCTTCGTTTTCTTCTGGGGCGTCCCCAGTCGTACTCAGGCTGTCCGTGGTGTGGTAGTCCTCGAGATCTGTGGCCTGCGTGCGAAGCATGTCCGCGAAGAGGTCCTCTTGTTCAGTTTGTGCTCCTGTCAGCATTCTCGTTCTTCAGCACGGCTCGGGGCTTCTGGTTGTGTTCACCTTTTTTTTTCTATCGAGCTCTCAAAGTGGAATGGTCTCGGTCGCTCTTCTCCTGGTTCCAGCAGGCAGCCTTGTGTTCTCTCCAGAGTCCTTGCCTTCCTGACGATTCCTGACGGAATGGGCGGCCGCGTGCTGCTCCCAATCTTGCTCTCCGATCCAATTTCTTGTTTGTTTTGCCGTCTTCTGCGTCGTTGGCGTCATTCTCTTCTTCCCTTTCTTTCTTTCTTTGGGCTTCTCCCTCGCTCTCAATCTGTCTCTCTCTGTCTCTCTGTATCACTCTCTCTCTCTCTCTCTCTCTCTCTCTCTCTCTCTGTGCAGTTTTGATTGTTGCGTCCGAGCTGCGTTTCTCCAATGCGCTCTTTTCAGAATCGAAAGAACGAACGAGCGGCATGACAAGCCAGCCGAAAATACGGCCGGCTATAAGGATAGTGACCCCACCATACAAGTGGAGAAACCAACCTGCAGCTGCCAAATATCTTGGTCTTGATTGAGTGTGCTTCTGCGCACTGCAAACAGGCCGGGCACCGATGGCAAGGTCAGGATATGGATACCAGGCATCTTCGCCCAGCTTGCTAAATGCGAAATGGGTGACTACAGCCTCAACATGCGAATGACGAGTTGTCACACGCCAAACGCCAAGACTGGGACGGCGATAAAGCAAGCAAACGCCAAGCTGCCCAGACTATGTTCGAAGCTGTTGCCAGAAATCCAGAAAGAAGCAAGAAACCATAAGCACAGCCACCTGGCAACACGTTCGTCCATGGTGTCGCATGCCATCTTTGATGCTGCGCACATCACACAAAAACGACCTGCCTAGTCTCTTCAAACTTCCGAACGCCGCCATCAGAACCCCAAGGAGTGATAAAATAATCCTGGTTGCGGCTGGATCATGCTACTAGCTGCTCTCGAACAGATACTAACATCGAGGATGTTCATGTTCAAGTTCTTCCGCACGCTGCAACATCAGAGCAAAGCATCGTCACCAATGAGATCACCAATACGATCAAGCTCACCTGGTGTGCAAAATGAAGATGCACCACTGGCTCTGGCCAGCTTTGTTAAACTGAAGGTGTTTGGTTCTGTTAAAACTATCCTAAGCAACACACTCACAGAACAATCGGATTTGTTTGAGACTGTAGATGGAACTGACGCGTCCCGAAAATCAAAAAACAACGAGATCAGAATGAGATCAAAATAGCAAGGGCTGGCAAATTTTTCCTCCCAAGATTTGAAAACTTCTGGCAGGCTCTATCGGCCTAACCCGTTTCCTATGTTCGTTTGGGATGTGTTTCTGATTTGTGTTCTCGTTGTTTTCGTTGACTCATTTTTGTTGACTGTAACTTGGGTTTTGCTTTAGTTTTTGAATAGCCCCCATGTTTTCGCAGGATTGCAGGATTTCAAACTCCCCGACGCAGGGGAGCGGATCAGAAGCAGGTCGAATGAGAAAATAACCCAAAAACCAACCAACCACAGGAGAACAGAAGGAGAAGCAAATTTCAATAGAAGCCAGCGCACAGTTCCAAAGCCTCTAAACTCTCAACACAAAGCAGCTTTGGAGTTGGCAACCTATTGCGATTTCGAGGCGTTGGTGTCACATGCCAGCCTTCTCATTTGCTTCTACTTTTCTCTAGATGTGTTCCCATCTTTTTGGATGTTGCTTCTCATTTGTTTTTCGTTTGTTTTTGTTTCATCTTTGCTTCTTGCTTCCTGTCAACCCTCGGATGCACATTTCATTCGTTTTAATTTTCATCTCGTTGTTTTCTCGCTCTTATCGTTCTGGTCCATTTCTAGTCTTTATATATAGAGCTAACAGACGGTGAATTATCTTATGGAAAGCAATCCGGCACCCAATTCCCAACCAGCGGCAGTGTGAATTCTGTCGTACTCGATGCAACGGGTGTACACGTGGTCCGTGAAACCGTGCCCACATTGTTGGGACCTTTGCTTTGCAACGCATGTGCACACGTGATCTGGGTTTTAAATTGTCACACCACCACTTTGCCTTGCCGAGCTGCCCATCACAGTCGCCACTCCAGACTTGCTGAATAATTCCACCAATCTAGGAGGCAGGGATTACAACAAGTTCGTGGCAACACCGGCACTCCGTGTGGCACAAGCGCTCGCCTGAGCGCCTTTCAAGCCTTGCCACTCCTGAGGCGGAGGAAGAAAAAAATATACAATGCGCAACCTCCGACACAATGCTGAGGAAGAGTCGCAGGTCATCCGAACAATGACATCCCAAGATCTGCTTGATTTCGCATACACCTCATGCAAGGTTGGCATATGTCGGCAGGCTCGCCCTTCTTGCACGTGCTCAGCCAAGACATGCGAATTAAGCGCATCGCCATCATTAACCCATAGCTCTTGGATGGAAAGCCACTGACCGACCACACGTTTTCCAACGGTTTCGTCCCGTGTTCATCCAATCGCCAGCGAGGCATCGCAGTGCCAATCATTATCATGACTGTTCCAAAGCCTGGACAACAAGCACCAAACACGCAAAAAGAAGGCAATCGCTTTGTGTCCGACCGTTTTGTCATCAGACACGCCACTGCACATTGCCACGGCTGCATACTCCACTTTCTCGAAGATTTTCTTGATTCGCGTTGCCTGCAGAGATGCAAAAGGATGTATGTTTGCGAACACCTTGCGAGAGTATGATTACTGTTTTGATTCCCAGCTGCGCATTTGCGAAGGCATCGTCCACAACCCATGACCACGTGGACTGGGTGGCAAGGCGCGGCAGTCACATCATAATCTTGAGCACAAAAAATGCAAACAACAATCAGCCCGGTGCCAATGTGTGAACATGCGACGGTCTGATCCGATGGATGTTTTTTGTTCAGCTGCACGAAAAGGATTGTTCGAGCAAACACCCACCTACGAACCCCGAATAAGCAAGCGTCTCGCTTGCAGCGCTCAGCGAAGTCGACGACGTAACGAAAAACATGTGGGGTTGTATAAAAACCCCGTTATAAATCTATTCATCCGTTCTAGGGTTATCGTTTTTTCTTGATTATCGTTTTACAGGGTTTTGTGGAACAACCTACAATTTCATGGATTGTAGTACAAGCTTAGTACTGGAACCGCCGTCCCCGTGAGCCGGCGGGATTTTCATTGATTTGTAGTACAAGCTTAGTACTGGAACCGCCATCCCCGTGAGCCAGCGGGATTTTCATTTATTTGTAGTACAAGCTTAGTACTGGAACCGCCGTCCCCGTGAGCCGGCGGGATTTTCGTTGATTTGTAGTACAAGCTTAGTACTGGAACCGCCGTCCCCGTGAGCCGTCGGGATTTTCGTTGATTTGTAGTACAAGCTTAGTACTGGAACCGCCGTCCCCGTGAGCCGGCGGGATTTTCATTGATTTGTAGTACAAGCTTAGTACTGGAACCGCCGTCCCCGTGAGCCGGCGGGATTTTCGTTGATTTGTAGTACAAGCGTAGTACTGGAACCGCCGTCCCCGTGAGCCGGCGGGATTTCATTGATTTGTAGTACAAGCTTAGTACTGGAACCGCCGTCCCCGTGAGCCGGCGGGATTTTCATTGATTTGTAGTACAAGCTTAGTACGGGAACCGCCGTCCCCGTGAGCCGGCAGGACTTTCATTGATTTGTAGTACAAGCTTAGTACTGGAACCGCCGTCCCCGTGAGCCGGCGGGATTTTCATTGATTTGTAGTACACGCTTAGTACTAGAACCGCCGTCCGCGTGAGCCGTCGGGATTTTCATTGATTTGTAGTACAAGCTTAGTACTGGAACCGCCGTCCGCGTGAGCCGGCGGGATTTTCATTGATTTGTAGTACAAGCTTAGTACTGGAACCGCCGTCCCCGTGAGCCGGCGGGATTTTCCATTGATTTGTAGTACAAGCTTAGTACTGGAACCGCCGTCCCCGTGAGCCGGCGGGATTTTCACTGATTTGTAGTACAAGCTTAGTACTGGAACCGCCGTCCCCGTGAGCCGGCGGGATTTTCATTGATTTGTAGTACAAGCTTAGTACTGGAACCGCCGTCCCCGTGAGCCAGCGGGATTTTCATTGATTTGTAGTACAAGCTTAGTACTGGAACCGCCGTCCCCGTGAGCCGGCGGGATTTTCGTTGATTTGTAGTACAAGCTTAGTACTGGTGTCGCCTGCCTGCCGCGATGCAGCAATCAGGCCGTTTTATATCGTTATCGTTGTTTTCTTGATTATCGTTTTACGAGCCAGGGGCACTGCCCCAAACGCTTCGGGCAACTCCTTTCATAAATCGAATGCGCGGGGTTTTTATACAACCCCATGTAAGCTCGACGACGCCCGCACGCGGCCCGCTCTAAGGCCGACACGCGTTCGCGACAGGACATCTTACGAGTCCGCGCCGAGTGGTGCTGCCAGCCATGCTGCAAACTTCTGGGTTTACATGTCGGGGTTGAGGGGGTCCAGGGCTTTCATGGGCGATGCGCCGGGTGGCCATGCATTCTGCCGACTGCAAGCCGAGTTCGCCTCGGGCAAGTGCATTTGCATGCCCCTTGTTTTTCGTTTTCTTTTTGGTTGTCGGACTTTGCCGCCTGCAAGAAGATGCCGCAACGCCGCGATGCCAGGTGGTACGTTTGTTGGCTGTGTTGAACAGCGTTTGAGAAGACAGGCCTGGCCTACCAATGCCAGACTCAGCTTAATACAGGGCAAAGTGCGAGATGATACATGGAAATAAGAGCGGTCGATCTCAGCCTACTACGGGTGGCACCGGGAGCAGTGAGCACACCAGGCGGCGGTGGGCAGGGAGCTAGGTGCTGTGGGCGGTGGCCCTGTCACGGCACGCGGCTGGCAAGGGGAGGAGGGGCCAAGCAGTCTGCCAAGACATCGCTGAGGAGTGGGATGTCTCCATCGACATTTCCAGTGTTCACCAGAGGGAGTGCGAGGAGGATGGCACAGGAGGCGCGCGTGGCTGCAAAAGAGACGAGGGCAGACCAGCGGAGCACGCATGCGGAGGTGGCTGCGCTCCTGGCGGTTGCAGGCGCGGCCCGCGCCCTGTAGCGGGCAAGCTGGCGGACCAA
The DNA here is from genome assembly GCA_905221605.1 of Symbiodinium natans. Taxonomy (NCBI): domain Eukaryota; class Dinophyceae; order Suessiales; family Symbiodiniaceae; genus Symbiodinium; species Symbiodinium natans. The sequence continues at coordinate 5,960 of CAJNDS010001623.1, read as the reverse complement.
CCCCTCGGCACTCCAGCGGCCTCCGACCTCGAGAGCGAGCACGGTCAGGCGGGAGCGGGCTGAACGGCAGAGCTCCGGGTGCGTCCGCTCCTTGGCCTGGCGAGCCAAGCGCAACACGGCACCAGTGGTGCAGCCGCGCGCGCGACGGGGGGCACCGGTGGCCGTCAGTGGGGAGACAAAGGTGGTGTCAACAGCCAACTGAACACCCCCCCCGAGCGGGAGTCCGTTGGCGATGAACTCGATGCGACGCTCATCTTCGCGCTCACTGACAACATTGAGGTCAGAGGTCACGCACACGAGGGCACTCACAGGCACGGAGGACGCCAGAGGGGGGGGCACGCCGGTGCGAGACCTGGGGTCCGACTGCGGTGCTACAGAGCGCCGCCAGCCCTGCGCACCGCCGCGTCTTCCGGCTGGACGCGTCGCTGGTGAGGCATGCTGTCTGTCGCAGTATCGCAGGCAGTTGCAAGCACTGCTCTTGGGCAGCTATGGCCCCAACCGCCGCAGGCCACCAGCGCTGCGGGTCCGCCGCTCGACCGCGTTCTCGACCTCGCGGAGGCCGAGCGCCCTCCGACCTCGCTGCCAAGCACCAGGAGCTTTTGCGGCCCTTGGCGCCGGAGCTCCGGGTAAGTGGCCGCCTTGCGTCGCTCCGCTGCCCGCAGGGCGGCGCCGTCGACGTCGGCCGTGCATGGCTATGGTTGCCCCGTGCATGATACCAGCGTCGCATCTTCAAAAACATCCCGCCGGCGTAAGGCCAACTGCATGGCATCTGACGACAGCGTCGTGGCAGCCTTGCTAGGGATGGCGGTGAGCCGAGTAGCGAACGGTGGCTGGCTGGCAGGGTTGGCAGCAAAACGCGGCCGCGAAAGTAGAGGTTGCGTGTACGCGACGCGTGGAACTGCCAGCATGCGGCTAGTCACCGAGGCCTACATCCTGGTTATCAGTGGGGGCACGCTTCCCAACCTTCTGTGCGCAGCAGCGCCCAGCCTCAGCTTGGGCCAAGCATCGCGTGCCAGCCCCACCATCCTCAGCCAAACATCGCACACAGTGTGCGGCCCAGTCCGGCAGTCTGGCGCGCAAAACGGGCAGAGAGTCTCATGCGGCCCAGTACGCCACTGGAGCCGATCGAGTGGCCGACTGGAGACCGAGCCCTCCCAACACGGCCTCATCATGCGCTTCGGCGTACGGGGTCACGTCGTGTGGCGGGACGGTGCGGAGAGCATGGTTTTTTTTGTTTTTGTTGGCCCGCGGAAAGGCGCACATGGCAAGAAACAGCCAAGCGCACTGAGTGTCGGGAAGGAGGGGCAGGTGCTGCAGCAGCTCCCGCACCGGCGCCGTGCCCGGGCGGACACGAGATCTCTGTGGCCTACGGGCGAGCCACGGACGATCATGTCTCGCTCGTGCGGTGGCCTGTCGCCACGCCACACTTCTGCGCCGAGCTCGGCAATCCCGGCAAGGCCCCGATGGCACGGGTCTTGCCCCGTTTGGATGCAATGCCGCACCCCGACCGTGTTCGTGATACCATCCAAGGCTGCACGGGCCCGGCTTGGCACCGTGACAACATACAAGTCGTCGAGGGGGTTTAGGGTTGTAGGGTTGAGGGTTGAGGGTTTAGGGTTGAGGGTTTTGGGTTTCGGGTTTCGGGTTTCGGGTTTGAATGCCAAGAAGTCGTCTTGGGGATCGAGCGACGCTGCTGCACGGGCCAGGGGATCGTGCTGCCCCAACGCGAAACGCGCTGCAGCCAGCGGATCCCCCTGCTCGCATCCTTCGCCTTGCGGCATCTCGCGAAGCAGGCCCTCGGAATCCCACCAGCAGTATTGCGAGGGCTGGCCAAAAAAACAAATGCACGAACGGCAGCAGTTGACGAACGGCAGTAGTTGTGGCGCCACCTCCCGCAACTTGGCGAGAAACGCGGCGCGCGAGATGCTGTCGTAGGCGTTTCGGCCATTGAGCGACACGACGACTGCATCGGTCCGTGTGTCTGAAGCAGCCCGCACGCTGACAATTAGCGCGTCCATGCCTGCCCGCGATTGCATGGCATGCTGGTAGGTGCGCGCTGCCTGATCGACAGTGGGCGCCCACTGCTTGGCAAGCGTGCGCGCCACCAAGCGGCGGAACACATCCCCGGTTGCGATACCGCGTACGCCCCCATCGGGTTTGCGTAAACCGCGGGCAAGGCGAGTGGCCGCATAGGCTAGTAGTTCCTGGGCTTCAACATCTTGGAGCAACAGCTTCAGGTGTTCAGCACACATGCCTGAAAGTCCGGCGCGCCTCCCCGCCGCGTCGCGCAATGCCGTTCGAAGTGACGCCCCACGCCGCGAGAAAGCTGCACGGGGTCGTTTGGCTCGTACGACAGGATTTCAGGCGCGACCGGTGACCTTGCTGCTGGCGGGCGGCGGGCTGGGTCCGTAAGGGCGCGAAAGGTGTCCTCTGTCCCTGGTGCGAGGTCGGCCGCAGTCAGCAACGTGGCGAGCCCACGACAACTCACTTATGCGGACTTTTGCGGACGCCTGTTGCCGACGACGTTCGGTCGCGCCCGCTTTGTCTGGCGCCAAACGCGGTCCCCCAGCACCCGGGCGATGACGGGCACTCCTCAGGAGCCGGCACCACTTACCGCGCTGGAAGGCTACGACCCGTGCCCTTAATTCCTCGCGTCCGCGGGGGCCATTGTGATGGGCGGGGCATGCGAGCAACATGCGCGGTGCCAACAAAAATTGCTTCCACGCGCGAGCCGTGGCCTCGTATTCCGGGCCAGCGCCAGCCTCGCACGCCCAACGCAGCTGGTTGAGGGCCGACATGAAAGCATTGCGCATGGGCGTCCGCATGAAGTGAGGGACATCCTGCAATGTGGGGACTGGGTTCCGAAGCTCGGCCGCTAGGTCGACCGCATCCACTTGCTCCCATGTGCCGCGATCGTGCGTGGCAGGGTTTGGCGCTGCTGGTTCGCATGCGGAGTCTGCGCCTTCGCTCGCAGCTGGCCCGGCATGCTGTTGGCGACGACGGCCTCGGCGGCTTCGGCCCCTGCGTCCGTGGCTCGCACCTGAATGCAGCGGGCAAAAGGGCGGACCGGTGTCCAGCACACTCCGCAGGTCGGCCGCCAAGGCATGGGCTGCCGCAGCCACGGGCACACCCCCGTAGGCTTCGAGTGCAGATTGCGCTGCGGCTGAAGCGTAGCCGTCCGGGTCCGTGCAGAGCGGCAGAGCTTGGGGCAAAGGCAAGGGACCATCAGGTGGTGATGCAAGTGCCGCCAAGGTAGTTTGATCGCGGTCGCTGATTCGGCCCCCCGAAGCTTCAGCCTCGAGATCTGCGATGGCTCGGAGCAGGCGAGCAAGCGCACTGGGAACGACTGGCTGTGGGCTGCGCAACGCTACTACGAGCTCCAGCCAGCGATTGCCGGCGCGCGGGTGTTGCCGCCAAGCGCGATCGGCATCTTCGCTGAGAGACCCCGCAACGGGACGTGCAGCCAGGATTGTCGCTCGCCGGACAGCGGCTGCCACACTTGGTGGTTCTTGGGGAGCCCGCTCGCCAGCGTCGCCGCAACGAAGTCGCCGACTTTGATGAGGAGGAAGTCGCGATCGAGGACGGCCTCCACACGTTGCATGCGGCGGGACAGGAAGCCCTCCCCTCTTAAACAAGGACGGGAGCGAGCCGGACTGTCCTTCGACGTCGGGCGGGGGGGCGGTGCGAGGCGCAGGCGTGCAGGATCCGTAAGGTTCCGTAAGCGCATCCCACGTCGCCTCGTCGCCAGGTAGGTGCGAGCGGGGTGGCCCCGCGACGTTTGCAAGTTGTGGTTGAAACTGTACTGGGCCACTTGCGTTTACAGGAAGTAACACTTCCATCTCACAGCACAACAATGTCTGGCCGGCAAAGATCCCATGCCTCCACCAGCCCCCCCGTTCAATCCCTCAGCATTGTACACACGCGTCCTGCCCACATTGGACGCGACGCCGCAATGGTCCTGGACCTGGGACGTGACAAGGTCCTGGCAGGCCCTGGTGCGTCCCGGTCGTGTCCACGAGTGGTCCACGGATCCCGTTGGAGGGCCCGGGGCAGAGACCTAGGCCCGGCTCGGCAGACGGCGCTCGGCACCGGGGCCGCGCTAGCGCACGTCCGCTAGGCTGGGTGGGGGTGGGCCAGCAGCACGGCTCAGACGGGACGGGGGCTCGCGAACATAACTTCAACAAAAAGTAACACGGTCATCATGACGTGGCTGCGAACGCTACAAAATTGAGGTGCTCAGCATCTTGTGTGCTCGGGGCGATGCCGCTGAGGCTTGGGGCGCTGCCCGGACGCGTGTTGCGGAGCACCGTCAGCTGTCGTTGTCAAACGGGTCCGCTGGTTGAAAGGCCCATGGGCCCCGCGGCACGGGCCGTGTCAGCGTGTTTTTCGGGATCGGTGGTGAGGCCCGCCCGTCTGCCTGGGGCGAGCTCCCGAAACGCGAGAACATGTCGATCTCGGGAAACTTCGGCGCAAGCAGCTTGTCGGCGTCCACTGGCGCAGCGTCGTCCACACGCCTCGTTGGAACGCCCTCTATCCAGCAACACTTGGCGGCCCGCACGCCCCTGTTCGGGGAGGCGTGCGAACAGCGAGCACGAACAGCGTCGATGCGTGGGAGGATTGTTGCTCACGGTCGCTCCCTGAACAAATGCGCCACGCAGTGCGGCACAACTCATCCCCCAAATCGACGTCGTCCAGCGCCGACGTGAACCTTGCTGTGAGGCCGGCACTGGGGCAGCACTGGGGCAGCGTGGAGGGCTCCAGCAGCATCGGCAGGATTCGCCCCGCCCTTTGCAGCGACTTCGGGTAAGGCTTCGCCCGAAGCCACTTGTGGGGTCGATGCGCCATGTATGAAACGTGCGCCTCGTCGCCCACCCCGACGGCCGCCTCCACAGTGGCGACCACGGCCGCGCACGCCAGGCTCCTGGCCAGTCGACGTCCATGGAGGGCAAGCTGGCACGGGCACGCGGGGGAACGTCGCTTTCACGTCGACGGCAAGGGCCTGCGTCGTCGGTGGCCATATTTCCTGCGCACGCCTCTGGCGCATCCAGCTCCGGGATCGCGCGGATGAGACGGGGCCAGTGCATGTGGACTGACCGGCGGCGATTTTCGCAAGCTCGCGGCAAGATTGCGGCAAGTGTTGCACAGCGTTCGCCGAAGCTGGGCAGCGCTCGCCAAGCGGACGCGGCAGGCTTCGTCAGGCGCCCCGCTGCGGCGTACAGCGGACAGCAACGGGACGTAGAGCCAAGAGAAATGTTAAAACAATAATGCCCTTAACCTTCCCGGCTGAGTGGCGACGAGGCGTCCCAAGCCAGAGCCCGTTGCGAATGGGCGAGGCGGTCAACAAAAGCATCAACAGCACCCAAGAGGTCACTCAGCAAGAATGAACCGGGCAATCTCACAACGAGCTGCAAGGAGCGGCGCAAAATGGTGGCACCGGGTTGGGTTCTCCCGACGCAGGCTGCACCGTGCTTCCTAGGCAAGCTGCCGAGATGCAAGTCATTTCCCTGTAAGTCCTGCATGCCCGCAGGCGGCCTCTTGGAGCAATGGTATCAAACTGCGAGAGACAGGAGAACGAGGGAGACAAGAGCGAGAGAAAGGAGAGCGAAAGATAGGAGAGCGACAGAGAGCGCGCGATAGAGAGAGAACGATAGAGAAAGCAAGAGAGCTAAAGAGAAAGAGAAAGAGCGACAGAAAGAGAACGAGAGAGAGAGAGGGAAAGCGAGAAAGAGAGAGGGAGAACAGAGAGAGCGCGAGACGAGGAGTAGACGAGAGTGCGAGAGAAGAAAAGAGGGCGAGAGAGAGGAGAGCGAGAAAGAGGAGAGGGAGAGAGAGGAGAGCGAGAAAGAGGAGAGGGAGAGGAGAAGAGCAAGAGACAGGAGAGCGAGAGAGAGAGAGAGAGAGACAGAGAGACAGAGAGAAAGAGAGAGAGAGAGAGAGAAAGAGAGAGAGAGAGAGAGAGA
>CAJNDS010001622.1:0-12660 GCA_905221605.1 Symbiodinium natans | reverse complement strand
ACCCGAAACTATGGGTCAAGGCTTCTGGCTAGCCCAGAGGCACCCTACACCCTACTAGGATTTTAGGGTTTGGGTTTTGGGGTTTAGGGTTGAGGGCGTACCAACTTGAAGCTGCAGTTGTGGGGCATTCTCATCGTACCCTAAGCCTTAAAACTACCTTCACAAGCGCCCTAAACCCTAAGATTCCCTACAAGCGCCCTAAGGAGTTTAAGACCCTAATCGCTCCAAACCCTGGAGGGTTTAGGGTTCAGGGTTTTGAAAATTCCCAACCTTGTAAACCTTTAACCTCTAACAACCCTGAACCCTTAGCCCTTAAGCCGTAAACCCTGAACCCTACGAAAAACCCTAAAACCTTAACCCTTTCACCGTCCAACCGTCCAACCTTGTAACTCTGCACCCTTTAAATCCCCTGAACCCAAAACTGTTTAACCCATACCCTAAAGCCTAAATTACCCTAAACCCCAATTCCAAACCCCTAAACCCTAAACCCCAAACCCCAAACCCTAAACCCTAAACCGTAAACCCTAACCCCTAAACAAACCCTAAACCCTAAACCCTAAACCTCCAGAATACCCGGCTCTCAGGTCAAGATCGACCCAGCTGAGCTGGCCAAGCGCTCCGCAGTCGATGCTGCGCGTCTCAGGGTTGGGGGTTTAGGGTTTAGGGTTTAGGGTTTAGGGTTTAAGGTTAGGGTCTAGGGTTTACGGTTTATGGTTTTAGGGTTGAGACCTTTAGGGCTTAGGGTTAGGGTTTAGGGTATAGGGATTGTTTGGGTTTAGGGTTTTTGGTTTAGGGTATAGTGTTTGGGGGGGTTTAGGGGAGAGGGTTTGCTTGGGGTTTAGGGTGTTGGAGGGTTTAGGGTTTGGGGTTTGGGGTTTACGGTTTAGGGGTTGGGGGGTTTGGGGGTTTGGGGGGGTTTGGGATTTAGGGTTCTGGGTTTAGGGTTGAGAGGTTGAGGGTTTGAGGGTTTAGGGTTTGGGGTGTTTAGGGTTTGGGGTTAGAGTGGTAGGGGTTTAGGGGTTTAGGGTTGAGGGGTCAGGGTTGAGGGGTTTGGGGTTTTAAAGGGTTTGGGGGGTTTAGGGTTTAGGGTTTGGGGATTAGAGGTGTAAGGGGTTTAGGGTTTGGGAGGTTTAGGGTTTTGGGGTTTAGGGTTTAGGGGTTTAGATGTTTTGGGTGTAAGGTTTCGGGTTTAGAGGTTTAGGTGTTTGGGGTTTAGGGTTTGGGCGTTTAGGGAGTAGGGGTGTAGGGTTTAGGGGTTTATAGAGGGTTTTGCTGTTTCGAGGTTTGGGGTTTATCTAGGGTTTAGGGTTTGGGGTTTGAGATTTGGGGGGTGTACCTGGGCCTCTATTCACATACTAGCTTGGAGGGTGATAACCCGCCATGTTGTCGGGCTTGCAAGTCACCGGTCGTGGTTTGGGGAGTGAGTTTTTGGGTATAGCCCCCAGGTAGAACCCTAAGCCCTAAGCCTTAACCCCTGACCGCCTTAAGCATAGGGATTTTTCGCTAGTTTTCTTCGGCCTTGGAGGACATCCCAAGCAGGCCATTCTTAGTGATTTCTGACCATTCGGGCCTTCACAATCCTTCAATTAGGGCCAAGACACAGGGATCTTGACCCCACATAGTCATTTAAGAGTTAGGAATCGTGCAGTATCGTTAAATCCCTCAACGGCATTCCACCCACCCTTAACCTCATGAACCTACCGACACCCTCAAATCCTATGCCTGCACAAGCCCAAACCGTAAACCCTAAACTTAAAACCCTAGCTCAGAATCGTGGTTTACAAAATTCGTTTTTTCGTATATGTAGTAAGAACGCCAAGGGCCCGAAACCCATGTAAAACAAGCCTACACCCCCAAGGCCATAAACCGTTACAAACCCCAACATCCTACACCCAAGCCCCAAAACCCACATGGCCTGAAAATCCCCTACCCTAAGCCGAAAAGGCCAGAATGCCCTGCGGTACCTTAACCCCTAACACTAAACCCGATTATCAGCCACAAGGCTGCCGAGTTAAAGCTCAAAGAGCAACAGGAGCCGGGGGTTTAGGGTTTAGGGCTTCGGGCGGTGGGCTTTTAGGGCGCACGGCTTTTGGGGTTTAGGGTTCCGAGGGCTTTAGGTTCTGAGGTTGGCTTCGGGATCATTTTTTGAGCTTCGGCTTTGAGGGTTTCGCGGCTGATGATCGATTCCTACACCGCAACCCTGGGACACTAATTACGTACAGTTTGGCGGTAACCTACCCCGAAGCCCTAAACCCTAAACCCTGCACCCCTGTCATCCTCAACCCAGCAGCCAAAACCCGAAACGCTGGTCCATACAGCCCCCGAACAGCCATTCAAGGGCTCTAAACCCTGAAGCCTTGACCCGAAGCGCCAGACACTTTTTGGCTAAGGTGTGGCTTCGGGCGCAGGGTTGAAGATTTAGGTTTTAGGGTTCAGGGTTAGGATTTAGGGTTCCGGGCTTTTGGGTTTCGGGCTTAAGGTGTGTTTGGATAATTGTTAGTTGGTTTGGGGTTGATGAGCCCAGATCTTCCAAAACCCCCTGAATTAAGGAGTATACCCTAGTATGAACTCGGGTATATTCTTGAATTAAGGGAACCCTAAACCCTAAACCCTAAACCCTAAACCCTAAACCCTAAAGATCCGGGGGTTGAGGGCCTGATGGTGTAGTACCGAAACCCGCCTCGGCCAGCAAGAGGAGGCAGAGAGGAAGGCTGCCGAGGCATCGCTGGCGGGGTTTAGGGTTTAGGGTTTTTGGGTCTAGGGCTTAGGGCTTAGGGTTTAGGGTTTGGGGTTCAGGGTTTAGGGTTTAGGGTTTAGGGTGGTTGAGGGTTGAGGACTTTGCCGTTGAGGGTTGTAGGGCTAGGTTGGGGGGGGGGGGGGGGGGGGTGGTTGGGAGCGGGCAGGTAGTTGAATTCAAGCGCCAGCTGGTTTGGCGCATGCTTCAGGTTCAAGGGTGCATCAATCCGGGAACTTTGGGTTTAGGGTTTAGGGTTTAGGGTTTAGGGTTTAGGGTTTCGGGTCAGCCCAACTCATCAACCCTGAGCCCGGAATCCTGAAGGCACGATGACTGCGAAGATACACAGCATACGGCACCCAAGCAGCTGAAGAGAGTCACCCTTGAGAAATTGTGATGTTTGGGTTTTGGGTTTTTTAGGGTTTAGGGTTTAGGGTTTAGCCAAAAAGACGCAGAAAAGATGCGGCATGTGCCGGGTGCCTGTCAGACCTGCAGGCAGCCAGACGTGATGCTAAGCCCTAAACCCTAAACCCTCAACCCTCAATCCTAAACCCTAAACCCGAACCCCTAAGCGCTTGGGTGCTATCGAGGCCCCAGTGCCTTGTTCCAGTCCCTGATGAAGCAGGCAGCAATACCCAGATCTTCCAAAAACCCTTCATTAAGGAATATACCTAATCCATATCAAGCAATCCTGAGTAAAAATCAGGGCATATTTCTTAAATGAAGACCTATACCATAAGAATAACCCTTAGTATACATCAGGGGATGTTCCTTAAGTAAGGGGTTTTGGAAGATCTGAGAAGGAGCTTCGAGCCTTTCTGCATGCTTACGTGCGTGCAGACCCGGATAGGAGACCCTGTCTGCTTTTGCGCGAGGATCGAGCTGCAGCGCTTGGGGTTAGGGTTTAGGGTTGGGTTTAGGGTCGCGCTCACGAAAGGCAAGAATCAGTTCCTCAAATGCTACCACTTGCCCGGCAAGAGGCATTGATAATCTGCCCTCCACACGGGCTCCATCGGAGAAGGTCGTTTTTGCAGAAAAGAAGGCTGTTGCTAAGAGGGTTGAAGCAACAAAAGTACGAAGGACACGCTGAACAGAACATGATGTCTGGCGTGACAGAAAGCTTCGGAAACAGTTCAGTCAAGGATTTCGTGAGAGGCAGCGCGCTCCAGGAGCGGCATCAGCTAAACCCAGACGCTGAAGCCCCCCAGACAAGGCAAGTGATTTGGTTCCCTCATATGCTCAGGAGCTGAGTGAGCACACTTTACACTTTTTGGGATACTATAATCCCCTATAGAACTGAAGGTGTAAACATTCTTGGGGCTTATGAACTCAGCAACTAGGGGGGTGTAGATGGACAGGGTATATGAGTGTTCCCTAGACCCTGCGCCCGCACCTCGAACCCCTGCCAAAATCACCCTGAGACCCTAGAGGGGTTTAGGTTTGAGGGTTGAGGGTTTGAGGACTCTGAGAAGTTTAGCCTTTGAACCCCAACTAAACCCTAAACCCTAAACCCTAAGCCCAGTAAGACCTAAACTTTAAACCCTACACAACCAGTGAAAGTTTGACGGCGGCTGTCTTGGTCAGACCTTGAATGCCCGCCAACCCGACCGCTGCCCCCCACCACAGGGTCTAGGGTTTCGGGCTTAGGGTTTCGGGTTTAGGGTACAAAGCACTAATTAAGCCACCATCGAGAGTCTACATGCCTAGGCCCTGAGAGCCGTCACTTGAACCCTAAACCCTAAACCCTAAACCCTAAACCCTAAACCCTAAACCCTAAACCCTAAACCCTAAACCCCCCCCCCCCACTCTGCCTGGAGGCCGCCAAGGCCGAAGCCAGCAAGCGTGCCGCGGAGGCGAAGCGTCAGCAAGAGGACCCGGTCCGCGGGTTCGCGGTTTAGGGTTTAGGGTTTAGGGTTTAGGGTTTAGGGTTTAGGGTTTAGGGTTTAGGGTTTAGGGTTTAGGGCTTGGAGTTCGGGGTTGAGGGTTGAGGGTTGTCCCCCTTTTCTTTATTTCTTCTGGTGGGGCTCTTAGGACTTTAACCTTTTGGGTATTTTTCGGAAGCTATTTAAATAAGGAGCCTAGGAGTAAAACTTTTAGGAGGAGTTCAGAAGTCTGCGAAGTTTTCTTTTCAGGGTTGACGGTTTGGGGTTTGGGGGTTGGGAGAGTTGACGGTTGAGGGCCGAGGGTTTGGGCTTCATGTGAAGTAGGAGTACCCTTTTTATCTAGACCCAAACAGAATAAAATCAACTTTTTTCTGGGGACCCTTCAGTAGGAGTACCTTTTATCTAGACCCAAACAGAATAAAAATCACCCTTTTTTTCTGGGGACCCTTCAAAACCCTAAGGGTCTAGGCTTCGAAGTTTCGGCTGGTCGGTTAAGGGCTTAGGTTTTTTGGTTTAATGAGGGGTTCCAATAAGGTTCAGGGGGAGGGGTTTAGGGTTGTCTTGGCTTAGGATTGGGGGTTAGGGGTTATCATGGGGTTTAGTGGGAGGGGCTTCTACCATGGTCACTCATGAGAGGCCGACACCCTAAACCCCAAACGCCCTGAAGGGGAAAGCCCATACGAACCCTTGCGTTCAGGCAGTTAGGGTAGAGCCCCTTATAGTTCGAAACCCACGGAAGTTATTTGTGGACTTTTGGGCTTAGGATTTGGGCTTAGGGCTGAGGGTTTAGGTTTGGGCTTAGGGCTTAGAGTTTAGGGCTTAGGGTTTAGGGTTTCCCTGAACACCTGGAGCCGCGGGTTGTCAACACTCCACCAGAAGCTGCACATTTAGTTTGGCTTTCTACAAGGTGAAAGGGTCCATGTAACTTTATAGTAAGTACTTGGGCCTTAAAGGGGTTCCCATATAGTAGCTTTAGGGCCCTAGTATATACGATATGGGTACATGGACCCTTAGGGAAGGTCCATGTACTTACTTGGGCCCCACAGTCTTTATTTAGGAGGTACTTTAAGGTAGTGGGGTACTCGCAGCCCCCAAACCCCATAGCCCCCATATCCTAAGCCAGCCCTAAACCCTAAACCCTAAACCCTAAACCCTAAACCCTAAACCCTAAACCCTAAACCCTAAACCCTAAACCCTAAACCCTAAACCCTAAACCGGGGCAGCGTAGCCCGGACGCAGGAGGCCGAGCGCATGCGGCGGGAGGCGGAAGCCAAGCAAGCTCAGGAGGGGCGGGGCCCGAGAAAAAAGAGCCATTTTGCCTGGGTTTTGGGTTTAGGGTTTTAGGGTTTAGGGTTGAGGGTCTCAGGTTCAGAGTTTCGGGTTTAAGGTTTAGGGCACGATTTGCACGATTTGGAGGGTTATGGCCTGCTATTTTGTAGAGTTTGGGAGTCTCAGGCAAGGTTTAGGGTTCAGGGTCTAGGGTTTATAGCGAGTCATGGGGGCCGAGAGGTGTTATTCAGGGTTTCTGGGGTGTTTAGGGTGTAAGGTGTCGGGTTTTTTTTTTGCTTGTCGAAAGTGGAGTTTTTGCAAGGTTTGGGGAGGCCTTACAAGTGCCTACGGTTTTCGGGGCCTTGGTTTGAGGGTTTAGGCTCTTGATCGGAGTTGATGGATTTTTAGGACGCAGGGTTGCTCGAAGCGGTGTTTGAAAGGTTGGTTCAGGACGAGGGCAGCGCGGCATGGTGTCTCCTTCTCAATGATAGCCCACCTGAACCCTAAACCCTAAACCCGAACCGCCAAACTCCCAAACGCCTACGCACCCTTGCTGCAGAGTAGCCCATATTTTGCCATCCGCAGAAGGTTGACTCTGGCTCATGTCATACTGGTACAGTTTGAAGGGTAGTTGTCTGGAGCTTCTCTAGGTAAACCCCAAACCCTACACCCAACAAACCCTAAACCCCAAACCCCAAACCCTAAACCCTAAACCCCAAACCCTAAACCCCAAACCCCAAACCCTAAACCCTCAACCCGAAACCCGAAACCCTAAACCCTAAACCCTAAACCCTAAACCCTAAACCCTAAACCCTAAACCCTAAACCCTAAACCCTTCCTGCGCGAGCTCGGAGGATGCGGCGAAGATCCAGCGCGAGGCCGATGCAAAGAAAGCAACTGAGGTGCCAGCAAGGGGGACTTAGAGCTGTTGGGGTTTAGGGTTTAGGGTTTAGGGTTTACGAAACCTACACCCGATACATCCCATGAGGCCTAAACCCTATTGTGGTTTAAGGTTTAGGGTTTAATTAGGGTTTATGGGGTGTATAGGGGTTTACAGGGTTTAGAGGTTCTGTCGGGTTCAGAGGGTTGCTAGGGTTTGTAGGGTTCTAGGGTTTATAGTTTTGGGTTTTTGAGGCAGGCACCTCAAACTATACAGGGATCCTTGTCGTGAGGTACGCTGCATTCTTGTTGTATCAAGCCCCAAACCTCCAGCCCCAAACCCGAACTTTAGCCCTCTAACCCATACACTAACCCGAAATCTGTCCCCCCCCCCATCTCAAACCCTGACGACCATCCCTGCCGTTAAAACCGTCTTGGGGTGGCTCCTGGGGCTGGCACCTGTACCTCCACTTGAGGATGTGCCCAAGAGCTACGTGTGTTCTCGGAACCTCCTCGGAAAACGACCACTACGGGCTCAACTGCTGCTTGCCACTTCGGCAGCTGCTGTGCTGCTGCTTGCGGGGTGCGATTTTTGGCGGAGGCATCCAGCTCCTGCGGTGATAGCACCGCCAGCTGCAGTGCTGGGGCCGATTGCTCCGCCTGCGGACGATGTTGCGCCACAAGAGCTTGGTGGCATTCTCCAGACTTTTGACTGGACGCCGCCAGGCGGAAGGAGCCTGTCTTCCTGCCTCTTCCGCTTCCGCTGATTGATCGTGCGAGCTTTTAGCGACTTACAGTAGTGGCCAAGCTCTGCTTCAGTCAGATCGGATCCGCTATAGAACTGAAAGTGCACACTTTTTTGGGGCTTGTGAACTCAGCAACTAGAAGGGGTTTTGGGCTGAACCCTATGATACGGCAACGCCAGACTGCGCAGGAGGAGGCAGAACGTAAGAAGCTGGCGGAGGTGGGAGCTGCTTGCCTGTAGGGCGGGGCCTGTAGGGTTCTAAGGTTCAGGGCGCAGGTGTAGGGTCCATACAGCTAGGGTTTGCGCATTACTTGGGCCTGCAAAATGCCCACGACTTTTGCGTGGTATTACTTGTATGTCAAGGGGTCTCCCGCAGCCCAAAAGCCGAAGCCCTCAATCCTAAATCCAACCATACTCGCTTGTAGAGTTTGGGCTTGCAGACAGGATCTTGCCATGAAAATTAGGGCAAAGACATATACGTATGCATGTATATATATATATATATATGTTTATTTGGTTGTTTTTTGTTTATTTATTCATTTCTTTATTTACATATTTACATGAACACCTATTCGTGCACATGGCTCTGTCATAAGATGAGTCCTTTTTGAAGCAACAAGGCTTGATTTTAGTTGTGTCTGAAGCTTCAGGCTCCAGCCCGCCGCCACCCACAATTCAGGCGGTCACCAAGCACAAACACTAGCAAAGCAACACCTCCGTCCGCGAAACAACAGCTTCATCGACTTAGCGCCATCATCTCTTATGACTTGGATGTCGGCCGTCGTGCATCTCTTTCAATAGTTCTTTTATGTACCCTAAATCCTAAACCCAAACCCCAAACCCTAAACCCAAAGGGTATCTTAGCCCTTCCTGCTAGGTCACCAGTTGGCTGAAGACCCAGGGCTTCGCGGACATCAATGCCCCCAAGAAGACCCGCCACATGGACGCAGGAAGGTTTTGGCCAGATTTCACCTCGGACTCTCCAGATCTTCCGAACCCCCCAACTAGGGGTCGTTATTCTGAATTCGGGTATGCTCATGCATTCAGCGGTTTTGGAAGATCTGGGTCTCTTTACTTACAGTTTTTCGTGTTGTACCCACTATTTCAGGGGTAGTTGCGACTAAACTGGAGGTAAAAAGGCTTTAGCCAAATTTCACCTCGGACTCCCCAGATATACCCACTACTTGGGGGTTAGTTGCTACTAAACTGGAGGTAAATATATTTTTTTGTTGGCTTAGGGCTTCTGATTTCGGAAGCTCGGTCGGTGCATCATGTACCGGGTAGGCCCCTGGGATACCTCCCTGAACCCTAAACACTAAACCGAGGATCATGAGTATTTTCGGAGGGTGTTAACGGGCCAACCTCGAGGTTTAGGGTTTAGGGTTTAGGGTTTAGGGTTTAGGGTTTAGGGTTTAGGGTTTAGGGTTTAGGGTTTAGGGTTTAGGGTTTAGGGGGATTAGGGAAGTAACCCCGACTGTTGGGTTGCGGGGAGACTTTGGGGTGCCCGGAGGTTAATCCACTTGGAGGTTCAGGATACGTCGTAACCCATTCTAAGTGTAGTTCTGACCCACATATTGCGCCCCTTAAGCACCCTAGTCGGGTTATAGCTGTGGTGATAAGTACAGTTATACTTGGGTTGCTAAGTATTCTGAACCCCGGAGTAGGGGTAGCTACATGGTCCCTTAATTGGGTCCCTTAGCTTCTTTAAAGGGTTCCTGGGCCCTTGGGTTCTTATAGGGAGGGGCCCACTTTAAGGACCGGTATTCGGGGAACCATGTACACGACCCTAAGTCACCCTAAACCCTAAACCCCAAACCCTGAACCCTAAACCCTAAACCCTAAACCCTAAACCCTAAACCCTAAACCCTAAACCCTATAAACCCTAAACCCTATAAACCCTAAACCCTATAAACCCTAATCCCTAAACCCCAGATCGTGTAAGTCTCGCGGCTTGAGGCTTCAGGGGCTTCGCAGAGTAAAGGGTGCCCTAAACCCTAAACCCTAAACCCTAAACCCTAAGCCCTAAGCCCTAAACCCTACACCGACATAGTGCCCAAGGTGGCTGCATCGGCACCAGCGTGACGTACCCCTTGCACAAGGCGGTGGCGGATGGAAACAGCCGAAGCTCGGCAAGGGTTTAGGGTTTAGGGTTTGGGGTTTAGGGTTTGGGGTTTAGGGTTTAGGGTTTGGTGTTTAGGGTTTGAGGTTTAGGGTTTAGGGGTTAAGGGTTAAGGAGTTTCAGGTGTTTTGCGTTTATGGGGTTTCATGTCCAACTTCATGGGTTGCAGGGTTTCAGGTTTTTGGGTTTTTGTTTTGTTTTTTTTTGGGGGGTTTTGGTGTTTCATGGACCCTACAGCCCTCAAGGGGCTTACCCCCAAACCGCTCCCTGAGCCCTAAGTTGCTCCGTAAACCCTAGACCTTAAACCCCAAACCCCAAACCCCAAACCCCAAACCCCAAACCCCAAACCCCAAACCCCAAACCCCAAACCCCAAACCCCAAACCCCAAACCCCAAACCCCAAACCCCAAACCCTAAACCCTAAACCCTAAACCCTAAACCCTAGACCCTAGACCCTAGACCCTAAACCCTAAACCCTAAACCCTAAACCCAAACACTAAACCCTGAACCCTTAACCCCAAACCCTAAATCCCAAACCCGAAGCCCTAAACCCGAAACCCCAAGCCCTTACCCCAATAATTCAGGGCATTACGGGAGGTGCACCGGCCGCTCAACCCACAGCCGAAACCCCTAAGCCCCAAAGTCACCCCAAGGGTGTTTCGGGGGGTTAGGGTCGAGGGTTTTGGATTTAGGGTTTAGGGTTTAGGGCTGAATTAAACTTCTCGACTGTTATTACAGGGGTCGGAATAATAGTAGTAGTGTTTCCTTACGGAGGGCCTATTTTTTGGGTCTTTTTTTTTTTTTGGGCCTTTTTTTTTTTTTTTTGGTCGATTTCCTGGGTTTTTGCTAAGAAAACCACCATTCCCTCCATATTCTTACAGGATTTGATGCATTTTCGTGGTTTTTCGTACGAAAAACAGTAATTTCTCTGTGGTTTCATAGGAAAGCGTTATTTCTGGTAGGTTTTAGAAGGAAAGAAGGAAAGAAAGGAAGGAAGGAAGGATGAAAGAAAGGAAGAAAACAAGGAAGGAAGGAAGGAAGAAAGGAGGGAAGGAAGAAAGGAAGGAAGCAAGGAAGAAAGGAAGGAAGAAAGGAAGGAAGCAAGGAAGGAAGAACGGAAGCGTGCTTCGAAGCCCAAGAAACTAGTTGAAAAACATCGTGTGAGCATTGTGTTTGCAAATGGGGGGGGCTGCGCCCCCCCCAACCCCCCCCGCTTTTTTTTAAGCCGTGCAGAGCGTGCTTCAAAGCCCAAGAAACTTGTTGACACCCATCATGTGAGCATGGTGTTTGCAAATGGGGGGGGGCTGCGCCCCCCCCCCAACCCCCCCGCTTCTTTTAAGCCGTACCAAGCGTGCTTCAAAGCCCAAGAAACTAGTTGAAAAACATCGTGTGAGCATTGTGTTTGCAAATGGGGGGGGGGGGGGCTGCGCCCCCCGGTTTTTTTTAAGCCGTGCAGAGCGTGCTTCAAAGCCCAAGAAACTTGTTGACACCCATCATGTGAGCATGGTGTTTGCAAATGGGGGGGGCTGCGCCCCCCCCCCAACCCCCCCGCTTCTTTTAAGCCGTACCAAGCGTGCTTCAAAGACCAAGAAACTGGTTGAAAAACATCCTGTGAGCATTGTGTTTGCAAATGGGGGGGGCTGCGCCCCCCCCAACCCCCCCCGCTTTTTTTAAGCCGTGCAGCGGAAGAAAGTAGTTGAAACCCATCATGTGAGCAGGGTGTTTGCAAATGGGGGGCACAGCCCCCCCAACCCCCCCGCTTCTTTTAAGCTGTACCAAGCGTGCTTCAAAGCCCAAGAAACTAGTTGAAAAACATCGTGTGTGCATTGTGTTTGCAAATGGGGGGGGGCTGCGCCCCCCAACCCCCCCGCTTTTTTTTTTATAAGCCGTGCAGAACGCCCTTCAAAGCCCAAGAAACTTGTTGACACCCATCATGTGAGCAGGGTGTTTGCAAATGGGGGGCGCAGACCCCCCAACCCCCCCCTGCTTCTTTTATGCCGTTCAAAGCCCAAGAAACTAGTTGAAAAACATCGTGTGAGCATTGTGTTCGCAAATGGGGGGGGCGATGGGGGGCACAGCCCCCCCAACCCCCGCCCCGCTTCTTTTAAGCCGTACCAAGCGTGCTTCAAAGCCCAAGAAACTAGTTGAAAAGCATCGTGTGAGCATTGTGTTTGCAAATGGGGGGGGCTGCGCCCCCCCGCAACCCCCCCGCCTTTTTTTTTTAAGCCGTGCAGAGCGCGCTTCAAAGCCCAAGAAACTTGTTGACACCCATCATGTGAGCAGGGTGTTTGCAAATGGGGGGGGGCTGCGCCCCCCCCCCAACCCCCCCGCTTTTTTTAAGCCGTACCAAGCGTGCTTCTAAGCCCAAGGGCAGCCCAAGAAACTAGTTGAAAAACATCGTGTGAGCATTGTGTTTGCAAATGGGGGGGGCTGCGCCCCCCCCAACCCCCCCGCTTTTTTTCAGCCAAAGCGCAAGAAAGTAGTTGAAACCCATCATGTGAGCAGGGTGTTTGCAAATGGGGGGCACAGCGTCCCCAACCCCCCCGCTTCTTTTAAGCTGTACCAAGCGTGCTTCAAAGCCCAAGAAACTAATTGAAAAACATCGTGTGTGCATTGTGTTTGCAAATGGGGGGGCTGCGCCCCCCCCGCTCTTTTTTTTTTGAAGCCGTGCAGAGCGTGCTTCAAAGCCCAAGAGGTGTTTGCAAGTGGGGGGGCTGCCCCCCCCCCCACCCCCCAACCCCCCCCGCTTCTTTTAAGCCGTACCAAGCGTGCTTCAAAGCCCAAAAAACGAAGGAAATGACAGGATATCTGTCCAAAATGTAAGGAAAATAGGGTTTTCCCCCTAGGAAAAACCAAGGAAAACCTAAGGGAAATTACAGGAAATCCGTCCAAAATGTAAAACAATAGGTTTCCCTATGAAAAAAACCAACGAAAACCGAAGGGAAATTACAGAAAATCCGTCCAAAATGCAAGGAAAGTAGGGTTTTTCCTAGAGAAAACCAAGAAAATCGACCAAAAAAAAAAAAAAGGCC
>CAJNDS010001621.1:0-12672 GCA_905221605.1 Symbiodinium natans | reverse complement strand
GGGGGGGGTGGGGCAGCTGAGGAAGATGACAACATCAACACGATGGAGAGCCTGGTGCCCCAGTTTCGGGTTTAGGGTTCAGGGTTTATGGATCAGGCATTTTGTTTAAGGTTTGAGTGTTTAGTGTGTAGCAACAAACAAACCCCTTACAATTAAGTAAACAAGGCATTTTGGGTTTGGGGTTTAGGGTTCAGGGTTTGGGGTTTAGGGTTTAGGGTTTAGGGTTTAGGGGTTTTTTGGTATAGGGTTTGGGGTTGAGGACAGGTTCTTGGGGTAAGGTTTTTGTCTTGGCCTTATGGTTTAGGGTTTAGGGTTTAGTGTTTAGGTTTAGGGTTTAGGGTTTAGGGTTTAGGGTTTAGGGTTTAGGGTTTAGGGTTTAGGGTTTAGGGTTTAGGGTTTAGGGTTTAGGGTTTAGGGAAGTTGATAACTTTTTCGTGGCCTGAACTAAACCATCGAAAATTGCAACGAAATTAAGACGAACTTAATGCCGAATTAAACCAGGTTTAGGGTTTAGGGTTTATAATGGCAATATAACCAATGAAAACACAGGGTTTTTGAAGACAATCAGCTTATTCCATAGGAAAACCAATGAGTTCTATTAGGAGTCCTTAAAAACACAAGGGTTTTTAGGGTTTAGGGTTTAGGGTTTAGGGTTTAGGGTTTAGGGTTTAGGGTGTAGGGTTTAGGGTTTAGGGTTTAGACGGGGGAGGGGGGGGGGGGTGCAGCTGAGGAAGATGACAACATCAACACGATGGAGAGCCTGGTGCCCCAGTTTCGGGTTTAGGGTTCAGGGTTTATGGTTCAGGCATTTTGTTTAGGGTTTGAGTGTTTAGTGTGTAGCAACAAACAAACCCCTTACAATTAAGTAATCAAGGCATTTTGGGTTTGGGGTTTAGGGTTTAGGGTTTGGGGTTTAGGATCTAGGGTGTAGGGTTTAGGGACTTTTTGGTATAGGGTTTGTGGTTAAGGACAGGTGCTTGTGGTAATGTTTTTGTCTTGGCCTTATGGTTTAGGGTTTAGTGTTTAGGGTTTAGTGTTTAGGGTTTAGGGTTTAGGGTTTAGGGTTTAGGGTTTAGGGTTTAGGGTTTTGTTAACTTTTTCGTGGCCTGAACTAAACCATCGAAAATTGCAACGAAATTAAGACGAAATTAAGACGGAATTAAACCAGGTTTAGGGTTTAGGGTTTATAATGGCAATATAACCAATGAAAACACAGGGTTTTTGAAGACAATCAGCTTATTCCATAGGAAGACCAATGAGTTCTATTAGGAGTCCTTAAAAACAGGTTTTTAGGTTTGGGTTTAGGGTTTAGGGTAGGGTTTAGACGGGGAGGGGCGGGGGGGGGGGGGGGTGCAACTGAGGAAGATGACAACATCAACACGATGGAGAGCCTGGTGCCCCAGTTTCGGGTTTGGGGTTCAGGGTTTATGGTTCAGACATTTTGTTTAGGGTTTGAGTGTTTAGTGTGTAGCAACAAACAAACCCCTTACAATTAAGTAAACAAGGAATTTTGGCTTTGGGGTTTAGGGTTTAGGGTTTCGGGTTTAGGGTCCAGGGTTTGGGGCTTAGGGGTTTTTGTAAAATAGGGTTGGTGTGAAAGCGTACTTTATGCACATGGTCTAGTGTAGTCAACATTGTTTGCCCTGTTTGTGCTTTTGATCTGAGTAACAACGTGATGGGCTTGAGCATCACTTTCAAGCACATGTACAGTTTCTAGCTGTAGGTGCCTAGCCCTATAGCAGTAGCAGACTCAAAGACTTTCTTGTCGTTCTTGCTTTGTCCGCCTGTGTGTAAAACTCCGCGTCTGTGTGAGCCATGGCAGGTTTGTTCGAGTCAGGGGAGCTTGCAAATCCACTTGTCTCTGCACAGCCTGCTGGTGGTTCACACCAGCAGGTTATGAGCCCAACGCTTGGGCAAGGGCACTATGGCACCCTGGGCAATATGCCATCCCCGCCACCCGGGAGGGATGGTCACCCAGGTTCACAGGATGCAACGCCAACACCTGCACAAGTGCACGCCGCAGGTGGAGTGGGCTTTGCATCGGACACGGCTGCGGGAAGGGCATCTGGAGGTGGGGACCCAGCAGAAGGCACACCCCAGGTGTCGACCACCACTGATGGTGGGATGATTGTAAGTGCACCCCGAAGTGCACTACCACGAAGCATAGCTCCAGGCGGAAGCCCAGGACCAGAGGCCAACGCCAGCGCACATCAAGCCGCATCAAGTGAGGCCCGTCCGGCTACGGATTTGAGCGGGGGTGGAGTGCTGGGGGGTATAAGGTCAACTGGGGAGACCGTGGGGGCAGAGGGGTTTGTTACTCCGAGGTCACAGCAGGGATTGCCTACCATCGCCGAAATGGTTGAGGGGTTTCCTGCAACCGGCCTTCGAATTATGTCGAGGGTTGGAGAGTTTTTGCAGGTGGCTGGGACTGAGGTACTTCCGGTTGTGACGTCAGTTGAGCAGCAAGCCACCCCGCCAAGAAGTGCGATGCACGCGCGTGCAGGCCCGTTGCCCTTGGGAGACGGGAGTGTGGGTTCGCAGACAGGTTCCCCGCCGCAGGTGGTGGGTTCACGCAGCACCCCCACTTCATTTGCCCCGGGCCCCGGAAGGGAGACCCCGTTGCTCAATGCAGAGATGTTGCAGCGTATGCAAGCTTTAGAGCATAGGGCCCCATTGTTTTACCCTAGCCAACCCGTAGTTTCTGACAGACCTCAAAGGGGCACGGATTCCACATCAATCCCTCAAGAGGTCATCCAGGCAGAGGTTGCTAGGCAACTGGCCGTTTTGGACCAGCGCGCTACAGCACAGGAGTTAGAGATTGCAGCGCAGGAGCCAGAGATTCAAAGGCTCAGGCAGCAGATTGCAGAGGCCAACGCTCACAGGGAGCAGGCGTTGAGGGCTGCAGCACTTTCGAGCGCCCAGTCCACTGCACGTGTCCCGGTGCAGCCTCCGCAGGTTGCAATGCAGTCTCAGATGTCTCAGGCTTCTGTGCCCAACATGTCTGAGGTACAAGGTGTTGCATCTCAAGCGGTTGATGCCAATAGGAGTGTGGCGCCCGCTATTCAGGCTACATCTTTTCCGGGTTTGTTGTCGAGTTTATGGTCCGGGTTAGGAGGTTCGCGTAGGTCCGCCAGGGATGCCAGCTCTCCTCCACCCGGAAGGGCTGGAACTGTGCCCGCGCAGGTGCCACTGGTGCAAGGTACACAGGTGCCACAGTCGCAGGCCTCAGGTATGCAGGTGCGCCGCCAGGTTTGCAAGGAGGCTCAGTTCCAGGAGGAGCGGCTCCCGCGCTGCCCGGGGGAACTCATGGCCTTGCTTCAGGTAGCCCAGCGTTGGATGCATTGTTCTTAGGGATGCAACAGCTGCAAAGCGTACAGTTGCAGCAGCTCCGGAGTCAGGATAGTGACGCTCCTGAAGTTGTAAAGCCCGGAACCGCAGATTTGCCCAAGGTAGCCGCTCCAGATCCCTCAACATTTCCAAGGATTGCGCTGCAGGCAAATCCCCCAAGCCGTACGCGCATGCCCAAAAATGTCAGGCACCGGCGTCCATGCAGGAGCCAGCTGCCCACGCCGCAAGCACAGCAGCAAAGGACTCAGCCACCAGGCCAGGAGGAGAAGGCGAAGCTGACCTGCGAAGCTCGGCAGGGCGACCACCGCCCTGACGGGCAGGATGCGCATTGCATCGCACACCCTTGCCAATTTTGCCTTCCTTTTGCAAGAGGTGCTCTGAGAGCCCTCACAGTGAGGCCAGCTGGCCAGCGTAAAGCCACTGCAGCTTTTCCTTCCGTAGGAGCTTGTACCTCCTCCCGGAAGGGATGGACATGTGCAGATTTTTGTTGTCGCTTCCTCCTGGCGAAGGAGCGAAGGAGGAGTGTTGAAGCGTAGTTTCTGCACATGTCTAGCTGTAGTCAACCTTGTTTTCCCTGTTGCTGCTTTTGCTCTGAGTCACAACGTGAGGGCTTGAGCAGCACTTTCAAGCACATGTACAGTTTCTAGCTGTAGGTGCCTAGCCCTATAGCAGTAGCAGACTCAAAGACTTTCTTGTCGTTCTTGCTTTGTCCGCCTGTGTGTAAAACTCCGCGTCTGTGTGAGCCATGGCAGGTTTGTTCGAGTCAGGGGAGCTTGCAAATCCACTTGTCTCTGCACAGCCTGCTGGTGGTTCACACCAGCAGTTGGGGTTAAGGACAGGTGCTTGTGGTAAGGTTTTTGTCTTGGCCTTATGGTTTAGGGTTTAGGGTTTAGGGTTTAGTGTTTAGGGTTTAGGGTTTAGGGTTTAGGGTTGAGGGTTGAGGGTTTAGGGAAGTTGTTAACTTTTTCGTGGCCTGAACTAAACCATCGAAAATTGCAACGAAATTAAGACGAAATTAAGCCGCAATTAAACCAGGTTTAGGGTATAGGGTTTATAATGGCAATGTAACTAATGAAAACGCAGGGTTTTTGAAGACAATCAGCTTATTCCATAGGAAAAAAAATGAGTTCTATTAGGAGTCCTTAAAAACACAAGGGTTTTTAGGGTTTCGGGTTTAGGGTTTAGAGGAAGATGACAACATCAACACGATGGAGAGCCTGGTGCCCCAGTTTCGGGGTTAGGGTTCAGGGTTTATGGTTCAGGCATTTTGATTAGGGTTTGAGTGTTTAGTGTGTAGCAACAAACAAACCCCTTACAATTAAGTAAACAAGGCATTTTGGGTTTGGGGTTTAGGGTTTAGGGTTTGGGGTTTAGGGTCTAGGGTTTAGGGTTTAGGGGTTTTTTGGTACAGGGTTTGGGGTTAAGGACAGGTGCTTGTGGTAAGGTTTTTGTCTTGGCCTTATGGTTTAGGGTTTAGGGTTTAGTGTTTAGGGTTTAGGGTTTAGGGTTTAGGGTTTAGGCAAGTTGTTAACTTTTTTGTTGGCTGAACTAAACCATCGAAAATTGCAACGAAATTAAGACGAAATTAAGACGGAATTAAACCAGGTTTAGGGTTTAGGGTTTATAATGGCAATATAACCAATGAAAACACAGGGTTTTTGAAGGCAATCAGCTTATTCCATAGGAAAACCAATGAGTTCTATTAGGAGTCCTTAAAAACACAAGGGTTTTTAGGGTTTGGGGTTTAGGGTTTAGGGTTTAGGGTTTAGGGTTTGGGGTTTAGGGTTTAGGGTTTAGACGGGGGAGGGGGGGGGGTGGGGCAGCTGAGGAAGATGACAACATCAACACGATGGAGAGCCTGGTGCCCCAGTTTCGGGGTTAGGGTTCAGGGTTTATGGTTCAGGCATTTTGATTAGGGTTTGAGTGTTTAGTGTGTAGCAACAAACAAACCCCTTACAATTAAGTAAACAAGGCATTTTGGGTTTGGGGTTTAGGGTTTAGGGTTTGGGGTTTAGGGTCTAGGGTTTAGGGTTTAGGGGTTTTGTGGTATAGGGTTTGGGGTTGAGGACAGGTTCTTGGGGTAAGGTTTTTGTCTTGGCCTTATGGTTTAGGGTTTAGGGTTTAGGTTTTAGGGTTTAGTGTTTAGGGTTTAGGGTTTAGGGTTTAGGGTTTAGGGTTTAGGGTTTAGGGTTTAGGGTTTAGGGTTTAGGTTTTAGGTTTTAGGGTTTATTGAAATTGTTAACTGTTTCGTGGCCTGAACTAAACCATCGAAAATTGCAACGAAATTAAGACGAAATTAAGACGGAATTAAACCAGGTTTAGGGTTGAGGGTTTATAATGGCAATGTAACCAATGAAAACACAGGGTTTTTGAAGACAATCAGCTTATTCCATAGGAAAACCAATGAGTTCTATTAGGAGTCCTTAAAAACACAAGGGTTTTTAGGGTTTGGGGTTTAGGGTTTAGGGTTTAGGGTTTAGACGGGGGAGGGGGGGGGGGTGCAGCTGAGGAAGATGACAACATCAACACGATGGAGAGCCTGGTGCCCCAGTTTCGGGATTAGGGTTCAGGGTTTATGGATCAGGCATTTTGTTTAGGGTTTGAGTGTTTAGTGTGTAGCAACAAACAAACCCCTTGCAATTAAGTAAACAAGGCATTTTGGGTTTGGGGTTTAGGGTTCAGGGTTTGGGGTTTAGGGTTTAGGGTTTAGGGGTTTTTTGGTATAGGGTTTGGGGTTGAGGACAGGTGCTTGTGGTAAGGCTTTTGTCTTGGCCTTATGGTTTAGGGTTTAGGGTTTAGGGTTTGGTGTTTAGGGTTTAGGGTTTAGGGTTTAGGGTCAGGGGTTAGGGTTTAGGGAAGTTGTTAACTTTTTCGTGGCCTGAACTAAACCATCGAAAATTGCAACGAAATTAAGACGAAATTCAGACGCAATTAAACCAGGTTTAGGGTTTAGGGTTTATAATGGCAATGTAACCAATGAAAACACAGGGTTTTTGAAGACAATCAGCTTATTCCATAGGAAAAGCAATGAGTTCTATTAGGAGTCCTTAAAAACACAAGGGTTTTTAGGGTTTGGGGTTTAGGGTTTAGGGTTTAGGGTTTAGACGGGGGAGGGGGGGGGGGTGCAGCTGAGGAAGATGACAACATCAACACGATGGAGAGCCTGGTGCCCCAGTTTCGGGTTTAGGGTTCAGGGTTTATGGTTCAGGCATTTTGTTTAGGGTTTGAGTGTTTAGTGTGTAGCAACAAACAAACCCCTTACAATTAAGTAAACAAGAGATTTTGGCTTTGGGGTTTAGGGTTTAGGGTTTGGGGTTTAGGGTCTAGGGTTTAGGGTTTAGGGGTTTTTTGGTATAGGGTTTGGGGTTGAGGACAGGTTCTTGGGGTAAGGTTTTTGTCTTGGCCTTATGGTTTAGGGTTTAGGGTTTAGGTTTTAGGGTTTAGTGTTTAGGGTTTAGGGTTTAGGGTTTAGAGTTTAGGGTTTAGGGTTTAGGGTTTAGGTTTATGTTTTAAGGTTTGGGAAAGATGTTTTAACTGTTTCGTGGCCTGACCTAAACCATCGAAAATGCAACGAAATATAAAGACGAAAAATTTGACGGGATTCAACCAGGTTTAGTGTAGGTTATAATGTCAATATAACCAATGAAAACACGTTGTTTTTTAAGAACAAGCACAGCACTATTCAACTAGGGTTTAGGGTTTAGGGTTTAGGGTTTAGGGTTTAGGGTTTAGGGTTTAGGGCTTAGGGTTTAGGGTTTAGACGGGGGAGGGGGGGGGAGGGGTGGGGGTGCAGCGCAGGAAGATGACAACATCAACACGATGGAGAGCCTGGTGCCCCAGTTTCGGGTTTAGGGTTCAGGGTTTATGGTTCAGGCATTTTGTTTAGGGTTTGAGTGTTTAGTGTGTAGCAACAAACAAACCCCTTACAATTAAGTAAACAAGGCATTTGGGGTTTAGGGTTTAGGGTTTGGGGTTTAGGGTCTAGGGTTTAGGGTTTAGGGTTTTTTGGTATAGGGTTTGGGGTTAAGGACAGGTGCTTGTGGTAAGGTTTTTGTCTTGGCCTTATGGTTTAGGGTTTAGGGTTTAGTGTTTAGGGTTTAGGGTTTAGGGTTTAGGGTTTAGGGTTTAGGGAAGTTGTTAACTTTTTCGTGGCCTGAACTAAACCATCGAAAATTGCAACGAAATTAAGACGAAATTAAGACGGAATTAAACCAGGTTTAGGGTTTAGGGTTTATAATGGCAATATAACCAATGAAAACACAGGGTTTTTGAAGACAATCAGCTTATTCCATAGGAAAAGCAATGAGTTCTATTAGGAGTCCTTAAAAACACAAGGGTTTTTAGGGTTTGGGGTTTAGGGTTTAGGGTTTAGGGTTTAGACGGGGGAGGGGGGGGGGGTGCAGCTGAGGAAGATGACAACATCAACACGATGGAGAGCCTGGTGCCCCAGTTTCGGGTTTAGGGTTCAGGGTTTATGGTTCAGGCATTTTGTTTAGGGTTTGAGTGTTTAGTGTGTAGCAACAAACAAACCCCTTACAATTAAGTAAACAAGGCATTTGGGGTTTAGGGTTTAGGGTTTGGGGTTTAGGGTCTAGGGTTTAGGGTTTAGGGTTTTTTGGTATAGGGTTTGGGGTGAAGGACGGGTGCTTGTGGTAAGGTTTTTGTCTTAGCCTTATGGTTTAGGGCTTAGGGTTTGAGGTTTAGTGTTTAGGGTTTAGTTTTAGTTGTTAACTTTTTGGTGGCCTGAACTAAACCATCGAAAATTGCAACGAAATTAAAACGAAATTAAGACGAAATTAAGACGGAATTAAACCAGGTTTAGGGTTTAGGGTTTATAATGGCAATATAACCAATGAAAATACAGGGTTTTTGAAGACAATCAGCTTATTCCATAGGAAAACCAATGAGTTCTATTAGGAGTCCTGAAAAACACAAGGGTTTTTAGGGTTTAGGGTTTGGGGTTTAGGGTTTAGGGTTTAGGGTTTAGACGGGGGAGGGGGGGGGGGGTGGTGCAGCTGAGAAGATGAAACTCAACCATGGAGAGCCTGGGCCCCGTTTCGGGGTTTAGGGTTCCAGGTTCTATGGATTCCGGCATTTTGTTTAGGTTGAGTGTTTCAGTGTGGTATCAACACAAACCCCTTACATTTAAGTAAACCAGGCATTTTGGGTTTGGGGTTTAGGGTTTAGGGTTTGGGGTTTAGGATCTAGGGTGTAGGGTTTAGGGACTTTTTGGTATAGGGTTTGTGGTTAAGGACAGGTGCTTGTGGTAATGTTTTTGTCTTGGCCTTATGGTTTAGGGTTTAGTGTTTAGGGTTTAGTGTTTAGGGTTTAGGGTTTAGGGTTTAGGGTTTAGGGTTTAGGGTTTAGGATTTAGGGTTTAGGGTTTAGGGTTCAGGGTTTAGGGAAGTTGTTAACTTTTTCGTGGCCTGAACTAAACCATCGAAAATTGCAACGAAATTAAGACGAAATTAAGACGGAATTAAACCAGGTTTAGGGTTTAGGGCTTATAATGGCAATGTAACCAATGAAAACACAGGGTTTTTGAAGACAATCAGCTTATTCCATAGGAAAACCAATGAGTTCTATTAGGAGTCCTTAAAAACACAAGGTTTTTAGGGTTTGGGGTTAGGGTTTAGGGTTTAGGGTTTAGGGTTTAGACGGGGGAGAGGACGGGGGGGGGGGGCGGGGGTGCAACTGAGGAAGATGACAACATCAACACGATGGAGAGCCTGGTGCCCCAGTTTCGGGTTTAGGGTTCAGGGTTTATGGTTCAGTCATTTTGTTTAGGGTTTGAGTGTTTAGTGTGTAGCAACAAACAAACCCCTTACAATTAAGTAAACAAGGCATTTTGGGTTTGGGGTTTAGGGTTTAGGGTTTGGGGTTTAGGGTCTAGGGTTTAGGGTTTAGGGTTTTTTGGTATAGGGTTTGGGGTTGAGGACAGGTTCTTGGGGTAAGGATTTTGTCTTGGCCTTATGGTTTAGGGTTTAGGGTTTAGTGTTTAGGTTTTAGGGTTTAGTGTTTAGGGTTTAGGGTTTAGGGTTTAGGGTTTAGGGTTTAGGGTTTAGGGTTTAGGGTTTAGGGTTTAGGGTTTAGGGTTTCGGGATTTAGGGTTTAGGGAAGTTGTTAACTTTTTCGTGGCCTGAACTAAACCATCGAAAATTGCAACGAAATTAAGACGAAATTAAGACGAAATTAAGACGGAATTAAACCAGGTTTAGGGTTGAGGGTTTATAATGGCAATATAACCAATGAAAACACAGGGTTTTTGAAGACAATCAGCTATCCATAGGCAAACAATGAGTCTATTAGGAGTCTTTAAGACCACAAGGGCTTTTAGGTTGGGGTTTTAGGGGTTTAGGGTTAGGGTTTGAGGGGGAGGGGGGGGGGGGGGGGGGGGGTGCAGCTGAGGAAGATGACAACATCAACACGACGGAGAGCCTGGTGCCCCAGTTTCGGGATTAGGGTTCAGGGTTTATGGTTCAGGCATTTTGTTTAGGGTTTGAGTGTTTAGTGTGTAGCAACAAACAAACCCCTTACAATTAAGTAAACAAGGCATTTTGGGTTTGGGGTTTAGGGTTTAGGGTTTGGGGTTTAGGGTCTAGGGTTTAGGGTTTAGGGTTTTTTTGGTATAGGGTTTGGGGTTGAGGACAGGTTCTTGGGGTAAGGTTTTTGTCTTGGCCTTATGGTTTAGGGTTTAGGGTTTAGTGTTCAGGTTTCAGGGTTTAGTGTTTAGGGTTTAGGTTTTAGGGTTTAGGGTGAAGGGTTTAGGGTTTAGGGTTTAAATTTTGGGTTTAGGGTTTAGGGTTTAGGGATTAGGGTTTAGGGTTTAGGGTTTAGGGAAGTTGTTAACTTTTTCGTGGCCTGAACTAAACCATCGAAAATTGCAACGAAATTAAGACGAAATTAAGACGGAATTAAACCAGGTTTAGGGTTTAGGGTTTACAATGGCAATATAACCAATGAAAACACAGGGTTTTTGAAGACAATCAGCTTATTCCATAGGAAAACCAATGAGTTCTATTAGGAGTCCTTAAAAACACAAGGGTTTTTAGGGTTTAGGGTTTAGGGTTTAGGGTTTAGGGTTTAGGGTTTAGGGTTTAGGGTTTAGGGTTTAGACGGGGGAGGGGAGGGGGGGTGCAGCTGAGGAAGATGACAACATCAACACGATGGAGAGCCTGGTGCCCCAGTTTCGGGTTTAGGGTTCGGGGTTTATGGTTCAGGCATTTTGTTTAGGGTTTGAGTGTTTAGTGTGTAGCAACAAACAAACCCCTTACAATCAAGTAAACAAGGCATTTTGGGTTTGGGGTTTAGGGTTCAGGGTTTGGGGTTTAGGATCTAGGGTTTAGGGTTTAGGGGTTTTTTGGTATAGGGTTTGGGGTTAAGGACAGATGCTTGTGGTAAGGTTTTTGTCTTGGCCTTATGGTTTAGGGTTTAGGGTTTAGGGTTTAGTGTTTAGGGTTTAGGGTTTAGGGTTTAGGGTTTAGGGTGAAGGGTTTAGGGTTTAGGGTTTAGGGTTTAGGGTTTAGGGTTTAGGGAAGTTGTTAACTTTTTCGTGGCCTGAACTAAACCATCGAAAATTGCAACGAAATTAAGACGAAATCAAGGTGGAATTAAACCAGGTTTAGGGTTTAGGGTTTATAATGGCAATATATCCAATGAAAACACAGGGTTTTTGAAGACAATCAGCTTATTCCATAGGAAAACCAATGGGTTCTATTAGGAGTCCTTAAAAACACAAGGGTTTTTAGGGTTTAGGGTTTAGGGTTTAGGGTTTAGGGTTTAGGGTTTAGGGTTTAGGGTTTAGGGTTTAGGGTTTAGGGTTTGGGGTTTAGACGGGGGAGGGGGGGCGGGGGGTGCAGCTGAGGAAGATGACAACATCAACACGATGGAGAGCCTGGTGCCCCAGTTTCGGGTTTAGGGTTCAGGGTTTATGGTTCAGGCATTTTGTTTAGGGTTTGAGTGTTTAGTGTTTAGCAACAAACAAACTCCTTACAATTAAGTAACCAAGGCATTTTGGGTTTGGGGTTTAGGGTTCAGGGTTTGGGGTTTAGGGTCTAGGGTTTAGGGTTTAGGGGTTTTTTGGTATAGGGTTTGGGGTTAAGGACAGGTGCTTGTGGTAAGGTTTTTGTCTTGGCCTTATGGTTTAGGGTTTAGGGTTTAGGGTTTAGTGTTTAGGGTTTAGGGTTTAGGGTTTAGGGTTTAGGGAAGTTGTTAACTTTTTCGTGGCCTGAACTAAACCATCGAAAATTGCAACGAAATTAAGACGAAATTAAGGCGGAATTAAACCAGGTTTAGGGTTTAGGGTTTATAATGGCAATATAACCAATGAAAACACAGGAATTTTGAAGACAATCAGCTTATTCCATAGGAAAACCAATGAGTTCTATTAGGAGTCCTTAAAAACACAAGGGTTTTTAGGGTTTAGGGTTTGGGGTTTAGGGTTTAGGGTTTAGGGTTTAGACGAGGGAGAGGACGGGAAGTCGGGTGCAACTGAGGAAGATGACAACATCAACACGATGGAGAGCCTGGTGCCCCAGTCTCGGGGTTGGGGTTCAGGGTTTATGGTTCAGACATTTTGTTTAGGGTTTGAGTGTTTAGTGTGTAGCAACAAACAAACCCCTTACAATTAAGTAAACAAGGAATTTTGGCTTTGGGGTTTAGGGTTTAGGGTTTCGGGTTTAGGGTCTAGGGTTTAGGGCTTAGGGGTTTTTTGGTATAGGGTTTGGGGTTAAGGACAGGTGCTTGTGGTAAGGTTTTTGTCTTGGCCTTATGGTTTAGGGTTTAGGGTTTAGGGTTTAGTGTTTAGAATTTAGGGGTTAGGGTTTAGGGTTTAGGGTTTAGGGTTAGGGTTTAGGGAAGTTGTTAACTTTTTCGTGGCCTGAACTAAACCATCGAAAATTGCAACGAAATTAAAACGAAATTACGACGCAATTAAACCAGGTTTAGGGTATAGGGTTTATAATGGCAATGTAACCAATGAAAACACAGGGTTTTTGAAGACAATCAGCTTATTCCATAGGAAAACCAATGAGTTCTATTAGGAGTCCTTAAAAACACAAGGGGTTTTAGGGTTTGGGGTTTAGGGTTTAGGGTTTAGGGTTTAGACGGGGAAGGGGGGGGGGTGGGTGCAGCTGAGGAAGATGACAACATCAACACGATGGAGAGCCTGGTGCCCCAGTTTCGGGTTTAGGGTTCAGGGTTTATGGTTCAGGCATTTTGTTTAGGGTTTGAGTGTTTAGTGTGTAGCAACAAACAAACCCCTTACAATCAAGTAAGCAAGGCATTTTGGGTTTGGGGTTTAGGGTTTAGGGTTTGGGGTTTAGG
>CAJNDS010001620.1:0-12803 GCA_905221605.1 Symbiodinium natans | reverse complement strand
GGTTTGGACCCCCAAACGTGCAGGTTTCCAGGTTTGGACCCTCAAAACGTGCAGGTTTCCAGGTTTGGACCCCCAAAACGTGCAGGTTTCCAGGTTTGGACCACCAAAACGTGCAGGTTTCCAGGTTTGGACACTCAAAACCGTGCAGGTTTCCAGGTTTGGGCCCCAAAACGTGCAGGTTTCCAGGTTTAGACCCCCCAAAACGTTAAGGTTTCCAGAGTTGGACCCCCCAAAACATGTAGGTTTCCAGGTTTGGACCCCCCAAAACGTGCAGGTTTCCAGGTTTGGACCCCCCCAAAACGTGCAGGTTTCCAGGTTTGCACCCCCCAAAACGTGCAGGTTTCCAGGTTTGGACCCCCCAAAACGTGCAGGTTTCCAGGTTTGGACCCCCAAAACGTGCAAGTTCCCCAAAACGTGCAGGTTTCCAGGTTTGGACACCCCAAAACGTGCAGGTTTCCAGGTTTGGACCCGCCAAAACGTGCAGGTTTCCAGGTTTGGACCCCCAAAACGTGCAGGTTTCCAGGTTTGGACCCCCCAAAACGTGCAGGTTTCCAGGTTTGGACACCCAAAACGTGCAGGTTTCCAGGTTAGGACCCCCTGAAACGTGCAGGTTTCCAGGTTTGGACCCCCCAAAACGTGCAGGTTTCCAGGTTTGGACCCCCCAAACCCAAATGTTGAGTTTTGGGTTAGGGACTGTCAGCCAGGGTTTGGGGTTCTCTTTGTGTCAGGGCAAGGTCCGCAAGTGCAAGCCGACTTTAACGTTTAGTGTCCTGTAAAGTAAGTTGTCTTTGTTGTGTCGTGTACACTCCACAACCTTTCCGCGATCCCTAGACAGGGATCGCGGGTTTAGGGTTTAGGGTTTAGGGTTTAGGGTTTAGGGTTTAGGGTTTAGGGTTTAGGGTTTAGGGTTTAGGGTTTAGGGTTTAGGGTTTAGGGTTTAGGGTTTAGGGTTTAGGGTTTAGGGTTTAGGGTTTAGGGTTTAGGGTTTAGGGTTTAGGGTTTTAGGGTTTAGGTTTAGGGTTTAGGGTTTAGGGTTTAGGGTTTAGGGTTTAGGGTTTAGGGTTTAGGGTTTAGGGTTTAGGGTTTAGGGTTTAGGGTTTAGGGTTTAGGGTTTAGGGTTTAGGGTTTAGGGTTTAGGGTTTTGTATAGGGTTTGTGTCCGGAGTTTTGGGGGGTTTTGTCGGGTTTTGGGGGGTTTTGTCGGGTTTTGGGGGGTTTTGGGGGGTTTTGCCGGGTTTTGTTTTTTGCCTTTCAATGTTTTACATTTTTGTTGGTTGGGCTTGGGGGGGCTGGGGGGGATGGGGGGCTGGGGTGGGGGGCTTGCGCCAGAATTCAAATTTTGAAGGTCTGTATCGGCCCAAAACCTCAAGAATTAAAATTTTGAAAGCCTGGGAATCTTTGGATATGGATCCCAAAACTCTAGATTTCAAATTTGGAAGATCTGGGGATTTCTGGATAATTGATCAAAATCTCCTGCAGTCCTCCAGGATTCAAATTTAGAAGGCCTGGGGATCTTTGGATATCGATTCAAAACCTCTGGAATTTTCGGAATTCAAATTTTGAAGGATTTGATAAATACTGGATATCTGAATAAGTCCTCCAAAAATCTTTAGAATTCAAATTTGGAAGATCTGGGGACTTCTGGATAATTGATCAAAACCTCCAGAATTAAAATCTTGAAGATCTGGGAGTTCTTTTTGAGGGTATTCATTATAATTCTCCTGATGTCCCGAATCTTTGTTGACCCTTGTCTGTGGGTGTTAGCCTCGAAGTTTCGATATATTATTACAATTGATATGGTTCCACGAATATTTGAATTACATATCTTGTAATTTGAATAATTTTTTGGATTGCAATTCTTTAGAATGATAATGGTTCATTTCACCCCCTCGAAATTTCAGAGAATATAGAGGAATTTCAATTAATATTGGTATTGTTTTTGCAAATTCGGATTTCAGTTCTATGAAATCGGATATTGTGTCCGGACTATTTGGGGTGGAAAGGGCAATATTTTCGGTCCCACGATCTCTTGAGCCTTCTCGGGGAGGAAAAGAATTTGATTTGTTGCTGGAGGTGTCTCTTCGGCAACATTTGATATAACAATTCATTAAAACCTTTCTGAACTCCGTGGAAGAGACGGACCTGATGCTTGAAGGTCTGGTGGTCTTCTGTCCATGTCTGCAGTTCTGGGCCAGGAGAAGTTGAGCATGTTGGTTCTTGACAGCCAATGCTTGTAATTCTTGTCTTTCGTCTTGTCATGGTGATATTGATTTGATTGTTTCGACACCTCGTCTCGCTTTTTGGATAGGTTTCTGAAAGAAAACCATGTCTTTTGTTTGGGGTAACTCTAATCTTGAGCCCGCAGAGAAGAGCGGCGCAGTTGTTGCTCAGGTTTGCTGGGGCGCCAGTCTTGCCACACATCCATCCATCACATGAGCATGAGCTGGCGCCTTGGTTTCTGCCTTGCCTTGTGCGATCTCGCGTGAGAACGCTGGTCTGTGGGGGGGTGAAACGTTGGCGTGGAGCACCAGAGGTGTCCTCGCGGCATCACAACATTGTTAGGAGATGGCAGCCGCGGCTAGACCTCTCGGATGCAGTAGGTCGCGGGATGTCGAGCGAGCTCCGCCAAGAAGACGGCTTCCGGTATCTGCTCTGCTCTGCGGGTACGAGCCAGGGAGTCCAACCTGAAGATCTTCTCATGGAAATATCGATATGCCACCCAGTGTGCGTTGTCCCGGTTCTGCACCGCCCCGGCAGCTGCTTCCAGATCGTGCTTGCTCACGACGGGTTGAAGGTCCATTTGCCACCTCACACGACCAAAAGCAGCCATGGCTTTGGTTTGCAGTACCTGCGCAAGCACTTCCGAGGAGTAGAAGCCACCTGGCGCCGCGTGGTCCTCTGCAGCTTCACCTCGTTCCACCCCACCTTCTTCGAGGACAACCTGCACGGCGTTGTCCATGTCCGCTTCAGTGAAGAAGGCTGCCCCCAAGGCCATGTTCAGGGCGTGCATGCCGCAGAGAGCTTGCTCTTGCGCCTCAAAATACAGGCCTGCAGGTGTGTCTTGATCGGGTCGGCTGCCTGTCCGTTGCATCTTGGCCAAAGACCCGGCCGCGCAAGAGCTTTCTGCAGCCCGTTTGCCTAGGCCCATGAAGACGAACTTTGCTTTGCATTTTGCTTTGGCCTTTGCTTTGCTTTTGGCGTTCGTCTTGGCTGGTGGCTTGGCCGGGCACTTGCGCTTATGAGCCTTGATGGCAGCTTTGGTGTTGGGAGCCTCCGTGCCGCATAGTGCACAACACCAGGGCCGCTCGATGCGCTCGCCGTGGTCTGGCTTGAGACGGTTCCAGTCGGGCGTCCCCATCTCAGCTAGTCGTCTTTCATAGAACTCCTTGTTCTGCTCCGGCTTGAACAACGCCTTCCAGAGATCCGGGCCGTCCCGGTCGGCTTGCTGCGCCTTCAGCTTGGTCAGGGCCCACTCTGCGTTGGCGTTGAACCGCAAAGCCTTGGGGTTGAAGAGCTCCAAGCTGCAGAGTGCCTGTTCGGGGCAGCGGCTCAGGGCGACGTAGGCTTGACCTTCTGCGAAGATGGTGTGATCGAGGCGGGTATGCGCTCCGTCCTTACAGGTAGCTGCCTGGCTCTTGTGGATCGAGATGGCTTTGGCGAGAACGAGCGGGAATTGATGCCTCGATGCCTTGCTGCCGTCTCTGTCAAGGTACGTGGCCGAGCGCCTCGAGATTGCCACGCAGGAGGTTTCGTGCTCTGCTCGCCAAGTGGCCCCAGCATTCTTCTCGAAAGAAACCCAGATCCTCTCGACTTCCCCGCCGGCTTTCTCGGTGTCAATGTGCTCCACCGTGCCACAGGCGCCATTGACCAAGCCATCTCGCACGTCGATGTTGTATCTGAGCATGACACGGAGCCCAATGGCCACCTGCAGCAGGCCTACCAAGCCACCCGTGTTCTCCGGCTCGGCCCAGACGGCATCTGGAGACAGCGGCACACCGGTCTTGACGTTGGTGTCGACAGCTGGGCAATCGTGTAGCTGTTCTCCTGTGTTCAAGACGTGCTCTTCCTTGTAGCGGCGGTTGCTTTCGGCGACTGCTTGGCGAGTGGCGTATAGGTTCACGGCTTTCGGGGCGGGCCGCTTCTTGCTGCCTTTCTTGATCACCATATTCCGCAGCACCTCAATGTCGGCGTCGGTCTGCTGTCCCACCCGAACGCGTGCCAGCAGAGCGGCCCAGGCTGGGTCGCGTGCGGCCCGCTGGTTTCCTTCTAACTCGCAGAGCTGGAAGAGCAGCCAAAGCCGGCTGGCGAAGGCCGGCAGCCCGCTTGGTGGAGGCAACTGATACAGGTCCCCGGCAAAGATGACGTGCAGTCCTCCGAAGGGCAGGGTTTGCAGATCTCTGGCAAGACGGAGATGCTGATCCAGACGCTCCAACATCCAGGAGGGGATGAAGCTCATCTCGTCAACGAACAGAACGCTGACCTTCGACCAGATGTCTCTGAGAGTGGCTAACTTCTGGCGGTCCGGCAGCGGCATGTCGCAGGCCTTGCCGTGGCTTTGGTTCACTACGGGGAGCAAGCAACATTGATGGAGGGTGACACCGTTGATGTTGAATGCTGCCACACCCGTGGGCGCCGCTATGATGCATCCTTTCTTGCTTTGCCGCAGGACGTGAGCTGCTGCGCGTACCACCACGGACTTGCCGCTGCCGCCGGGCCCGTGGAGGAGCATGTGCAGACGCTGAGTATTCTGCGTGTCCTTGGTGTTCGGCTGCCTCAGAACTGACTGGACGATGTGCTCCATGGCTTGGCACTGGCGCGTGGTCTCCGGGCAGGGGTTCTCAACCGTCAACATCTCGAATGATTCTTCGCCTTCCTCGACCGGCGCAAAGGCATTGAGGGCAGCTCCGGTGGGCACAGAGTCCGGGGCCAGGAAGTCGATGTCTCCTCCATACCGCTCCTTCAGTGCCTCCAATATTTGCAAGGAATCCTTGTAGTTCTCCTCGGCAACCTTGCTGTTGGCCCAGCCGTCCCGCAGGTTTGCCGGATGCATCTTGGCCTTCATGTACATCGTCGCTTGTACGGCCTGCAGCTTGCGGGCGGCGTCGACGGTGCCATCTAGCTGAGGGAAGCATCTCGACCGAAGGAAGTCTGGGTGGCCGCGCACGTCTCGGGCGATGCGCTGGAACGCTGCTGCATGGCTTCCTGCATCCTGCTCCAACAGCCAATCTCCAGGTTCCTTCCACACCAGGTGCAGCAGCAACTTGGAGTAGTAGAAAGCTTCGGCCTCCTCGTCCGGGTTGAAGTTCTGGTAGCCGACGATTGCAGGGCGCCTGCGAGGCTGTGGTTCTTGCACGCCGATGTACTTGAAAGCCGCGCAAAAGTCCAGGAAGGTGACTTCACTAAACCGACAGGAAACCGGCTCCCTGCCTTCCACTGGCAAGGTCGTCTCATGTTCACCGAAGGTGGTTTGCATTTCCCGGTACCAGTGATGAGCAACAGGCAGGTTCCCACCTTGGCGCATCTTCTTGTTGCGGTAGTCAGTGGGCTGCTGCAAGGCCACCTGTTCCTCATGCTTGGGCACCCACACTGTCCAGGTGTCTGGAGGCCCACCTGTACCCAGACGTTGTCCCTGGAGAATTCGATGATCGGGAAGCCCAGCAGAAGGTGGCATGCCTCGAAGGTCGACGTGGTCCTGCCCTGCAACGCCGCGTGGGCTGCCTTGTAGATCTTCTGATTGTCGAGGCCGGCGCCTGCGCTCTGACTTGTTAGGATGGCAAGGATGTTTTCCATTCGCCGCTGCGCTTCGCGATCCTCCTCCGACTTGAAAGTGTAGCCCAGTATGTACCGACTGGCGCTGGTGAGCTCGCAGATGACCTGCAGTCCATGCTTGCCCTCCACCTTCTCAAGATTCGAATGTTGTACTGTCCCATCATGCTGTCTCCCTTCACTCGTCTCGTCGCAAGGCTGCTCTTCCAGCGGCTGTTGGCGTACTGCTCCTGCGATGTTCGACGCCGAGTCCGGGGCTCTGCATCATGTGGAAATCCAAATCGACAGGCGCCTTCTGAGTACATGCCGCAATATGGCGTGTGGTTGTGCACCACCTCTGCGGACAGCTTTGCGTTCACTTCTCTATCTCTGGGTGGTACGCGGTGGGATTGGCGCCACGTGTTCGGGGACTTGGTGCAGATGTACTTGTCGCTGAGGTCCTCCGCACACTTGGGGATGAAGTTCTCCATGGCCTCTTCGTCAGACCAGTCTGGAACCGGTGTCTCTGCTGCTTGTTCGGAGTCTTCGCCGTCGGGCGCCATCTTGTCTGGCTGCTGCGTTGCTTTGGCCCACTCTTCGATCCAAAGCAGGATGTGAGCGTGGGGGTAGCCCCGCTTTTGCCATTCTATGCGAATGATGTAGTCCAACACTTTGAAAGGAGGCCGTTCCTTGCGCATGCGGCGATGAAGGCCTGCAAAATCCGTGGCGGGTGCCTGGGCGTCGTCCTCCACGTCCTCGCAGTCGTTCTCCTCGACTCCATCTTGTGGATCAGCATCTTCGTGCAGGTGGACTTTCGGACCGCGCGTGCTGGACAGCCACCACATCAGCTGAGAGACTTGGTGCATGAATTGTCGCGCTACCACTGCCGGCTGCTGGTTGCACAACTGGTTGGGCGACAACCCATCCCAAGTGAAGTTCTTGTCATTCTGGTAGCGGAATAGGATCTCCGCAGCGTGCTGCTCCAGTTCTGCCTGAGGGCGGTCGGGATGCAGCCGCAGCAGCCGTGCCGAGATAGCCGCGAGGAGCAACGCAGGCTGGCGCGCGTGGCAGGACAGTGTCATGAAGAAGTTGGGAGCGCCAAGCTGCTCGTACATGTTGAGCGCCACTCCCTTCTTGGCGTACAGGTACGGCTGCGTGCCAGGCATGTCCCGCAAGGCAGCATACACCTGACGGCTACCGTTCTCGTAGTCGCTACTGCCGTAGGGCACCCGCTGGTTGCCGATCCGGACGTTGATGTTTCCGGAAAGTCGCTTCTTGGTCTGCATCTCCAGCAGCCACATGATGTAGGCCGTGGACGCTTCGAAGCGGGAATCCAGGCTCAGCAGACGCTTCCGGGCATATTGGGAAAAGCTTCCGTTGTCGTTCTTCCAGCCTCCTGTGCCGGTGGGAAACAAGTGTGGGAAGAATTTTGCATCCATGCCATCGCTGAGGTCTGCGGATCCTCGCACTTTTCGCAAATCTTGTACGTCGGCTTTTGGGGCCTGGAATTGCTTCGGCACCAGGTATGTCATCTCGATCTCTTGGTTTGCTTCTGTTCCCGCAAGTGGGTCTGTTGGCACCGCAGCCGCAGCGGATGTCTTGTTGGCGAGGATGGCAGCCATTCTCGCCAGAGCTCTGTCCACTGCCGGGCTCCGTTGATAGAGGCAGTGCAGTTCCTTCAAGGCCTGCAAGGCCGCGTGTAGGTGCTCCAAACGCGCTGGTGATGCGGTCATGCCGTCCACGCCCTCGACCAGCACTGTACCGTCTTCTTCCAAAGTGGCGCCTTCGAGGACGTCGCAGATGAAAGGATCCTGCATGAGCACTGCGTACATGCGACCCCACTGCGCGCTCGGGCCGCCTGATGGCAGCTTGTCCAACAAGACCTGCGAGATGCGTGCCATGGCGAGGAGATGCTCCATGGGTTGCAGACTTTGCAGTGCTTCTGGGATGGGGGCCGGGATTGGCAAAACCACCTTGGTGCGATTCTCGCGGCAATTCCTGCAGAGCAGCTGGCCACTTCCTTTGGCTGTTCTGCAGTGCCTCCCTGGTGTTAGAGTCTGGCACTTCTGGCACACGCGAGAAAGGCCAAATCTACTCCAGCTCCGCGCAAAAGCCAAGTAATGGGCTTGTGCCTGCTCCTGGGTCAAGGTGTCCTCGTCTGGAAAAGGGTAGCCCTGCTGCTGAATCTCCGAGGCGATGGGCCTGGGCCCTCGGCCGCCCACTCCCTCCTCTGCCTTTGCCCGCTCCCTTGCCTCACGCAGCTGTCGGCGCTCTGCTTCTTTGCTGTCTTCTTCCCGCAAAGGTCCACGGCCGCCCGCTTCCTCCTCTGACTTTGCCCGCGCCCTTGCCTCACGCAGCTGTCGGCGCTCTTCCCTTTTGCCGTCTTCTTCCCGCAAAGGTCCACGGCCGCCCGCTTCCTCCTCTGCCTTTGCCCGCGCCCTTGCCTCACGCAGCTGTCGGCGCTCTGCTTCTTTGCTGTCTTCTTCCCGCAAAGGTCCACGGCCGCCCGCTTCCTCCTCTGCCTTTGCCCGTGCCCTTGCCTCACGCAGCTGTCGGCGCTCTTCCCTTTTGCCGTCTTCTTCCCGCAAAGGTCCACGGCCGCCCGCTTCCTCCTCTGCCTTTGCCCGCGCCCTTGCCTCATGCAGCTGTCGGCGCTCTGCTTCTTTGCTGTCTTCTTCCCGCAAAGGTCCACGGCCGCCCGCTTCCTCCTCTGCCTTTGCCCGCGCCCTTGCCTCACGCAGCTGTCGGCGCTCTGCTTCTTTGCTGTCTTCTTCACGCAAAGGTCCACGGCCGCCTGCTTCCTCCTCTGCCTTTGCCCGCGCCCTTTCCTCATGCAGCTGTCGGCGCTCTGCCTTTCTGCTGTTCTCTTCGCGCAAGGGTCCACGACTGCCCGCTCCCTGCGCTGCCCGTTGTTGCTGCCAAACAATTTTCTCTGCGCTCTTCTGGGCCAGGCACTCCTCTTTTTCGGCTTGGCGGCACTGCGGATTGCTGCACCATCCCTGTCCTCTGCCGCTCCTTGTCCCGAAGCCGCACCGATGACAAGGGGCCATGGCAACGAATCCTGAATCCTCAGATTTTGCACCTAGGGGCTGTATCCGAAACACTGCAGCAGGCTCAGTGAAGCAACTTGAGAAGCCATGCTCGAGCACTTACAAAGCTGTCCTGCCTTTGCTCGCTGCTCAGTTTCTTTCTCGTGGCACACACTGGAGCTCTGCAGGCTTGTCTTGCTGAGACATAACGTACTCACATGGGCAGCTCTACGGGCCTGTGGCTTTCTCTGAGATGTAGACAACTTGCACGTGCACGACGTCGTTGCTCAAGCTGTGACCCAACAGTTCACGCCAGCTCCAGGTGTCTGTGATCACGCCCCCGCCCAAGACCAGCTTCGTGGTGTCGAGGGGGATGGGTCCTGCAGGACCGCTGTCCAAATCGTGAAGCAAGACTTCCCTGGCGCTGCGATATTGCAGCGTTTCCGCCGGGATAGGCTTCTTAATTTCTTGTCGTCTGAGACGTAGTTGGCGCAGGGAGAGACGGCGATCTGGGCTGTTTCCTTCGTGCAAAGTGTGCAGCCAGGCTTCCCGGAAAGACTCGCACGGTTCGACATGGCAGAGTGGATAAGGCTTCGAGGTGTGGGTTTCGCTACCTTGCATGTTCAGGTACTTCACCGTCATGTTGGCGAGACGCTGGCGGTATTCATTCTGGATTTCCATTTCTTTGCTCCACTGTACTCTCTCACGCGCATCTTCCTCGGCTTCGCGCTGCATCTCACTGTCGACCCAGTCCCAGTCGTCGAACCCGTCCTCGAAGTCCGCCTGTTCGGAGTCGCGAATCGAGTGGTCTCTGCTCTCCAAGTCCTCGCACGTGTCTTCGAGCATGCTGTCGCACCAGTCGACCTGAGAAACAAGACAGCGGCCATGTTCCAAAAACGAAACGAACAGCTGCGACGATTGAGATTTGTACCCCAATGGTTGCCTGGCCGCAGCGGGACACGGATGAAGACTTTAAAACGATTCGAATTGAGCCCAAGCGCGCTGCACAAGCAACAAAAAGCACGGGAAGGCTCGGCCGTCCCTACCTTCTCACAAGCTCAAGAAAGAGGTGCAACATGGCTCAACAATGCACAGAAGAAGCGAGTAGCCCATGACCGGCCGTTTCTGTGGAATTTTGAGAGTCAGAGCGAATGAAGATTGGCGTGAAACAGATGTTCTGCCAGCGACTGCTTGTGCCGTAGCCTGCATCGCGGCAGCTTTTCTAAGAGAAGAAACGGTCCGGCCACTGGCTGCTCTTCTGGCTGCCATCGTCCGTTGATCAGGATTGCCAGATGCGTCTGCCGCGACAGTGCTTCGTGACTATGGGCTTCAGATCCCATGGCTGAGATGACGTCGCCGACCGTGACGTTCTGAAGGGCCTAGAAGCTCACAGGTCGAAACAGCATGGCAATACGGTATTTGTGGGCTTCCGGTTCATTCAGCCCAGCAGCTGTCCAGCGCACAGAGCCTGCGACGTGGCCGGCCATGGTCCGCAAATTTGCGATCGGGCCACCGTCCCACTTCAGCTCGCAGTTCAGGCCCCCCAACAGCCGCAGCGGTTGGCCATTGCAACTCGCATCAGTTGAGCTGAGAAACAAGGGATGCGAAAATGCTCTCAAGACCTTTTGCGGTGACAGAGGCTTGCGCCCGAAATGGCTGTGGATGAAGACTTAAGGCTGTTCATATTGAGCCAAAGCGCACGGTGTGAGCGGTAAACGCTGGCCCCTATTCAGGTTGAGGCAAGCAAACAGGAATTGCTGGTGTCAGGACTTTGTGTTGACTGAAGCGACTCGGCTGCACCCCATTCTGGTTGAGCATAAGCACCTGGCACATGGCCCCCATTCAGGTTGAGGACAAGCAAACGTGGTTCTCCTTCATAAAATGCACCAGCGTAAGGGTTTCCAGCTCTTGGAAGGCCTTGCCAGGTAGTTCTCTTTCATAGAATGCACCAGGATAAGGATTTCCAGCTCTTGGAAGGCCTTGCCAGGTAGTTCTCCTTCATAAATGCACCAGGATAAGGATTTCCAGCTCTTGGAAGGCCTTGCCAGGTAGTTCTCCTTCATAAAATGCACCAGAATAAGGATTTCCAGTTCTTGGAAGGCCTTGCCAGGTAGTTCTCCTTCATAAAATGCACCAGGATAAGGATTTCCAGCTCTTGGAAGGCCTTGCCTTTTCCAGCTCGCGGAAGGCCTTTCCAGGTAGCTCTTTCATAAAATGCACCAGGATAAGGATTTCCAGCTCGCGGAAGGCCTTTCCAGGTAGTTCTCCTTCATAAAATGCACCGGATAAGGATTTCCAGGTCGCGGAAGGCCTTTCCAGGTAGTTCTCCTTCATAAAATGCACCAGGATAAGGATTTCCAGCTCTTGGAAGGCCTTTCCAGGTAGTTCTCCTTCATAAAATGCACCGGATAAGGATTTCCAGCTCGCGGAAGGCTTTTCCAGGTAGTTCTCCTTCATAAAATGCACCAGGATAAGCATTTCCATCTCGCGGAAGGCCTTTCCAAGTAGTTCTTCTTCAGAAAAAAGCACCAGGATAAGGATTTCCAGCTCGCGGAAAGCCTTTCCAGGTAGTTCTCCTTCATAAAATGCACCAGGATAAGGATTTCCAGCTCGCGGAAGGCCTTTCCAGGTAGTTCTCTTTCATAAAATGCACCAGGATAACGATTTCCAGCTCGCAGAAGGCCTTTCCAGGTAGTTCTCCTTCATAAAATGCACCAGGATAAGGATTTCCAGCTTTCGGAAGGCCTTTCCAGGTAGTTCTCCTTCATAAAATGCACCAGGATAAGGATTTCCCTTTCCAGGTAGTTATCCTTCATAAAATGCACCAGGATAAGGATTTCCAGCTCTTGGAAGGCCTTTCCAGGTAGTTCTCCTTCATAAAATGCACCAGGATAAGCATTTCCAGCTCGCGGAAAGCCTTTCCAAGTAGTTCTTCTTCAGAAAAGGAAAGCAGAAAAGGAATCTAGCAGTAACTAAGGGATTTCCAGCTCGCGGAAAGCTTTCCAGGTAGGTTTTTCTCCTTCATAATGATATGCACCAGAGATAGGAATTTCCAGCTCCGGAAGGATTCCCAGGTAGTTTCTTTCATAACGCACTCAGGGATAAGATTTACAGCCTTCGCAGACAAAGGACCGTACCAGTTGGTTCTTTCTCCTTCATAAAATGCACCAGGATAAGGATTTCCAGCTCGCGGAAGGCCTTTCCAGGTAGTTCTCCTTCATAAAATGCACCAGGATAAGAGCCTTTCCAGGTAGTTCTCCTTCATAAAATGCACCAGGATAAGGATTTCCAGCTCTTGGAAGGCCTTGCCAGTTAGTTCTCCTTCATAAAATGCACCAGAATAAGGATTTCCAGTTCTTGGAAGGCCTTGCCAGGTCGTTCTCCTTCATAAAATGCACCAGGATAAGGATTTCCAGCTCTTGGAAGGCCTTGCCAGGTTGTTCTCCTTCATAAAATGCACCAGGATAAGGATTTCCAGCTCTTGGAAGGCCTTGCCAGGTAGTTCTCCTTCATAAAATGCACGAGGATAAGGGTTTCCAGCTCTTGCAAGGCCTTGCCAGGTAGTTCTCCTTCATAAAATGCACCAGGATAAGGATTTCCAGCTCTTGGACGAGGTAGTTCTCCTTCATAAAATGCACCAGGATAAGGATTTCCAGCTCTTGGAAGGCCTTGACAGGTAGTTCTCCTTCATAAAATGCACCAGGATAAGGATTTCCAGCTCTTGGAAGGCTGCCAGGTAGTTCTCCTTCATAAAATGCACCAGGATAAGGATTTCCAGCTCTTGGAAGGCCTTGCCAGGTAGTTCTCCTTCATAAAATGCACCAGGATAAGGATTTCCAGCTCTTGGAAGGCCTTGCCAGGTAGTTCTCCTTCATAAAATGCACCAGGATAAGGATTTCCAGCTCTTGGAAGCAGCTTTGCAGCCGAGTCGCCCGGGATTCTCCTTAATTGGTTGGCGATAAGCTTACCAGCTGAGATTTGCAGCCGAGTCGCCTGGGATTCTCTTTAATTGGTTGGCGAGAAGCTTTCC
>CAJNDS010001619.1:0-5000 GCA_905221605.1 Symbiodinium natans | reverse complement strand
TAAGGGTTTGGGAACCTAAAATTAAGGCCCGGAGGCTTAAATTAAGGGTTTGGGAACCGAAAATTAAGGCCCGGACGCTTAAATTAAGGGTTTGGGAACCGAAAATCAAGGCCCGGAGGCTTAAATTAAAGGTTTGGGAACCTAAAATTAAGGCCCGGAGGCTTATTTTAAGGGTTTGGGAACCTAAAATTAAGGCCCGGAGGCTTAAATTAAGGGTTTGGGAACCTAAAATTAAGGCCCGGAGGCGCTTAAATCAAGGGTTTGGGAACCTACAATTTAAGCTCGGAGACTTAAATTCTGGGTTTAGGAACCTAAAATTACCGCCCGGAAGCTTAAATTAAGGGTTTTGGATTAAGGGTTTGGAACCTAGAATTAAAGCCCGGGGGCTGAAATTACGAGTTTGGGAACTTAAAATTAAGGCCTGGAGGCTTGAATTAAGGGTTTTGGAACTTAAAATGAAGGGTCGGAGGCTTAAATTCAGGGTTTGGGAACTCACGTTTAAGGCCCGGAGGCTTAAATAAAAGGTTTGGGAACCTGAGAAAATTAGGCCTGGAGGCCTGAAATAAGGGGTTTGGGAACCTAAAATTAGGGCCCGGAGGCTTAAATTAAGGGTTTGGGACCTTAAAATAAAGGTCCGAAGGCGTAAATTAA
This sequence comes from Symbiodinium natans, assembly GCA_905221605.1. Classification (NCBI taxonomy): domain Eukaryota; class Dinophyceae; order Suessiales; family Symbiodiniaceae; genus Symbiodinium; species Symbiodinium natans. The sequence goes on along the minus strand of CAJNDS010001619.1, from coordinate 4,349 downwards.
GGGTTTGGGAACCTAAAATTTAGGCCCGGAAGCTTAAATTCAGAGTTTGTGAATTAAAAATCACGGCCCGGAATTTAAAATTCAGGGGTTTGGGAATTTAAATTAAGGCCCGGAATTTAAAATTAAAGCCCGGAGGCTTAAAATAAGGGTTTAAGAACCTAAATGAAGGGTCGGAAGCTTAAATTAAGGGTTTGGGAACCCACGTTTAAGGCCCGGATGCGTAAATTAAGGGCTTGAGAACCTAAAACTTAAATCAAGGGTTGGGGAACCTCAAATTAAGGCCCGGAGGCTTAAATTAAGGGTTTGGGACTTTAGAAACACAGGCCCGGAGGCTTAAATTAAGGGTTTGAACATGCTTTGAAAGTTTGCTAAGACCACGGAGTGGATTCGAGTCGAGCCTGCTGCTTTTGCCGTCGCCAATCCTGAAAGGGCTTGAAAGTCTTCCAGGGACCACGGAGTGGAATCGAGTCCAGCCTGCCGCTTTTGCCGCAGCCAATCCTGAAAGGGCTAAACGTCCAGCCTTGAAACGGTTTCGAAGAACTGCTGAGTGGAAACGAGTCGAGACTGCTGACGGTTGCTCATTTTGGGGATTCTGCTCTACCAAGCCATATATCCCCCCTTGATAGGGGGGTTGGGGGGTAGACAACCCTAAACCCGTCTAAGGTTTGTATTTTGGGCGGGAGGGGGGGCATTGCAGCCATGCGCCGACCCCCAACCACTTCATGGAGGGGGTCGAAGCGCACTCGCAGCGAAAACCCTAAACCCTAAACCCTAAACCCTAAACCCTAAACCCTAAACCCTAAACCCTAAACCCTAAACCCTAAACCCTAAACCCTAAACCCTAAACCCCAAACCCTAAACCCTAAGCCCTAAGCCCTAAGCCCTAAACCCTAAACCCTAAACCCTAAACCCTAAACCCTAAACCCTAAACCCCTAAACCCCTAAACCCCTAAACCCTAAACCCTAAACCCTAAACCCTAACACCCTGGCCCAAAACCCTACCCTGGCCCAAAACCCTCTCCTCCCCCACTCCCCCACTCCCCCACTCCCCCACCCCACTCCCCCACTCCCCCACTCCCCCACTCCCCCACCCCCACTCCCCCACTCCCCCACCCCCCACTCCCCCACTCCCCACTCCCCCACTCCCCCCCTCCCCCACTCCCCCACTCCCCACGGGGAGTGGGGAGTGGTTCGAGAAGGGGCCTGGGCGGTGCCAAAAGCAAATGGAAGGGGCCTGGGCGGTGCTTAAAGCAAATGGAAGGGGCTTGGGCGGTGCTTTCAGCAAATGGAAGGGGCCTGGGCGGTGCGACAAGGTGCTATAAGCAAATGGAAGGGGCCTGGGCGGTGCTATAAGCAAACGGAAGGGGCCTGGACGGTGCTAAAAGCAAATGGAAGGGGCCTGGGCGGTGCTATAAGCAAATGGAAGGGGCCTGGGCGGTGCTTTAAGCAAATGGAAGGTGCCTGGGCAGTGCTGTAAGCAAATGGAAGGGGCCTGGTCGGTGCTTTGAGCAAATGGAAGGGGGCTGGGAGTGGGGGAGTGGGGGAATGGGGGAGTGGGGGGGAGGGGAGTGGGTGGGAGCGAGCGAAGGAGCGGGGGGAGTGGGGGGGAGTGGGAGTGGGGGGTAGAAGGAGTGGGAGTGGGGGGGAGTGGGGGATTTTGGTGAAAAGTGCTGGAAGTGGTCCAGGTCGGGGGTTTCGAGCCCGAAACCTGGACTTGGGCCAGAAGAGGGCTTGGAGAAGGGGAGTGGGGGGGTGGAGTGGGGGAGTGGGGGAGTGGGGGAGTGGGGGAGTGGGGGGAGTGGGGGAGTGGGGGGGAGGGGGGAGTCTTGGGTAGTGGGGAGTGTGGGATTGGGGAGTGTAGGGGCTCACTTCCCACTTCCCCCACCCCCCCACCACCCCATCCCCCCCCACGCCACACTCCCACCCACTCCCCACCAGTCAACTCTCCCCCACTCCCCCACCCCCCCGCTCCCCCACTCCCCCACCTCCCCCCACTTCCCCCACTCCCCCACTCCCCCCTCACCCCGCCCACTTCCTCCCCCACTCCCCCACTCCCCCCCACTCCCCCACTGTCCCTCCCCCCCCCCACTCCCCCACCTCCCCCACCCCCACCGTTCCCCCCACTCCCCCACTCCCCCACTCCCCCAACTCCCCCACTCCCCCACTCCCCAGGCCCAAAACCCTAAACCCTAAACTCTAAACCCTAAACCCTAAACCCTAAAAAAACCCTAAACCCTAAACCCTAAACCCTAAACCCTAAACCCTAAACCCTAAACCCTAAACCCTAAATACCGCTATAAAACATATTTTGCGACAAGAACAACAGGAGTGGGGGAGTGGGGAGGGTTTTGGTCCCAGGGTTTTGGTCCTAGGGTTTTGGGCCTAGGGTTTTGGGCCTAGGGTTTTGGGCCTAGGTTTTTGGGCCTAGGGTTTTGGGCCTAGGGTTTTGGGCCTAGGTTTTTGGGCTAAGTATTTTGGGCCTAAGGGGTTTGGGCCTAGGGTTTTGGGCCTAGGGTTTTAGGCCTAGGGTTTAGGGTTTAGGGTTTAGGGTTTAGGGTTTAGGGTTTAGGGTTTAGGGGTTAGGGGTTAGGGTTTAGGGTTTAGGGTTTGGGGTTTAGGGTTTAGGGTTTAGGGTTTAGGGTTTAGGGTTTAGGGTTTGAGGTTTAGGGTTTGGGGTTTAGGGTTTAAGGTTTTGGGGGTTTAGGGTTTAGGGTTGAGGGCTTAGGGCTTAGGGCTTAGGGCTTAGGGCTTAGGGCTTAGGGCTTAAGGTTTAGGGTTTAGGGGGTAGGGTCTAGGGTTTAGGGTTGTAGGGTTTAGGGTTCAGGGTCCATTTGCTTATAGCACCGCCCAGGCCCCTTCCATTTGCTTTGAGCACCGCCCAGGCCACTTCCATTTGCTTATAGCACCGCCCAGGCCCCTTCTCGAACCACTCCCCCCACTCCCCCACTCCCCTCTCCCCCACTCCCCCCCACTCCCCACTTCCACTCCCCAATCCCCCACACCCCCACTCCCTTCCCCACTCCCCCACTCCACTCCCCCACTCCCCCCCCACTCCCCCCACTCCCCCCACTCCTCCCATTCCCCCATTTCTCCACTCCCCCCATTCCCCCACTCCCCCCACTCCCCCCACTCCCCCCACTCCCCCACTCCCCACTCCCCCACTCCCCCACTCCTCCACCCCCCCACTCCCCACTCCCCCACTCCACCACTCCCACTCCCCCACTCCCCCACTCCCCCACTCCCCCACTCCCCCCCACTCCCAAACTCCACTCCCCCCCACTCCCCCCACACTCCCCACACTCCTCTCCGCCACTCCCCCACTCCCCCACTCCCCCACTCCCCCAGTCCCCCACTCCCCCTCTCCCCCACTCCCCCACTCCCCCACTCTCCAGGCCCAAAACCCTAAACCCTAAACCCTAAACCCTAAACCCTAAACCCTAAACCCTCAAGGCCAGGATAAATAGAAATTGTAGGTGTTTCATTACGAGCAGCTCGTGCAATAATCCTTCATCCTTCACAGTGCAAAAATATTAGCCAAACCCTTCAGCCAGCCCCACCCACAGCCCACTCGCCCCAACGCAGCCCCCCTCAGCCCCCCCAGCCCCCCCAGCCCCCCCAGCCCCTCCAGCCCCCTCCATCCACCCTCCAGCCCGTCCAGCCCCTTCAGTTTCCCTCCAGCCCAGCCCCAGCCCCTCCAGCCCCCAGCCCCTATAGCCCCTCCACTTTTTCCAGCTCTTGAGTTCCTCCAGCCCCTCCAGCCCCTCCAGCCCCTCCCTTCCAGCCCCCGCCCTGCAACCCAGCCTCAGCCCCTCCAGCCCAGCCCCTCCAGCCCCTCCAGCCCCTCCGGCCCCTCCAGCCCCTGCAGCCCCTCCAGCCCACCTCCGGCCCAAACCATTGGAGTAAAAGCAAAAAACGAAACCCGGCAAAACCCCCCAAAACCCCCCAAAACCCCCCAAAACCCCCCAAAACCCCGGACACAAACCCTATACAATTTCTATAAACCTTAAACCCTAAACCCTAAATGACGCTATAAAACATATTTTGCGACAAGAACAACAGGAGTGGGGGAGTGGGGAGGGTTTTGGTCCTAGGGTTTTGGGCCTAGGGTTTTGGGCCTAGGGTTTTGGGCCGAGGTTTTTGGGCCTAGGGTTTTGGGCCTAGGGTTTTGGGCCTAAGTATTTTTGGGCCTATGGGGTTGGGCCTAGGGTTTTGGGCCTAGGGTTTTGGGTTTAGGGTTTAGGGTTTAGGGTTTAGGGTTTAGGGTTTAGGGGTTAGGATTTAGGGTTTAGGGTTTGGGGTTTAGGGTTTAGGGTTTAGGGTTTAGGGTTTAAGGTTTAAGGTTTAGGGTT
>CAJNDS010001618.1:0-12872 GCA_905221605.1 Symbiodinium natans | reverse complement strand
CCGTAACGCACTCCTCACAGCTTTGAAAGAGGGAACAGGGCGTACAGCCCTAAAGCATATTGTATTACCCTAAAGCCTAGACCCCCATCCTTCCAATTTAAAAATTAGGATTTAGGATTTAGGATTTAGGATTTAGGATTTAGGATTTAGGATTTAGGATTTAGGATTTAGGATTTAGGATTAGGATTTAGGATTTAGGATTTAGGATTTAGGATTTAGGATTTAGGACTTAGGATTTAGGATTTAGGATTTAGGATTTAGGATTTAGGATTTAGGATTTAGGATTTAGGATTAGGATTTAGGATTTAGGATTTAGGATTTAGGATTTAGGATTTAGGATTTAGGATTTAGGAATTAGGATTTAGGATTTAGGATTTAGGATTTAGGATTTAGGATTTAGGATTTAGGATTTAGGATTTAGGATTTAGGATTTAGGATTTAGGATTTTAGGATTTAGGATTTAGGATTTAGGATTTAGGATTTAGGATTTACATTTTAGGATTTAGGGATTTCAGGATTTTAGTAAAAATATTAGGTTTAGATTTTAAGGATTTAGGATTTAGGATTTAGGATTTAAGGATTTTTAGGATTTAGATTTAGGATTTGGATTTAGGATTTATGGCAAATTGAGGGGGGGCCCACCACCTCGATTTCGTAAATAACAAATCGCACTTTTCCTTGCGGCCAGGGCCGATGCTGGTCCCCCCTCCTTTAGAGAGCGTTTTGAAGACTTTTAGCATTTAGGATTTAGGGTTTAGGATTTAGGTTTTAGGATTTAGGATTTAGGATTTAGGATTTAGGATTTAGGATTTATGATTTGGGATTTGGGATTTAGGATTTAGGATTTAGGATTTAGGATTTAGGATTTAGGATTTCGGATTTAGGATTTAGGATTTAGGATTTAGGATTTAGGATTTAGTATTTAGGATTTAGTATTTAGGATTTAGGATTTAGGATTTAGGGTTTAGGATTTAGGATTTAGGATTTAGGATTTAGAAATCAGGATTTAGGATTTAGGATTAGGATTAGGATTTAGGATTTAGGATTTAGTATTTAGGATTCAGGATTTAGGATTTAGGATTTAGGATTTAGGATTAGGATTTAGGATTTAGGATTTAGGATTTAGGATTTAGGATTTAGGATTTAGGATTTAGGATTTAGGATTTAGGATTTAGGATTTAGGGTTTAGGATGTAGGATTTAGGATGTAGGATTTAGGATTTAGGATTTAGGATTTAGGATTTAGGATTTAGGATTTAGGATTTAGGATTTAGGATTTAGGATTTAGGATTTAGGATTTAGGATTTAGGATTTAGGATTTAGGGTCCCCTGCTCCTCCCGGACCATTTCTGCGCCTTTTTGGGCTCCTCCCGGACAGTTTCTGCGCTTTTTTGGGCTCCCGGACAGTTTCTGTTTTCCCGGACAGTTTCTGAGCCTTTTTGGGCTCCTCCCGGAGTTTCTGGGGCCTTTTTGGGCTCCTCCCGGGCCTTTTTAGGCTCCTCCCGGACAGTTGCTGAGCTTTTCGGGCTCCTCCCGGACAGTTTCTAAGCCTTTTTGGGCTCCTCCCGGACAGTTAAAACCATCGATTTCAATACTAAAAAATTGCACTTTTCATTGCGGGCCAGGGCAGATCCTGGGTCCCTTCTTTAGAGGGCTTTTTGAATCTTTTTGAAGCTTTTCAAGCCTTTTCGAGCCTTTTGGTGGCTCCTGGTGGCCTTTTGAAGCCTTTGGTGCCTTTTGGGGTAAAACGTTTATGATTTATATTAAAATATTCACTACAGCAGATAATACAAAAGCAACGAGAGAACAAGAAGCGTTCTTGTACACAGCGGCGCCACGGAGCGCAGTGACAACGAGCGATGGCGCCGCGGCGCCGAGCGCGGAATCGGTGCTCCCAGCCGGGCCTACTCGGGCGTAAAAACACAACGTATAAGCAGACTGTTGCCCCCTGCTTTACTCTTCGTTGTGACCAACACCATCGATTTGGGTGCTAAATCATAGCATTTTTCATTGCGGACCCGAGCAAATGCCGGAGGTCCCCTTCTTCTAGGGGGCCTTTTGAAGGTTTTTGGTGGCTCTTGGGGCCTCGTGGGTGCTTTCTGGTACTCTTGTGGCCCTTTTAAAATGTTGGGGTAAAACGTTTATGATTTATATTAAAATATTCACTACAGCAGATAATACAAAAGCAGCGAGAGAACAAGAAGCGTTCTTGTACACAGCGGCGCCACGGAGCGCAGTGACAACGAGCGATGGCGCCGCGGCCCCGAGCGCGGAATCGGTGCTCCCAGCCGGGCCTACTCGGGCGTAAAAACACAACGTATAAGCAGACTGTTGCCCCCTGCTTTACTCTTCGTTGTGACCAACACCATCGATTTGGGTGCTAAATCATAGCATTTTTCATTGCGGACCCGAGCAAATGCCGGAGGTCCCCTTCTTCTAGGGGGCCTTTTGAAGGTTTTTGGTGGCTCTTGGGGCCTCGTGGGTGCTTTCTGGTACTCTTGTGGCCCTTTTAAAATGTTGGGGTAAAACGTTTATGATTTTTATCAAGATATCCACTACAGCAGAGAATACAAAAGCAACGAGAGAACAAGAAGCGTTCTTGTACACAGCGGCGCCACGGAACGCAGTGACAGCGAGCGATGGCGCCGCGGCCCCGAGCGCGGAATCGGTGCTCCCAGCCGGGCCTACTCGGGCGTGAAAACACAACGTATAAGCAGACTGTTGCCCCCTGCTTTACTTTTCCTTTTGATTTATATTAAAACAACCCACAACTACAGCAGAGAATACAAAGCAACGAGAGAACTATCAAAAAAAAAAAACCCTAAACCCTAATAGAGTAAGGTTTGGGTGGTCTTGGGGTGGGGTTTTAGCTTTCGCGCGACGCGCCGCCCACGACCCCTTGGGTCGAGGCGCGTCGCTTCAGTGAGCAAACCCTAAACCCTAAACCCTAAACCCTAAACCCTAAACCCTAAACCCTAAACCCTAAACCCTAAACCCTAAACCCTAAACCCTAAACCCTAAACCCTAAACCCTAAACCCTAAACCCTAAACCCTAAACCCTAAACCCTAAACCCTAAACCCTAAACCCTAAACCCTAAACCCTAAACCCTAAACCCTAAACCCTAAACCCTAAACCCTAAACCCTAAACCCTAAACCCTAAACCCTAAACCCCTACCCTAACCCTAAACCCTAAACCCTAAACCCTAAACCCTAAACCCTAAACCCTAAACCCTAAACCCTAAACCTAACCCTAAACCCTAAACCCTAAACCCTAAACCCTAAACCCTAAACCCTAAACCCTAAACCCTAAACCCTAAACCCTAAACCCTAAACCCTAAACCCTAAACTGCCGAGAGCGCCGCTGAAGATATGCATGGGCGCTCGAGGCTTCGACCGAGGTCCCCGACCGAGCGTCTCCACAGAACGGTGAGGGAGGGTAAAGCCTCCCGGTAGACGAGACGGCAGTGACTGGCTACGCCTCAGACCTAGGGCGTCAGCCCTAATGTAATTAGGACCCCAAACCTACGACCATTGATGTGTTTTAGTGTTTTTTACGGGGGTCAGGGGGGTACCCCCCGCGGGGGTCTGGGGCCCGGGCTGGCAGATTCCGGGGACCCCCGCTGCCGGGGGCGGTCCAGGGGGGCTCCTGCAGCGATTTTGCCTCCGATCGTTGTTTTTGGGTGCCTTTCGACACTTTGTGGGCTGGGACCCCCCTGGGACCCCTCTGGGACCCCCCTTGGGACCCCCCTGGGACCCCCCTGGGAGCCCCCTGCGACCCCCTGGACCGCCTGGGACCTGGAACCCCCCTAGATTTGTTACCTCAAACAGACGGGCCTTTCTGGACCCCCCCCCCACCCCCTTGGGACCCCCCTCAGACCCCCTGACACCCCCTCCCAAGAATTCGCTCGGTTTTGGTCAAAAATCCAGAACACGAGAGACCACCCAGAGCCGTCGATTTCAGTACTTGCCAATCGCATTTTTAACTGGGACCCGGGCCGATCCTGGGTCCCCCTCATTTGGGGTGTTTTTGGAGGCAAACTTTCCCTTTCAAGGGGGGGTCGGAGTTTGAGGCTAGGGGGGGTCTCAGAAGACTATTTTGCCTTTAAAATTGAAAAACACAACCCCCCCTTGACCAAAACTAGGCTGTGAAAAGGTCGCGGGGGCGGCCCTCCATCAGAATTGAGGGTTACAAACTCTGAAATATCCTGAAAAACATTGAAAAACCTTAAAAAAACACTGAAAAATTCTGAAAAACCTTGAAGAACCTTGAAAAACTTGAAATCCCGAAGCCGGTGAAGGCTCGGTTTTGGTCAAAAATCCAGAAAACGAGAGACCACCCAGAGCCGTCGATTTCAGTACTAAAAAATCGCATTTTTAACTGGGGCCCGGGCCGATCCTGGGGTCCCCCTCATTTGGGGTGTTTTTGGAGGCAAACTTTCCCTCTCAAGGGGGGGCCGGAGGGCGCAGTTTTGGATTTATGAGGCCTCCCCACCCGCCAGGCTAGGGTTCCGGCCTCCCAGAGGGGCTTCCTGGGGCCTGAGCTGACAGGGTCTCATTTGCCCAGACGCGTAAGAAAATGTGGGTTTTTTAGTATTGCAAATCGACGGTTTTCCATTTCAAAAAGCAGGGCCGGCCGAGGCCCTGCTACTCCCGACCGTTTTTGCTGCCCTTTCAAGCCCGAAAATGTGGGTTCTTGGTATTGCAAGCCGAGAGCGCCGCTGTCCAAAGGCATGGGCGCTCGAGGCTTCGACCGAGGTCCCCGACCGAGCGTCTCCACAGAACGGTGAGGGAGGGTAAAGCCTCCCGGTAGACGAGACGGCAGTGACTGGCTACGCCTCAGACCTAGGGCGTCAGCCCTTATCTCCTTACAAGACCATTGACGTGTTTTAGTGTTTTTTACGGGGGTCAGGGGGGTACCCCCCAGGGGGGTCTGGGGCCCGGGCTGGCAGATTCCGGGGACCCCCCCTGCCGGGGGCGGTCCGGCTTTCCGTGTCGGCCCTAAACCCTCGTACCCTAAACCCCACTATAAACCCTATATAAACCCTGACCATAGCATTTTATTGGGGAAGGGCTTTCCGTGTCGGCCCTAAACCCTCGTACCCTCAACCCCAATGTAAACCCTATATAAACCCTGACCATAGCATTTTATTGGGAAAGGCTTTCCGCGTCGGCCCTAAACCCTCGTAGCCTAAACCCCAATATAAACCATATATAAACCCTGGGGAAGGGCTTTCCGTGTCGACCCTAAACCCTCGTAGCCTGACCCTTTCTAAACCCTAAACCCATTCGGAGGTCTTCATTCTGTGTATTCTTCTCATCTTCTGGGCCGACAACATGGGTCCTCACTTGGAGCAGGCTCTCGCTTACTCTGTGCGGCTTCTTCGGAGTGCCTTGAAACCCCAAACACACGTAACCCCCCCCCCCCTGCCCCAAAACTTTTATATCCGAGGTGTTTTCATGGTTGGAATACTTCAGTGGATCGGGTATGGCTACCCGATGCATGACTTCCTCGGGCCTTGTGGGTTGCCCTCTCGATATCAAGAACTACACTGGCTCTCCCGACAAACAAAACTATTTGGACTTATTAACACCGGCGGGCTTTGGGTCTCCTTGCTGCATTGTAGTCTCGAGAGGTAGGTGGTGCAAAATCAGCGCCTAGGATGTGGCCTTATATTAGCCAAGGCTGGCTAAAGCAGCAATGCTCCAGGCCAAGGAGGACGACATAATTGCTTGGTTTGGTGTGACCTGCAGCAGCAGCACAACGATCAATATGGGGACCAGTCGACGGTCATTTCTGTGCCCTCTTGGAGACGTCTCCAAGAGGAGCGTTCGGGAATCGAACTGCCTTGTCTCGAGGCTTGGGGTTTGTGTCAGTGGTTGTCTTGCAGAGTCCTGCCAGCAACTCGTTGCCTTATTTGCAAACCTCACTGGCCAGGAGCGTTTTGCTGATGCTATTATGCGTCTGTCGCGGAGGAATTTTCGTCCTCGAAAACCCTGGTGGTTCCTGGATGTTCCACCATCCCCGACTTCGCTGGCTGGCCCAGGTTATCCGAGCGGCTTCCATGCAAATTCGGGAGTGTAAACAATTGATGGGTTTGTTGCATATTGTTTGGAAGCCCAGGTCTTTCGCTGCGATTTTTGGATGCTTCATTTCAAATCAGCCACACCGAAAAGAACGACCATCGTATCGAATTCCCGGGCAATTGGCGCCTTCAACCGTGGCCCTTTGAGGGATTGGAAGAATGCCAAGAAGCAGTTAAAGGCTCATATCCAGACCACCACACATACCAAAGGCCCTGGTGGCAAAGTCAAGTACCATGGAACCAAGCATTTGAAGAGCACTGAGTCAGGGTCTTAGCATTCCCTATTGCTCTTGATGAAAGCCCGAACCCCGAACATCCTCAGCCATGCCCTCCCGCCCAGGAAGTACCCGCTACGCTTTGGAATGAAGATAGTCACCCTGAGGGGTGGCGAACCGTCCGCTTGCGGACCCCGGTTTCCCAGGGGGGTACCCATTTGAGGCCAAAAAAAGGGGTCCAAGAAGGGCTTTGGGTGTGGGGGGAGGATAAGGAAGAATATTTTTTGGGCTCTTAAGCAACTAGTAGCAAAGCGCTTAGGTCATGCCACGCATCTACACTGCCATGTACAGCTTCTTGGCCGCAGGTCGCCTCGAGATGGTTCTATTCAGACTTGAGCAGGTTACTCATTAAGGTTGCTAGTTCAGCTTGCGAATATTGTTTCTGGTTGTGCGTACTAATTAAGGTTGCTAAGGTTACTGATGCGCTACTGAGGCCTCTGGGGCCGAACGTGCCCATCTGCAGCATATGCTGTGGCTGGAGTCTCGCCGCTGGAACTGAAGAACATAGATGCTTTGCATGTAGACTGAGCAAGCGTGTACCATGCAACCTTGCAAGCATAGGACGGGCAAGCTAAGCACCATGAATCTGGACACTAGCGGGGCATGAGCGACATCCATGCAAAGCAAGTGTGACGATGTTTTGGCAAGACTTTCGGACTGATCTCCCAAACACGGTAGAAAACATTAAATTAGGGGCACGAATGAACGCAGTAAAACCACCATTGACAAGTTACCGCATTAAAGGACTCATTAAAAGCCCCTACAATTATAATACTACGGGCCAGTTCACTTATAAAGAATGCATGAAGTGAACGTAAGGCCCGTATTATTATATTGGGGCTTATAATGTACGTCCTTTATGCCCCTATAATTCTATGTACTAATTCTAAGCGTGCATACTTTACCTTAGAATTAGTACTATAATTATAGGGACCCCTTGAGTCTTCCTGTCACTAGAAAAAGCCCTGTCAACCACCCTCACCCGCTATAATATTATTAATGTTTACCGCGGGCTATTAATACGCACGATAAATGTAGTGCATGCGTGCGCCCGTGTAAAGCCCGCGAAGATAAGAGAATTAGGAACGAAGTACACACAATATTATATTTACAAACGAAGTGAATGAACAGCGTGAATGAACAAGTGCGTGAAATATAATAATAAAGGAGCGAAGTGAACGAGGATACAAATGCAGTGTATTAATGCGTGAACTTGCGAAACGGTCCTGGCTCCTGCAGCGATTTTGCCTTTGTTTTTGGGTGCCTTTGGACACTTTCTGGGCTGGGACCCCCCTGGGACCCCCCTGGGACCCCCCTGGGACCCCCCTGGGACCCCCCTGGGACCCCCCTGGGACCCCCCTGGGACCCCCCTGGGAGCCCTGCGACCCCCTGGACCGCCTGGGACCTGGGACCCCCCAACAGACGGGCCTTTCTGGACCCCCCCCCCACCCCCTTGGGACCCCCCTCAGACCCCCTGACACCCCCTCCCAAGAATTCGCTCGGTTTTGGTCAAAAATCCAGAAAACGAGAGACCACCCAGAGCCGTCGATTTCAGTACTAAAAAATCGCATTTTTAACTGGGACCCGGGCCGATCCTGGGGTCCCCCTCATTTGGGGTGTTTTTGGAGGCAAACTTTCCCTTTCAAGGGGGGGTCGGAGTTTGAGGCTAGGGGGGGTCTCAGAAGACTATTTTGCCTTTAAAATTGAAAAACACAACCCCCCCTTGACCAAAACTAGGCTGTGAAAAGGTCGCGGGGGCGGCCCTCCATCAGAATTGAGGGTTACAAACTCTGAAATATCCTGAAAAACATTGAAAAACCTTAAAAAACACTGAAAAATTCTGAAAAACCTTGAAGAACCTTGAAAAACTTGAAATCCCGAAGCCGGTGAAGGCTCGGTTTTGGTCAAAAATCCAGAAAACGAGAGACCACCCAGAGCCGTCGATTTCAGTACTAAAAAATCGCATTTTTAACTGGGGCCCGGGCCGATCCTGGGGTCCCCCTCATTTGGGGTGTTTTTGGAGGCAAACTTTCCCTCTCAAGGGGGGGCCGGAGGGCGCAGTTTTGGATTTATGAGGCCTCCCCACCCGCCAGGCTAGGGTTCCGGCCTCCCAGAGGGGCCTCCTGGGGCCTGAGCTGACAGGGTCTCATTTGCCCAGACGCGTAAGAAAATGTGGGTTTTTTAGTATTGCAAATCGACGGTTTTCCATTTCAAAAAGCAGGGCCGGCCGAGGCCCTGCTACTCCCGACCGTTTTTGCTGCCCTTTCAAGCCCGAAAATGTGGGTTCTTGGTATTGCACTTGATGGTTTTGGGCACCTTCCATTTTACTCCGTGAAAGCTCCAAGAAGCCTACGAGTCACTGACAGGCTCCATGAAGCTCGGGAGACCCCGCCCTGCTCTTTCTCTGTAAAAGCAAGAAAGCCCCCCTTGAGGGGGGTTTGGGGGGTGAACCCTAAACCCTAAATGAGAATAGTTTGGGTGGTTGGGGTGGGACTACATGCTAACGCAAGCGAGCGGCCCGGGTGCTTTTAGCACCAGCGAGCTTCCCTTCTATACACCCTAAACCCTAAACCCTAAACCCTAAACCCTAAACCCTAAACCCTAACCCTAAACCCTAAACCCTAAACCCTAAACCCTAAACCCTAAACCCTAAACCCTAAACCCTAAACCCTAAACCCTAAAACTAAGTGAGGGGTCGCTTCCGTCGAGCGACAGACCCCGAACGCTCGGCCGAGGGCCTTACAGCCCGAGCGCCCAAGCGAAAAGAGAAACGGAAAGGTGAGGGTTAAGCCTCACCGTCTGTCCTGGACAGGCCAACGGACATCGGCCTTTTTTACGACAACGTCAGTACTCGGCTAAGGGATGGCCGGCACCCAGACCACCTTTAGCGTAGCTAAAGTATAACCCCAAATCGTAACCCTTTGGCTGTGGAGGTCGGTTCAGGGTTTTGGGTTCAGGGTTTGTCGGGCCCCCCCCTCGGGGGCCCCCTGGTCCCTGGTAGCTGGATTCCTGGACCAGGAGGCTGGCGAGGGGTCCAGGCAGGCTGGTTGCTCAATTTCGTGATTTTGGGGGCTTTTTCACGGATTTCAAGGGCTCCCCGATCCAAGGGCCCCCGGCCAAGGGCCCCCCGGGCCAAGGGCCCCCGGGCCAAGGGCGCCCCGGGCCAAGGCCCCCGGGCCAAGGGGGCCCCCCCTACCAAGGCCCCGAGCAAGGCCAAGGGCCCAGCGGCTCCCCGGGCCAAGGGCCCCCCGGGCCAAGGGCCCGGGCCAAGGGCCCCCCGGGCCAAGGGCCCCCCGGGCCTTTGGGCCAAGGGCCCCACCGGCCAAGGGTGCAAGGGTTTTCGGGTCAAGGGCCCTTCCGGGCCAAGGGCCCCCCCCGGCCAAGGGCCCCCGGGGCAAGGGCCCCCCGGGCCAAGGGCCCCCCGGGCCAAGGGCCCCCCCAACAAGGGCCCCGGGCCAAGCCGCGAAGGGTGCCTGGGCCAAGGCATTGCCAAGGGCTTTTCGGGCCAATAGGTCCCCGCCAAGGCAAGGGTCCCCCAGGCCAAGGGGGCCCTTGCCGGCCAAGGGTCAGTCAAGGGCCTGGTCAAGGCCCAGGCCAAGGGCCCCCCAAGCCAAGGGAGCCAAGGACCGGCCAAGACCCTCGATGGCTCCCCCTAAATCAGCAAGGACCTCTACGGGTTCACGTGTTGAAGGCCCGAAAAGGACCGAAACTACCCCGAACCCCAGCCTAAACCCTGACACCGCAAAACCCTACGACGGCCTTCAAGCAAATAAGGGCCTCTACGGGCCCTAACGTGCCGAAGGCCCGAAAAGGGCCGAGGCTACCCCGAACCCCAGCTTAAACCCTAACTCCGCAAAACCCTACGAAGGCCTTCAAGCAAATAAGGGCCTCTACGGGCCCTAACTTGCCGAAGGCCCGAAAAGGGCCGAGGCTACCCCGAACCCGAGCTTAAACCCTAGCGATTGAAAGACTCATTGGCGAAAAACTCATTAATAGGTTCCCTGACCTTTAAATGAATAAAGCCTCTACGGCCCCTGACACGCCGAAGGTCCGAACAAGGCCCCGAGAGACCCCAAGAGCCACCAAAATACTTCAAAAGGCTTCAAAAGGCCCCCTAAAAGAAGGGGGACCCCAGGATGCCCGTACCCGCAATGAAAATGCGATTTTTTGGTAGTGAAATCGATGCTTAATTGAGGCCCTTAAAGAAGGGGAATCCAAAAGCAGACACAAAGGGTTTCCCTGACCTTCAAATAAAAAATGCCCTCTACGGGCCCTGACACGCCGAAGGCCCGAAAAGGGCCGAGGCTACCCCCAACCCCAGCTTAAACCCTAACAGCGTAACTTTAAAAACATCAAAGCAAGCATCAGAGCACAAGAAAGTAAATTCCATAAACCCTAAACCCTAATAGAGTATAGTTTGGGTGGCCGGGGTGGGTTGACGGGCAACGCGAGCGCGCGGCCCGGGGTGTTTCACACCCGATCGCGCGCCCTCCCCTGACACACCCTAAACCCTAAACCCTAAACCCTAAACCCTAAACCCTAAACCCTAAACCCTAAACCCTAAACCCTAAACCCTAAACCCCTAAACCCATAAACCCTAAACCCTAAACCCTAAACCCTAAACCCTAAACCCTAAACCCTAAACCCTAAACCCTAAACCCTAAACCCTAAACCCTAAACTGCCGAGAGCGCCGCTGTCCATATGCATGTGCGCTCGAGGCTTCGACCGAGGTCCCCGACCGAGCGTCTCCACAGAACGGTGAGGGAGGGTAAAGCCTCCCGGTAGACGAGACGGCAGTGACTGGCTACGCCTCAGACCTAGGGCGTCAGCCCTAATAAAAAGGACCCCAAACCTACGACCGTTGATGTGTTTTAGTGTTTTTTACGGGGGTCAGGGGGGTACCCCCCGGGGGGGTCTGGGGCCCGGGCTGGCAGATTCCGGGGACCCCCCTGCCGGGGGCGGTCCAGGGCTCCTGCAGCGATTTTGCCTCCGATTGTTGTTTTTGGGTGCTTTCGACACTTCTGGGCTGGGACCCCCCTGGGACCCCCCTGGGACGCCCCTGGGACCCCCCTGGGACCCCCCTGGGACCCCCCTGGGACCCCCCTGGGACCCCCCTGGGACCCCCCTGGGACCCCCCTGGGAACCTCTGGGACCTTTTTGGGACCTGCCTGAAACCCCCTGTTACCCCCTGGGACCCCCCTGGGACCCCCCTGGGACCCCCCTGGGACCCCCCTGAAAACTCTCCTGGACCTTTGTTACCTCAAACAGACGGGCCTTTCTGAACCCCCCCCCCCCACCCCCTTGGGACCCCCCTCAGACCCCCCTGACACCCCCTCCCAAGAATTCGCTCGGTTTTGGTCAAAAATCCAGAAAACGAGAGACCACCCAGAGCCGTCGATTTCAGTACTCAAAAATCGCATTTTTAACTGGGACCGGGCCGATCCTGGGGTCCCCCTCATTTGGGGTGTTTTTGGAGGCAAACTTTCCCTCTCAAGGGGGGGTCGGAGTTTGAGGCAAGGGGGGGTCTCAGAAGACTATTTTTCCTTTAAAATTGAAAAATACGACCCCCCCTTGACCAAAATTACGCTGTGAAAAGGTCGCGGGGGCGGCCCTTCATCAGGATTGAGGGTTAAAACCCTGAAAAACCCTGAAAAACATTGAAAAACTTTGAAAAACATTGAAAAACTCTGAGAAACCTTGACAAACCGTGAAAAACTTGCATTCCTGAAGCCGGTGAAGGCTCGGTTTTGGTCAAAAATCCAGAAAACGAGAGACCACCCAGAGCCGTCGATTTCAGTACTAAAAAATCGCATTTTTACCTGGGACCCGGGCCGATCCTGGGATCCCCCTCATTTGGGGTGTTTTTGGAGGCAAACTTTCCCTCTAAGGGGGGGCCGGATGGGCGCCAGTTTGGATTTATGAGGCCTCCACACGCCCAGGCTAGGGTTTTTCCGGCCTCCCAGAGGGGCCTCCTGGGGCCTGAGCTGACAGGGTCTCATTTGCCCAGACGCGTAAGAAAATCGACGGTTTTCCATTTCAAAAAGCAGGGCCGGCCGAGGCCCTGCTACCCCCGACCGTTTTTGCTGCCCTTTCAAGCCCGAAAATGTGGGTTTTTGGTATTGCACTTGATGGTTTTGGGCACCTTCCATTTTACTCCGTGAAAGCTCCAAGAAGCCTACGAGTCACTGACAGGCTCCATGAAGCTCGGGAGACCCCGCCCTGCTCTTTCTCTGTAAAAAGCAAGAAAGCCCCCCTTGAGGGGGGTTTGGGGGGTGAACCCTAAACCCTAAATGAGAATAGTTTGGGTGGTTGGGGTGGGACTACATGCTAACGCAAGCGAGCGGCCCGGGTGCTTTTAGCACAAGCGAGCTTCCCTTCTATACACCCTAAACCCTAAACCCTAAACCCTAAACCCTAAACCCTAAACCCTAAACCCTAAACCCTAAACCCTAAACCCTAAACCCTAAACCCTAAACCCTAAACCCTAAACCCTAACCTCTAAACCCTAAACCC
>CAJNDS010001617.1:0-12920 GCA_905221605.1 Symbiodinium natans | reverse complement strand
GCAGCTCGCCTTGGTCCGTTTTGCTAAGACTCTACGGGGGTGGAGGGCCTCCACCACGCAGCAGGAAAGTGACCTTCGCTATGTCTCAAGCAGGTTAAGCCGAGGCAGGAACTCGGTCTCCTAGCACTTGCTGTGGAAATCAAGCCCCCTTCCCAGCCTCTTCAAAACACAGTCAGCCCCCCCTTACCCCAACCCTTTCAAAAGAGGTCACACCCAACCCAGCCCCTTCATAGCATGGTCAAACCCGCCCAAGCCCACCCCAAGCCCACCCGAAAGCTACCCTCAGCGCCTTCCAGCCCCGTCAAAGCGTGGTCAAAACCACCCCAAAGCCATCCCACCTTCAAAACACGGCCAAACCCACCCCACCCACCCGCACCCCTTCTAAACAGGTCCAACCCACCCCGAGTCCTTTCAAAACACTGTCAAACCCACCCCAGTCCATTCCAAGCATGGTCAAACTCAGCCAAACCCACCCCAAACCCACGCCGAACCCACCCCAAACCCACCCGCTATTCTCAGTCCCTTCAAAACATGGTCAAACCCACTCCAAACCCACGTGCACAACCCTGTCGCTGGGGACGTCGCCCTTCCCCAAAATCTTCTTCTTCATTGGGCGCATGGCAACTCAAAATCCGGGCCTGCAACACGCTTAAATATCTTTGCTGTTCAAAGCCCAAGCCTGCCAAAAAAACTTTCATTCTGCAATGTCTAGCAAGCGACTCTGCACAACCTCAGAAAACGTTGAGGCCACGTTGGTCAACTCCCCAGAGCTTGAAGCGTGACTCCTATCCACAGAAAACACCAACAAAGACCTGCAGCTCAACTGGCGGGCCAGCAGCATTGCCAGGACGAAGTCCAAGTTACGGGGAAGTCCGGCGACCCCGCTTTCAGGGCCGCAAAACACAAGCAATTCTGGCTTCGCCAGGACGGGCCTCCACAGTTGCAGTTCTGCCTCACTGCAGCATTACAAAGACGAGCGTGCAGCTGCTTCGGACAAGCCCCCGCACGCTCACCGCGACGCTGCCCAAAGTTACTAGAAAAAGGGCAGGCGCGATCGGGTTGCTTGCGCCCACAGGCTCAAATTCAAGGGCCAAAAAAACGGGCCGTCTCGCGGCCCCAAAAATGGGGCCGCGAAATGGACCCAGCTCCCGCAGTACAATTTGGAACTAGATTGGGGGGTGAAACTGCGACCCCAAAATTGGGGCCGTTTGGCGGCCCCAGTTTTGGGGCCGCGAATTCTTCTATTTTTGGCGCTTTCCAGACTGCTACACTCAGGCGACTCTGGCCCACAGACAAGCACTCAACGTGGAAAGAGCAATTACTGAGAACCACGACCTCCGCAGGCAGCTTTCTTGTGGAAGTGATCAACATGAGAGAAACTTGCACAGGGGAGGCCCACACACCCGAAGCCAGAATTGCCTAGATTTTTCGACCCCAGATTTGGAGGTCACAGAATCACAGCTGCAAGCCTCACGCGCACACGGCCTTCTGCTTCTACTATACACTTCCAGCTAATCGTCACGTGCTCTTCCCGCAGCTCTACCCCTGCCCACTTACGCGGCGTCGCTAATCAAGATTAGAGGGGCACCAACTGTAGCTCTGGCGGAGTCGGCGTGACAAGCCTCGGCGGAGTCGGCGGAGTCCTCGCAAATTGCAATTAACCAATAGAGTGCCGTGGAGTCCTAGGTTTCCCGGAATAACAAAACAATGTTTTTTAATTCGGGAACACAACGACTCCGCCGTTCGCGGGCAGCTCGCCACCTTGGTCCGTTTTGTTAAGACTCTACGGGGGTGGAGGGCCTCCACCACGCAGCAGGAAAGTGACCTTCGCTATGTTCTTAAGCAGGTTAAGCCGAGGCAGGAACTCGGTCTCCTAGCACTTGCTGTGGAAATCAAGCCCCCTTCCCAGCCTCTTCAAAACACAGTCAACCCCCCTCACCCCAACCCTTTCAAAAGAGGTCACACCCAACCCAGCCCCTTCATAGCATGGTCAAACCCGCCCAAGCCCACCCCAAGCCCACCCGGAAGCTACCCTCATCCCAGCCCCGTCAAAGCATGGTCAAAACCACCCCAAAGCCATCCCACCTTCAAAACACGGTCAAACCCACCCCCACCCACCCGCACCCCTTCTAAACAGGCCCAACCCACCCCGAGTCCATTCAAAACATGGCCAAACCCACCCCAGTCCATTCAAAGCATGGTCAAACCCAGCCAAACCCACCCCAAACCCACGCTGAACCCACCCCAAACCCACCCGCTATTCTCAGTCCCTTCAAAACATGGTCAAACCCACTCCAAACCCACGTGCACAACCCTGTCGCTGGGGACGTCGCCCGTCCCCAAAATCTTCTTCTTCATTGGGCGCATGGCAACTGAAAATCCGGGCCTGCAACACGCTTAAATATCTTTGCTGTTCAAAGCCCAAGCCTGCCAAAAAACTTTCATTCTGCAATGTCTAGCAAACGACTCTGCACAACCGCAGAAAACGTTGAGGCCACATTGGTCAACTCCCCAGAGCTTGAAGCGTGACTCCTATCCACAGAAAACACCAACAAAGACCTGCAGCTCAACTGGCGGGCCAGCAGCATTGCCAGGACGAAGCCCAGATTATGGGGAAGTCGGGCGGCCCCGCTTTCAGGGCCGCAAAACACAAGCAATTCTGGCTTCGCCAGGACGGGCCTCCACAGTTGCAGTTCTGCCTCACTGCAGCATTACAAAGACGAGCGTGCAGCTGCTTCGGACAAGCCCCCGCACGCTCACCGCGACGCTGCCCAAAGTTACTAGAAAAAGGGCAGGCGCGATCGGGTTGCTTGCGCCCACAGGCTCAAATTCAAGGGCCAAAAAAACGGGCCGTCTCGCGGCCCCAAAAAAGGGGCCGCGAAATGGACCCAGCTCCCGCAGTACAATTTGGAACTAGATTGGGGGGTGAAACTGCGACCCCAAAATTGGGGCCGTTTGGCGGCCCCAGTTTTGGGGCCGCGAATTCTTCTATTTTTGGCGCTTTCCAGACTGCTACACTCAGGCGACTCTGGCCCACAGACAAGCACTCAACGTGGAAAGAGCAATTACTGAGAACCACGACCTCCGCAGGCAGCTTTCTTGTGGAAGTGATCAACATGAGAGAAACTTGCACAGGGGAGGCCCACACACCCGAAGCCAGAATTGCCTAGATTTTTCGACCCCAGATTTGGAGGTCACAGAATCACAGCTGCAAGCCTCACGCGCACACGGCCTTCTGCTTCTACTATATACACTTCCAGCTAATCGTCACGTGCTCTTCCCGCAACTCTACCCCTGCCCACTTACGCGGCGTCGCTAATCAAGATTAGAGGGGCACCTACTGTAGCTCTGGCGGAGTCGGCGTGACAAGCCTCGGCGGAGTCAGCGGAGTCCTCGCAAATTGCAATTTACCAATAGAGTGCCGTGGAGTCCTAGGTTTCCCGGAATAACAAAACAATGTTTTTTAATTCGGGAACACAACGACTCCGCCGTTCGCGGGCAGGCTCGCCACCTTGGTCCGTTTTGTTAAGCCTCTACGGGGGTGGAGGGCCTCCATCACGCAGCAGGAAAGCGACCTGCGCCATGTTCTCAAGCAGGTTAAGCCGAGGCAAGCGACAAGGACTTCCGAATACAGTAGGTCAAGCCCCCCTCACCCCAACCCTTTCAGAAGAGGTCAAACCCAAACCAGCCCCTTCATAGCATGGTCAAACCCGCCCAAGCCCGCCACAAACCCACCCGAAAGCTACCCTCAGCGCCTTCAAAACATGGTCAAACCCATCCCAGCCCCGTCAAAGCATGGTCAAAACCACCCCAAAGCCATCCCACCTTCAAAACACCGTCAAACCCCCCCCACCCACCCGCACCCCTTCTAAACAGGCCCAACCCACCCCGAGTCCACAAAACACGGTCAAACCCACCCCAGTCCATTCAAAGCATGGTCAAACCCAGCCAAACCCACCCCAAACCCATGCTGAACCCACCCCAAACCCACCCGCTATTCTCAGTCCCTTCAAAACATGGTCAAACCCACTCCACAAACCCACGTGCACAACCCTGTCGCTGGGGACGTCGCCCGTCCCCAAAATCTTCTTCTTCGTTGGGCGCATGGCAACTTAAAATCCGGGCCTGCAACACGCTTAAATATCTTTGCTGTTCAAAGCCCAAGCCTGCCAAAAAACTTTCATTCTGCAATGTCTAGCAAACGACTCTGCACAACCGCAGAAAACGTTGAGGCCACGTTGGTCAACTCCCCAGAGCTTGAAGCGTGACTCCTATCCACAGAAAACACCAACAAAGACCTGCAGCTCAACGGGCGGGCCAGCAGCATTGCCAGGACGAAGCCCAAGTTATGGGGAAGTCGGGCGGCCCCGCTTTCAGGGCCGCAAAACACAAGCAATTCTGGCTTCGCCAGGACGGGCCTCCACAGTTGCAGTTCTGCCTCACTGCAGCATTACAAAGACGAGCGTGCAGCTGCTTCGGACAAGCCCCCGCACGCTCACCGCGACGCTGCCCAAAGTTACTAGAAAAAGGGCAGGCGCGATCGGGTTGCTTGCGCCCACAGGCTCAAATTCAAGGGCCAAAAAAACGGGCCGTCTCGCGGCCCCAAAAAAGGGGCCGCGAAATGGACCCAGCTCCCGCAGTACAATTTGGAACTAGATTGGGGGGTGAAACTGCGACCCCAAAATTGGGGCCGTTTGGCGGCCCCAGTTTTGGGGCCGCGAATTCTTCTATTTTTGGCGCTTTCCAGACTGCTACACTCAGGCGACTCTGGCCCACAGACAAGCACTCAACGTGGAAAGAGCAATTACTGAGAACCACGACCTCCGCAGGCAGCTTTCTTGTGGAAGTGATCAACATGAGAGAAACTTGCACAGGGGAGGCCCACACACCCGAAGCCAGAATTGCCTGGATTTTTCGACCCCAGATTTGGAGGTCACAGAATCACAGCTGCAAGCCTCACGCGCACACGGCCTTCTGCTTCTACTATATACACTTCCAGCTAATCGTCACGTGCTCTTCCCGCAACTCTACCCCTGCCCACTTACGCGGCGTCGCTAATCAAGATTAGAGGGGCACCAACTGTAGCTCTGGCGGAGTCGGCGTGACAAGCCTCGGCGGAGTCGGCGGAGTCCTCGCAAATTGCAATTAACCAATAGAGTGCCGTGGAGTCCTAGGTTTCCCGGAATAACAAAACAATGTTTTTTAATTCGGGAACACAACGACTGTTCGCGGGCAGCTCGCCACCTTGGTCCGTTTTGTTAAGACTCTACGGGGGTGGAGGGCCTCCACCACGCAGCAGGAAAGTGACCTTCGCTATGTTCTTAAGCAGGTTAAGCCGAGGCAGGAACTCGGTCTCCTAGCACTTGCTGTGGAAATCAAGCCCCCTTCCCAGCCTCTTCAAAACACAGTCAACCCCCCCTCACCCCAACCCTTTCAAAAGAGGTCACACCCAACCCAGCCCCTTCATAGCATGGTCAAACCCGCCCAAGCCCACCCCAAGCCCACCCGGAAGCTACCCTCAGCGCCTTCAAAACATGGTCAAACCCATCCCAGCCCCGTCAAAGCATGGTCAAAACCACCCCAAAGCCATCCCACCTTCAAAACACGGTCAAACCCACCCCACCCACCCGCACCCCTTCTAAACAGGTCCAACACGGTCAAACGCACCCCAGTCCATTCAAAGCATGGTCAAACCCAGCCAAACCCACCCCAAACCCACGCTGAACCCACCCCAAACCCACCCGCTATTCTCAGTCCCTTCAAAACACGGTCAAACCCACTCCAAACCCACGCGCACAACCCTGTCGCTGGGGACGTCGCCCGTCCCCAAAATCTTCTTCATTGGGCGCATGGTAACTTAAAACGGGCCTGCAACACGCTTAAATATCTTTGCTGTTCAAAGCCCAAGCCTGCCAAAAAAACTTTCATTCTGCAATGTCTAGCAAACGACTCTGCGCAACCGCAGAAAACGTTGACGCCACGTTGGTCAACTCCAGAGCTTGAAGCGTGACTCCTATCCACAGAAAACACCAACAAAGACCTGCAGCTCAACTGGCGGGCCAGCAGCATTGCCAGGACGAAGCCCAAGTTATGGGGAAGTCGGGCGGCCCAGCTTTCAGGGCCGCAAAACACAAGCAATTCTGGCTTCGCCAGGACGGGCCTCCACAGTTGCAGTTCTGCCTCACTGCAGCATTGCAAAGACGAGCGTGCAGCTGATTCGGACAAGCCCCCGCACGCTCAGGGCGACGCTGCCCAAAGTTACTAGAAAAAGAGCAGGCGCGATCGGGTTGCTTGCGCCCACAGGCTCAAATTCAAGGGCCAAAAAAATGGGCCGTCTCGCGGCCCCAAAAATGGGGCCGCGAAATGGACCCAGCTCCCGCAGTACAATTTGGAACTAGATTGGGGGGGGGGTGAAACTGCGACCCCAAAATTGGGGCCGTTTGGCGGCCCCAGTTTTGGGGCCGCGAATTCTTCTATTTTTGGCGCTTTCCAGACTGCTACACTCAGGCGACTCTGGCCCACAGACAAGCACTCAACGTGGAAAGAGCAATTACTGAGAACCACGACCTCCGCAGGCAGCTTTCTTGTGGAAGTGATCAACATGAGAGAAACTTGCACAGGGGAGGCCCACACACACGAAGCCAGAATTGCCTAGATGTTTCGACCCCAGATTTGGAGGTCACAGAATCACAGCTGCAAGCCTCACGCACACACTGCCTTCTGCTTCTACTATCTGACACACTTCCAGCGAATAGTCACGTGCTCTTCCCGCAACTCTACCCCTGCCCACTTACGCGGCGTCGCTAATCAAGATTAGAGGGGCACCTACTGTAGCTCTGGCGGAGTCGGCGTGACAAGCCTCGGCGGAGTCGGCGGAGTCCTCGCAAATTGCAATTTACCAATAGAGTGCCGTGGAGTCCTAGGCTTCCCGAAATAACAAAACAATGTTTTTTAATTCGGGAACACAGCGACTCCGCCGTTCGCGGGCAGGCTCGCCACCTTGGTCCGTTTTGCTAAGACTCTACGGGGGTGGAGGGCCTCCATCACGCAGCAGGAAAGTGACCTTCGCTATGTTCTCAAGCAGGTTAAGCCGATGCAGGAACTCGGTCTCCTAGCACTTGCTGTGGAAATCAAGCCCCCTTCCCAGCCTCTTCAAAACATCACAGTCAAGGCCCCCCTCACCCCAACCCTTTCAAAAGAGGTCAAACCCAACCCAGCCCCTTCATAGCATGGTCAAACCCGCCCAAGCCCACCTCAAATCCACCCGAAAGCTACCCTCAGCCCTTTCAAAACATGGTCAAACCCATCCCAGCCCCGTCAACACATGGTCAAAACCACCCCGAAGCCATCCCACCTTCAAAACACGGTCAAACCCACCCCACCCACCCGCACCCCTTCTAAACAGGTCCAACCCACCCCGAGTCCATTCAAAACACGGTCAAACCCACCCCAGTCCATTCAAAGCATGGTCAAACCCAGCCAAACCCACCCCAAATCCACGCCGAACCCACCCCAAACCCACCCGCTATTCTCAGTCCCTTCAAAACATGGTCAAACCCAGCACAACCCTGTCGCTGGGACGTCGCCCTTCCCCAAAATCTTCTTCTTCGTTGGGCGCACGGCAACTTAATCAACTTAAAATCCGGGCCTGCACAACAACACGCTTAAATATCTTTGCTGTTCAAAGCCCAAGCCTGCCAAAAACTTTCATTCTGCAATGTCTAGCAAACGACTGACTGCACAACCGCAGAAAACGTTGAGGCCACGTTGGTCAACTCCCCAGAGCTTGAAGCGTGACTCCTATCCACAGAAAACACCAACAAAGACCTGCAGCTCAACTGGCGGGCCAGCAGCATCGTCAGGACGAAGCCCAAGTTACGGGGAAGTCGGGCGACCCCGCTTTCAGGGCCGCAAAACACAAGCAACTCTGGCTTCGCCAGGACGGGCCTCCACAGTTGCAGTTCTGCCTCACTGCAGCATTACAAAGACGAGCGTGCAGCTGCTTCGGACAAGCCCCCGCACGCTCACCGCGACGCTGCCCAAAGTTACTAGAAAAAGGGCAGGCGCGATCGGGTTGCTTGCGCCCACAGGCTCAAATTCAAGGGCCAAAAAAACGGGCCGTCTCGCGGCCCCAAAAATGGGGCCGCGAAATGGACCCAGCTCCCGCAGTACAATTTGGAACTAGATTGGGGGTGAAACTGCGACCCCAAAATTGGGGCCGTTTGGCGGCCCCAGTTTTGGGGCCGCGAATTCTTCTATTTTTGGCGCTTTCCAGACTGCTACACTCAGGCGACTCTGGCCCACAGACAAGCACTCAACGTGGAAAGAGCAATTACTGAGAACCACGACCTCCGCAGGCAGCTTTCTTGTGGAAGTGATCAACATGAGAGAAACTTGCACAGGGGAGGCCCACACACCCGAAGCCAGAATTGCCTAGATTTTCCGACCCCAGATTTGGAGGTCACAGAATCACAGCTGCAAGCCTCACGCGCACACGGCCTTCTGCTTCTACTATCTGATACACTTCCAGCTAATAGTCACGTGCTCTTCCCGCAACTCTACCCCTGCCCACTTACGCGGCGTCGCTAATCAAGATTAGAGGGGCACCTACTTCTGTAGCTCTGGCGGAGTCGGCGTGACAAGCCTCGGCAGAGTCGGCGGAGTCCTCGCAAATTGCAATTTACCAATAGAGTGCCGTGGAGTCCTAGGCTTCCCGGAATAACATAACAATGTTTTTTTATTTCGGGAACACAACGACTCCGCCGTTCGCGGGCAGCTCGCCTTGGTCCGTTTTGCTAAGACTCTACGGGGGTGGAGGGCCTCCACCACGCAGCAGGAAAGTGACCTTCGCTATGTTCTCAAGCAGGTTAAGCCGAGGCAGGAACTCGGTCTCCTAGCACTTGCTGTGGAAATCAAGCCCCCTTCCCAGCCTCTTCAAAACACAGTCAACCCCCCCTCACCCCGACCCTTTCAAAAGAGGTCACACCCAACCCAGCCCCTTCATAGCATGGTCAAACCCGCCCAAGCCCACCCCAAGCCCACCCGGAAGCTACCCTCAGCGCCTTCAAAACATGGTCAAACCCATCCCAGCCCCGTCAAAGCATGGTCAAAACCACCCCAAAGCCATCCCACCTTCAAAACACCGTCAAACCCACCCCCCCCACCCGCACCCCTTCTAAACAGGCCCAACCCACCCCGAGTCCACAAAACACGGTCAAACCCACCCCAGTCCATTCAAAGCATGGTCAAACCCAGCCAAACCCACCCCAAACCCACGCTGAACCCACCCCAAACCCACCCGCTATTCTCAGTCCCTTCAAAACATGGTCAAAACCACTCCACAAACCCACGTGCACAACCCTGTCGCTGGGGACGTCGCCCGTCCCCAAAATCTTCTTCTTCGTTGGGCGCATGGCAACTTAAAATCCGGGCCTGCAACACGCTTAAATATCTTTGCTGTTCAAAGCCCAAGCCTGCCAAAAAACTTTCATTCTGCAATGTCTAGCAAACGACTCTGCACAACCGCAGAAAACGTTGAGGCCACGTTGGTCAACTCCCCAGAGCTTGAAGCGTGACTCCTATCCACAGAAAACACCAACAAAGACCTGCAGCTCAACTGGCGGGCCAGCAGCATTGCCAGGACGAAGCCCAAGTTATGGGGAAGTCGGGCGGCCCCGCTTTCAGGGCCGCAAAACACAAGCAATTCTGGCTTCGCCAGGACGGGCCTCCACAGTTGCAGTTCTGCCTCACTGCAGCATTACAAAGACGAGCGTGCAGCTGCTTCGGACAAGCCCCCGCACGCTCACCGCGACGCTGCCCAAAGTTACTAGAAAAAGGGCAGGCGCGATCGGGTTGCTTGCGCCCACAGGCTCAAATTCAAGGGCCAAAAAAACGGGCCGTCTCGCGGCCCCAAAAAAGGGGCCGCGAAATGGACCCAGCTCCCGCAGTACAATTTGGAACTAGATTGGGGGGTGAAACTGCGACCCCAAAATTGGGGCCGTTTGGCGGCCCCAGTTTTGGGGCCGCGAATTCTTCTATTTTTGGCGCTTTCCAGACTGCTACACTCAGGCGACTCTGGCCCACAGACAAGCACTCAACGTGGAAAGAGCAATTACTGAGAACCACGACCTCCGCAGGCAGCTTTCTTGTGGAAGTGATCAACATGAGAGAAACTTGCACAGGGGAGGCCCACACACCCGAAGCCAGAATTGCCTAGATTTTTCGACCCCAGATTTGGAGGTCACAGAATCACAGCTGCAAGCCTCACGCGCACACGGCCTTCTGCTTCTACTATATACACTTCCAGCTAATCGTCACGTGCTCTTCCCGCAACTCTACCCCTGCCCACTTACGCGGCGTCGCTAATCAAGATTAGAGGGGCACCAACTGTAGCTCTGGCGGAGTCGGCGTGACAAGCCTCGGCGGAGTCGGCGGAGTCCTCGCAAATTGCAATTAACCAATAGAGTGCCGTGGAGTCCTAGGTTTCCCGGAATAACAAAACAATGTTTTTTAATTCGGGAACACAACGACTCCGCCGTTCGCGGGCAGCTCGCCACCTTGGTCCGTTTTGTTAAGACTCTACGGGGGTGGAGGGCCTCCACCACGCAGCAGGAAAGTGACCTTCGCTATGTTCTTAAGCAGGTTAAGCCGAGGCAGGAACTCGGTCTCCTAGCACTTGCTGTGGAAATCAAGCCCCCTTCCCAGCCTCTTCAAAACACAGTCAACCCCCCCTCACCCCAACCCTTTCAAAAGAGGTCACACCCAACCCAGCCCCTTCATAGCATGGTCAAACCCGCCCAAGCCCACCCCAAGCCCACCCGGAAGCTACCCTCAGCGCCTTCAAAACATGGTCAAACCCATCCCAGCCCCGTCAAAGCATGGTCAAAACCACCCCAAAGCCATCCCACCTTCAAAACACCGTCAAACCCACCCCACCCACCCGCACCCCTTCTAAACAGGCCCAACCCACCCCGAGTCCACAAAACACGGTCAAACCCACGCCAGTCCATTCAAAGCATGGTCAAACCCAGCCAAACCCACCCCAAACCCACGCTGAACCCACCCCAAACCCACCCGCTATTCTCAGTCCCTTCAAAACATGGTCAAACCCACTCCACAAAACCACGTGCACAACCCTGTCGCTGGGGACGTCGCCCGTCCCCAAAATCTTCTTCTTCGTTGGGCGCATGGCAACTTAAAATCCGGGCCTGCAACACGCTTAAATATCTTTGCTGTTCAAAGCCCAAGCCTGCCAAAAAACTTTCATTCTGCAATGTCTAGCAAACGACTCTGCACAACCGCAGAAAACGTTGAGGCCACGTTGGTCAACTCCCCAGAGCTTGAAGCGTGACTCCTATCCACAGAAAACACCAACAAAGACCTGCAGCTCAACTGGCGGGCCAGCAGCATTGCCAGGACGAAGCCCAAGTTATGGGGAAGTCGGGCGGCCCCGCTTTCAGGGCCGCAAAACACAAGCAATTCTGGCTTCGCCAGGACGGCCTCCACAGTTGCAGTTCTGCCTCACTGCAGCATTACAAAGACGAGCGTGCAGCTGCTTCGGACAAGCCCCCGCACGCTCACCGCGACGCTGCCCAAAGTTACTAGAAAAAGGGCAGGCGCGATCGGGTTGCTTGCGCCCACAGGCTCAAATTCAAGGGCCAAAAAAACGGCCGTCTCGCGGCCCCAAAAATGGGGCCGCGAAATGGACCCAGCTCCCGCAGTACAATTTGGAACTAGATTGGGGGGTGAAACTGCGACCCCAAAATTGGGGCCGTTTGGCGGCCCCAGTTTTGGGGCCGCGAATTCTTCTATTTTTGGCGCTTTCCAGACTGCTACACTCAGGCGACTCTGGCCCACAGACAAGCACTCAACGTGGAAAGAGCAATTACTGAGAACCACGACCTCCGCAGGCAGCTTTCTTGTGGAAGTGATCAACATGAGAGAAACTTGCACAGGGGAGGCCCACACACCCGAAGCCAGAATTGCCTGGATTTTCCGACCCCAGATTTGGAGGTCACAGAATCACAGCTGCAAGCCTCACGCGCACACGGCCTTCTGCTTCTACTATCTGATACACTTCCAGCTAATAGTCACGTGCTCTTCCCGCAACTCTACCCCTGCCCACTAACGCGGCGTCGCTAATCAAGATTAGAGGGGCACCTACTACTGTAGCTCTGGCGGAGTCGGCGTGACAAGCCTCGGCGGAGTCGGCGGAGTCCTCGCAAATTGCAATTAACCAATAGAGTGCCGTGGAGTCCTAGGTTTCCCGGAATAACAAAACAATGTTTTTTAATTCGGGAACACAACGACTGTTCGCGGGCAGCTCGCCACCTTGGTCCGTTTTGTTAAGACTCTACGGGGGTGGAGGGCCTCCACCACGCAGCAGGAAAGTGACCTTCGCTATGTTCTTAAGCAGGTTAAGCCGAGGCAGGAACTCGGTCTCCTAGCACTTGCTGTGGAAATCAAGCCCCCTTCCCAGCCTCTTCAAAACACAGTCAACCCCCCCTCACCCCAACCCTTTCAAAAGAGGTCACACCCAACCCAGCCCCTTCATAGCATGGTCAAACCCGCCCAAGCCCACCCCAAGCCCACCCGGAAGCTACCCTCAGCGCCTTCAAAACATGGTCAAACCCATCCCAGCCCCGTCAAAGCATGGTCAAAACCACCCCAAAGCCATCCCACCTTCAAAACACCGTCAAACCCACCCCACCCACCCGCACCCCTTCTAAACAGGCCCAACCCACCCCGAGTCCACAAAACACGGTCAAACCCACCCCAGTCCATTCAAAGCATGGTCAAACCCAGCCAAACCCACCCCAAACCCACGCTGAACCCACCCCAAACCCACCCGCTATTCTCAGTCCCTTCAAAACATGGTCAAACCCACTCCACAAACCCACGTGCACAACCCTGTCGCTGGG
>CAJNDS010001616.1:0-12922 GCA_905221605.1 Symbiodinium natans | reverse complement strand
CCCACACGCGCGCGCACCCACACGCGCGCTCACCCACACGACGCGCGCGCACCCACACGACGCGCGCGCACCCACACGACGCGCGCGCACCCACACGCGCGCGCACCCACACGCGCGCGCACCCACACGCGCGCGCACCCACACGCGCGCGCACCCACAGGCGCGCACCCACACGCGCGCACTCACACGCGCGCACCTACACGCGCGCACCTACACGCGCGCACCCATATACGCGCGCACCCATATACGCGCGCACCCATACGCGCGCACCCATACGCCCGCACCCACACGCGCGCACCCACACGCGCGCACCCACACGCGCGCACCCACACGCGCGCACCCACACGCGCGCACCCACACGCGCGCACCCACACGCGCGCACCCACACGTGCGCACCCACGCGCGCGCACCCACGCGCGCGATAACACCCCACGCGCGCGCACCACGCGCGCGCACCCACGCTGCGCGCACCCCCGCGCGCGCACCCACGCGCGCGCACCCACGCGCGCGCACCCACGCGTGCACCCACGCGCGCACCCACACGCACACGCACACACGCACTCACGCACTCACGCACTCACGGACACCCACACGCACTGCGCGTGCGCGTGCGGGTGCACGCGCACTCGCACGCTCACGCGCACGCGCGCGCGCGCGCGCGCGCACGCGCACACGCACACGCACACGCACACCCACACGCACCCTCACACGCGCACGCACACGCACCCTCACACGCACACGCACACGCACACCCACACCCACACGCACACGCACACGCACACGCACACCCACACCTACAGCCACACCCACATTCACACCCACACCCACACCCACACCCACACCCACACCCACACCCACACCCACCACCCACACCACCGCACCCGCACCCGCACCCGCACCCGACATGCACCCACCCCCCCAACCACACCCACCACCCACACCCGCACTGCACCCGCACCACAACCCCACCCACACCCACACCCGGCACCCGCACCCGCACCGCCCCGCACCCCGCACCCCGCACCCCACACCCACACACCCATACCCACCCACCCACCCACCCACCCACCATGCACGCATGCACGCACGCACGCACACGCAGAGCCCGCGTACAGAACCTGCAGGACCTACGCTGCTGCATATGATGGCATTTCTTCCCTGAGACAGGAGGAGTCACAGAGAGGTTTCCAGAATCGCGAGGTAGCCCTCAATAGATGAGCTTGGCACTGAGCCCATGCATCACACTTTTATGCCCCTCAACTGCACAACGCGCACGCGCACGCACTCAACCTTTTTTGCGACCTTCTGATTTCGGCGTTGTTGCCCAAGCTGTGGCTTCTTCGCTGTCTACCGGCTCGTTTTTCGGTGATTAGGTTGGGTGTCTGTAGCTTCGTTAGAAGACACAAGTCATGTGCTGGGAATGCTACATGTTTTCCTGAAGCAGAGGGCTTCCTCAGACTCTGGAATTGCCTCTGAGCTGCCCTGACTTCGTTGCATGACTGAGGACATTTATCGGGCCTTGTGCCATGGCCAGGCGACGGGATCATTGGGCATCAAGTAGCTGTGCTCGGAAGTTTGATGAAGTTTGTCTGAGTGCAGTGCAGGCCTTGAGCAACAATGAGAGTGCGGTGGAGTTCTGGTTGTCGAAGCTGAAGGTGGCAATCTACTTGCCTTTTTTTTTTTAACAAGACCGGTCATGACCCACCTTGATCGGCCGATCAGTCCCAAACTAAATCTCTTTGATCAGCCCCGAAAAACAAATCAGACCCTATGTTGTCTGGTAATGTCTGGTAAGCAGAGGGGAGGAAGCCTGACTTAGACATGTCTCAACGTGCTTCGTCATGTTTGAGACGTGTGTACCAGATTCGTGACCAGGGCGCGGAGATGGAGCTGGCGCCGTTTCGCTTGATGCCGGGGTAGTAGCAGCTGCTCCAAGCAGGCTGGCGAGGAATTGAACAGTGCTTCAAGCGAGGTCGTATCATCGAGCAGCAGAGGGCGCCGCGGAAGCATCCGAGGCAAGGGAGGACAGTAGAAGTCGGATGTCACAGAATTTTCCCCAAACAGGTACGGTTTGGGGTTCTCTCCTCAGAAAGAAGGTGGTCCGGGGGTCGGATGGGTGGGCCGCGGCGACCGAACAAGCACGGCAGATTTCCCATCTGTCCCATGCGACAGCCACGTCGCTTGTTTCCCGCGCTTGCGCCGCGCTTGTATGGCATTGTATGGTTTCTGGCACACACATCTCGGCTCGTGGATATTTTTCGACACATTCTGTTTGGGGTCTTGGTTGGCTGAGCATGATGGGGCAGCACCCGGTGAGGCTTGGTTGGAGCGCGCCCGTGAGTCTGCCCTGGAGCCTGATGTCGCTTGCTACAATGAGGCGTGCTGGGGATCTCTTCCACAGACCATGTTTGCTGTACCTTATGCCTTATGCTTGCTACCTTCAGCCTCAACATGCCAGGTACTGGCAGCATATGTCCGCCCAGCCAAGGCGCTGCTGCGTGATAGGTATAGCGAATTGTGTACACGCACCAGAAGCAAGGCTCAGCAAGAGCACCCATCCATTGCCATCATTGCTGGTGTCACAGTCGTGGCAGCCTCCCTGTAGTGAAGCATGCACTAGAGATGCACAAGGAGGACGCAGGGGAATCCGCCTAAGCCAAGTTCGGTTTGAGGAGCTCACGCAGTGTTCACTTGCTTCCGGCAGCAGCAAAAGCAACGCCAAGTTTATTCACGGTATTGATTTTCCAAAAAAAGCAAACGTTGCCTGTGTGTTCGAGTATCGGACTGGTATACGAAGACATGTAAAACGAGTTTTATTCAAATTCTGTTGGACCCGTTGCTCATTGCCTTGGGTTCCGATGACCAGGGCTGCGCAACCGAATGGACACTGCCTGCGAAGCGAGCAGATGGAGCTTGGAGGTGGATCACCAGAAGCATCTTGCTGTTCCTGCTGCATGATGCTGCGCTCTGCGAGAGTAGCATTCAGTTTGGCACTCCTTCGAAATCGAACAGCAGAATGCTGCGTTTCTTTGTTCAGGTGCTTGAAGCAAATGCTTTGCCAGGTGCACTCCTTAAGTATTCTTGCTGTCCACTGCTGATCGAAGAAGCTTTCCCCGTTCCGACGCGTAAGGCCGTGAAGCCAGATGCTGGATCCTACAGGTCTGGGTCCGGGAGTGGGAGAGTTGCATACAGAAGGTTACAGTATAGGTTACAGTATAGGTTACAGTAGGTTACAGTAGGTTACAGTAGGTTACAGTAGGTTACAGTAGGTTACAGTAGGCTCTATGCCCCAGCCGTGCAGGTCGGTGCTGCGTGGCTTTGCGCGTGCAGGGCTTGCGAGGCTTGGCTCTCGACGCTGCTCACAGAAATGAGCCGCGGGCTGTTCTGAAGTGTCCTTTCTTTCATAGATACTTGCGACAATCTGAGAATTCGATTCCCTTCCCCCCGGTGAACAGCCCTGTCCAGCCTTGAGCTTTCGAATTTAGAAGCCGTCGTGCAACGACAGTGCAGCATGCCTCCGGCCAGGAGAAGTGCGGATTGGATGCAGCATATGTTGGACACAAAGGTGACTGTCGATGAATCCTGTTGCTTGCCTCTTCTGCTAGTTGCAGCACTACCAATGGTTCGTGCACGCTTGCAACACCTGTTGTGTCTAAGGTTACAACTCACTCCTTTGTGATGCTGCCGTGTTTGCCGCATCTGGACAGTTTTGTAACCTCTGTGCGCAAGGGGGTGGAAGCTTGCTCGACAGCTTGGCATCAGCTCGACTTGCATCTTGATCGTTCGAGATAGTGAAATACATTCTTGCTCTGCTTGGATTCAGTCCTCGTTTGGGGAAAGTCGCTTCTTCGCGCATCTCTTCAGCATCTCTTAAGAGTCATCATACGGGCATGTCAGACTCCTGAGACCCGCCGCCCTCGCAAAACCTCCCTCCTAACCATCCATGTTGAAAGTTCAAGGTTCGGGTTTTCAGCATTACCAGTAGGGTTTCAAGTGAGACAATGGCAGAGTGCCTCCCGCACCTGAACGATTGATCCATGTGCTGGTTTGCCTGCAGCACCGCGGCTCGATCCGCTGCTGTAAGATCTTCCAACCCGCTGAGCTCACCCGGAAGTTCTAGCATGCCCAGTACAAAAACGCGTGCCACTTAAGAGTTGGCTGTCTTTTGTTGACTTAATGCCGGCTACTGGTAGGGGGACTGCTCGCCTGTGAGCTGTAAACTTTTGTGTAAGCTGCATTGGTTGGGGTGACACGAGCCTCGGGCTAGCATCCCGTTTGTCCTCGGATGCCGCGTGCAAAGACCCCTTGAATCCCTTTTCAGCCACAAGCTCAGGCGTTTCCTTTTCGAATTCTCTTGGGACATCTTGAGAGGACTTTGGAGTGAACCGAGAGCTCAGGCGTGATGCAAGGATGGCCAGGCCAGCCTTCCGGCTTACGCGGTGCACAGGCTTGGGACGTAGGGTTGGTGGACGGCCGTTCTGGACCACAGCCCCTGGCAGGCTGCCAACTTGCCGTTAGCGTTCCAGGCCAGGCCTCACCTCGTGCACACAAGCTTCCGCAACAGTCGTGCGTAAGAACGGCTTCTACGAAGAATGCTCCCTCCATCGATGTGGATTGCTTTTCGCCGCATGGTACTGTGCCCAACATGAGAGCTAAAAGGATGACGTTGAAGCTTACACGCAGAATTGTCAGATTTTTGAACTTTGCCAGCCTTCGCAAGGCCATGGCAGCAGATGCGGCTGAGGACGAATCGTTGCCAGCACAGTAAAAGGGTGTGCACGTGTGTGCACTCCCCAATCTAGGAGGCCCAAAGAAAGCAGTGGTGCTTCTTGCCACGGCGAGGAGCAAGAGCCGTCTTCAAAACGCCAAAGGTCGCAGGCCAGTGTAGACTACTGTCGCTCCTTTTGAGCTTGGTCACATTCCGGTCGCAATCCCGTGGATCTGCCCGATCTTCCGCACACCTGGATGATGGCATGATGTTGCCGACAAGCCTTGGCATCCCTGTGGGGTTTGTGGCAGGACAACGCAGAAATGTTTCCCTGTCAAGGAGGGTGGCCAGGCCTGGACCGATGTACCTGACCATGACTTGCTCGAGGGAGCTTCGTTGCCATGTCTGGCAGCCCAGCGGGGCTGGCATTCGCTGTGTCAGGTGCTTTTGGTGAGGGCTGCGGTGGCTCGCCGACATCTCAGATCCGGACAAAGTTGCACTCGTCTTTGGCACGAGCGTATGAGTATCACTCCAACTGGGCAGGTGCGGAAGTGGCTATGGCGGTGCGAGTAGCAGCTGCTCAGGCAGCAGACCTTACCGCTGCAAAGCCCGCACAATCAAAGCTGCCGCTGCTAGAAGTTTGTGCTGTCCTTCGTGCTTTGGCAGGTGCTGGTGGATTGGATCCCATGGCAGGCTCTTGTGCAGACCTTCAGTCCTTTGAACCCTTGCTGCCGCATCTTGCCACGAAGGCTGCGCATGTTCTGGACTGGGGTGGGGCCGCAGCCTTTACGTTCTTTTCACTTCGACTTGGGGAAACAAGTCGTTATAGAGCATCGACCCCAAAAGGGCCCACAGCTTTTGGATCCCGCCATGGTCAGGCGTCCTCTACTAGTAGCGGTATCTAGCTTTAGGGAGCCCACGTGCCAAGTCGCATTTGTTGAGGTGCCTGCGGCGGCATGAACCCAATACAACTGGATTCTTGATTGCACTCAGCACATGCCAGTGATTGAAGATACTTGTGCTTCAGTGTCTTCAGAGAAAAGGCCCAGATGCAGCAGATGGCCCAAATGGCAATGGCAGCCTTTGCAACGAAGGCCAAAGAACTCAACGGCCAAGAGAGCTGTGTTCAAAATCTTCGGTTTGCCTCAGGCTCCTGACTGGAAGGAGGATTCTGCCCCCGAGAACCCTCATGTGGAGGAGAGATACTACGGTCCCCCGGCGGAACATGTGCTTGTGCAGAGTCGGAAACTATGGGGGTCGAGACTGCACTGACTGCACTGGATGAGACCAAGAGGCGTGATTCGTGACTACAACGAGAGTCAAGTCAGGGCCTCGAGACAGTTCGCTTGTGCTTGGCCCGCTTGGGGGGTTCAAGAGCATCCTTCGCGCCTTTTTCTTCGTTCCCCTCTTGGTTCCCAGGGCTTCGGCTTCATAGAGTGTGAAGATGCGAAGTGGAGATACGGAATGGATGTTTTCATTCACAGGCCAAGCGCTTGATTTGTACTTGGTTCTCTTGGCAGCTCATGCTCCTTTCTGCCATTCCCTCGCAGGCGTCAGATGTTTGGCTTGGCCAAGGGAGACGAGGCTCCATCTTGTCTGTTCACATTTTTTTAAAACACCTTCCGAGCCTGCGCGCGCAGCTTCTGGCTTGGCAGTTCCCTGTTGCCAGGTTAGTTTCGTGATTGTGCGAAACTCCCAAGGCTCCTCAGCGTGACTCCGTTTGTCAATCGCCTTCAAAACTGACGTTGCTGGCTTTCATGTGCAGGTCAGCCTCAAGCTAGGCATGTCATCAAAAAGGAGGCTCGGCGCCGAACACTGGAGAGTGTAACTAGTGACGACACCTGCGGGGGCACAACTAAAGTAACTAAAGGCAGCTCAAGGAAGTTTTAGGCCCCAATAGCAGCTTGAGGCACCCGCTCTTCCCTTTGCTTCACCTCAACATCAGACAACATCAGTGGATATCTTCTCCAAGAAGCCTCCTCCTGCATCCTGGAAGGAGACGGCCCGTATACTGGAAAAGCGGAAGGATCGGGAGAAGCGAGAGGCCGTGAACGTCATGATGCATGATGTTTTCTTGAAAGGAAGAAGACCGCTGCTGCTCCAAACTCCAAAACCCTAAGCGCTACACCCAGCGTGGGCTGTGCTTTCGACAGGCTGAGAAGTTGCAAGCCAAAAAGCAGGCCACGCATTCCTAGTCGTGGACCCCTGCCCTGGATGTCTAGGATCAACGCTAGCCATTGCAGACGTTCCGTTCACCTACACTCCAAGCAACAGCCGAAGAGCCTCCCCCATTCTGTTAGGCCTCAGAGAAGGCTCAGAGCTTAGAGTGAATCCAATCATGCATCAGCGACATGACATCGACATGAGTGACCAGCATCAATTTGCCCAGGTTTTTACCCCCAGCACGATGGAAGGCAAGGTCATGTCTGAGGAGGAGGCGAGAAGATTCCAAAAGTCCTTGAAACGGGGCAGATGACAGCTGCCTGACTGCACCGGGTGCAACAGAGAGTTATCTGCCGCAGAGTGATGCCTCTAGGACGCACGTTATCAGTTGCGAAGCCAAGGCCAATGAGTCTTTGGCCTCATAATCGCACAAAGACGTGCGGAGTGTGAGACCGAATGCTGGAAAGCTCTAGCGAAAAAAAAGATTTGCAGCTCGGTTGCGCTTTGAATTGAGAATGAATTCTCAGCTCATTTGGTGCCAGGCAGTCTGGCGCGAGCTCGCGAGGCTTCCTTAGCATCTAACTGGCTGCAGAGGTGCCTTGGGCAAAGACCATTCTTGACGCCGCCTTTGCGTTGCGTTCTGAAGGATGCTGGTTGCCAAGCTCAAAGCAGATGAGGCGAGAGAGCCATGGGACATGCCGCATGCCTGGGGTTGGCGGAGGTTGGCAGGGTCAAAGTGGGCAAAAAGCTGAGGAAATCTATCTAATGGCTAAAGTGGCAATGAGAGCAGTAACGAGACATTGTGCTACCCAGTCTGTTGTTGCTTGGCAATCTGATGTTGATCGATTTGTTCGAAGCGATTCCATGGTTTTCTGTTGCAAGCAAGCTTTTGACCATGCCCCATCATGTCGCTTACATTTGTCGAATTCCACTCCTGGTCGCCTGCTCACTTGCCTGCGGTGACACCGGTCTTGCATCGTCTTCACTATCATTGTCAATTTCACCATCTATCACATCATCATGGTCGTCATCATCATCATCATCATCAGCATCAGCATCAGCATCAGCATCAGCATCAGCATCAGCATCATCATCTTCGTCAAGCCCCCAGTTGCAAAAGCGCCCATGAGATTGATGATGCAGGAGGAAGCCACTATGGAAAAGCACATCATCAAAGGAAACGTGTAGATAACTTATGTCAGTACCCGCTGGACTTTTTGATAACCAGCAGCTGCATGATGTGTCTGAAAAGGGTGCACCGCCTCTCCAATGCCTCGTGATGTCTTCAGCACTTCGCTGTACTGCTTCAAGAGAGTGACATGCAGAAGGTCGCATTCGATGCAGTGGTCTCGTCCCATTTGGGCAATTGCAACTGGAAGCAGGCTGATGCTTTCTTGCAATGTCAATATGACGTCGTGTGAAGTGGGATGAACTTAGGCTGGCCATTGGCTGAAGCAAATGGTCGTCCGGGATCTCACACCCGTGAGGACGCCCATGGCTCCGTAAGCTGCGACTGCACATCCTGAAAGCATGTGCGGCTGTGATCTAGCCATATCATGCGATTCAAAAAGTCCGGTATGCGCGCGCCCGCAAACACAGGTGTGTAACAGAGGAGAGTGGTGGGGGGGAGGGGGGGAAAGCATGGACACTTTGCGTAGGGAATCAGTGAACAGGGTCCCGAATCTTTTTCCGAAGGGTGGGTTGCGCCCTTGCAGGGAGCCAGCATTTGTAGCAGATTGGAGCAGCATCTGATTTTGTTAGCTTAGCCTACGGGCCTAGTGTTCAG
The DNA here is from genome assembly GCA_905221605.1 of Symbiodinium natans. Taxonomy (NCBI): domain Eukaryota; class Dinophyceae; order Suessiales; family Symbiodiniaceae; genus Symbiodinium; species Symbiodinium natans. The sequence goes on along the minus strand of CAJNDS010001616.1, from coordinate 4,265 downwards.
GACCCACTACAACGAGCTCATAGGCCAAGCTGTTCAAGAAGGAGGGTTGGAGAAGGCGCCGCTTCGTGCCTCTCTCCAATCGACGGCTGTTCAACAGTTGCTGTTTAATTGCAGGCTTACTCATGGTTGACACTGATGAAGGACCGGGCTCTGCATGCGTGGACATGCTTTTGCTCATTTCCGTGCCACGAAATGATGCTTAATCATGTGCAGCGGATTCTAGCAAAGACGGCGTGGCTACTTTCGGCTTTCAGGGTGCTGTCTTTCTACTTGACCCAGCTTTCATTGTGATCATGTCGGCGCGCCCGCGGCATGAAAACCAACAGTGCGCGAGGCGGTCGCGCTTGAAGCAATTTGTCCCTGCACTGGCATTCGGTCTGCTGGCATGTGGGGCCATCGGGCCATCCTGGGTACTGTCCCCTGTCCCACAGACTAACAGACCCTGCAAACCCAGATACTTAATGACAGGCAGCTCGAGGGTGCCACAGACCCTCAGGCCGTCACACATTTCGGTGAAAGCCACTGGGAAGGAGCTGGACACCGATGCTGTGGGAAAGTATGCCTTATCGATCGCAGTCCAGCTGCTTGGAATCACGACCTTCTTTGCGGCTATTGATACGGCAGTGAAGTCCTCGGGCATTGAGCTGCCTGACTGGGCCGTCTTCGCTCTGTTCTTTGGCATGAGCTTGCGCTCGAGAATCTTTTCGCCTTTGGACAATTCCCGGCCTGACATTCAGAAGGCTACGCAAGGACAGGCCACAGGAGGCTTCAACGATCGAACCATGCCAAGTTGGACGCCTCCAGGATTCTTTTTTCCTATCATGTGGATTCTCATTGTGGCTCCCCTTCGCGCGGCATCCTCAATGATGATTTGGCAACAGGTTGGACACCTGTGCGACGCAACAATTCTCGTGCTCATGCTTCACTTGTGCGTGGGGGATACCTGGAACACGGTGAATAATGTAGAGCGACGATTAGGTGCGGCGGTGCCAGGGGTTCTCTGTGTTTGGGCCTCAGCGCTTGCCGCAAGCTACGCGTACTTTCAGGTGGAACCCTTTGCTGGGCAGCTCCTGTTGCCTACTTGCTTGTGGTTGACAGTAGCAGCTGCTTTGGTAGCCGACACATGGCGTGTGAACAACTCATCCGGTACAGAGCCGCTTTTTCCATACAGGGGGGCGACCCAAACCAAGTTCTGGTTCTCCACGGAGTGAGATTGGTGCGTGAGACCAGAAATGTCTTCCCGAGTTGGGAGAGCTGCCATCACAGCGCTACGATGTATCATTCTGTAGCCACTGTCATTTCTCTTTCTGCGATTGCACTGCAAGTCACATGCCTCAGAATCGGGCAGGCCACCCCTCCATCCTTGCCGGATCTGGTTTCCTACCACCACCTCATCAGTGGTGCTGCGGCACGGGGCAAGGAGAGAGAAGCTGCCCGCAGCCCAGTGGATGTATTTAACAAAGTTCGGCTTCGGTGCAGCTTGGACTTGAGGCAGACTGGTACGTGGAGATGCGGCAGGCTCTTCTGAGACCCGATCCAATCATCTTCACCGACGTGATCCATGGCTTCGCAAGTGCGCCTCCCGCATTCCAAATCTTTGCTCAGCACTTTTTCGCTCTTCTGCATCGCAAAGTCAGCGTTCTTTGCCAGGGAGCGGGGCTCATGAAGCTGCGGCAAATTGGCTCCATCGCATGGTCCAACTCTGATGTTTGAGATCCGCTCCAAATCTTTGCTATGTTGAGTTCACAGTATTCACAGCTTTCGTCAGCTCTCCTTACCCGAGAGGTTGATGAGTCGGTGCACCCCACGGTGGCCGCCTACAATGCTCTCATCTCTGCTTGTGCCAGGAACTGCCAGACTTTTGAGTCAGCTTCTCCAGCAGACTTTGCTGCAGAACTGCTGTGGTATGGGCAGGCAGGGTGATTTGCGACGCGCACGGTGCTGCGCTTACCTACACACGCCAGCTACACACGTGTTGCAGCCGCAGCCTCGAGTCGCATCGGCTTTTGTTTAAGGCAGTGGTTTGAGCAGCTGCCCGCGCAACGGCTTCAGCCCACAACCTATGCGTTGATTCCAAATGCCATGACGCAGGTATTCTCTGCACATCTCGCAGTAGTTTCAAGCATCACTGTCATCAAGGTTAGCTTTGCTTTGTCTTTAGGCCTTTAGGCTTTAGGTCCTCGTGAGTGCCAGTCTCTCTCAGGCCCGATGAGATCTCCTACAAGGCTCTGATTCGTGGCTGCTGCTTGCTGGATGAGCCAACAGAGCCACTTCCTAAGAATGATGCAAAATACAGAGATGGTACGAACCCACCGGCAGGGTACTTATGCTTTTCCATCAGTGCTTGATATGACTCTGCTTGTGTGTGGCTGTGTAACCTTTTCTGGGGAAGCCTCTTTCGGGCATCGTCGTGCCCATGTTGGCTCTGAAACCACTTCGAGGCCCAGAATTCTCGTCACCTGGAGTTCCAGGTTCAAGGAACCAAACAGACTGGAAATGGATCTATCGAAAGACTGAAGAGTAGAGTCGGCCAGCTCGCGGAACAAGTACGCAGCCTGCCCTGATCTAAACGAGAAGTGCGCCTGTGCAGGCTTGGCCCTGAAATCCGAAGGGGGGGGAGAGAAAAGGTGAGCAACCTTTGACACAAGCTATACTAATAGTATCCCTGAGCACTCAGAAGGAGAACCCAAAGAGTGTAAAGGGAGTGGGCAAAACCCGGATGCGCCTTCCACTGTTTTCGGTTCCGGATCTGCCAGGGCCTTTCGTAAGAAATGTACGCAAACGCGCAGAATAAAGAACCACTCGTCTTTCAGTGTTGCACAGTTGTTTTTGCTAACGCCCTACCAATTGACCCGCGGGTTTTGCTTGTTTTCAAGTCTTTTGGAGTTCTTGCCATGTGTCTTCAGGTCTTTTCGCGTTGTTGCCGCATGTCTTTTGGCGTTTCTTTGGAGTTCGTGCCAGATGGGTGGGGGGGGGGGGTGGGGATAAGAACGTCATTCATATTGCATGCATACCCAAAACACTGGTATTTACAGCGTTTTCACCTCTTCGTACAACATACTGCACAAGGATGTGGAAGAAGAAAATCTGTCAACAGTCTGAGCCCAAACCTGTCCTGCACCCTCAAGCCTTCATTCACCACCCCAACCACTGCAAGCCCAAAGAAAGCCAGTAGCCATTCCAGCCTCAGCCCGAATCTCAACAGTACCCCTTAACCCTTAACCCTAAACCCTCAACCCCAAACCCGCAACCCTAAACCCTAAACCCTAAACCCTGTACCCTAAACCCTAAACCCGAAACCCTAAGCCCTCAACCCTAAACCCTAAACCCTATCAACCCTAAACCCTATAAACCCTAAGCCCTGCAACCCAAACCCAAAACATCGACTCGCGAGCTTACAGAAGCTGGTTGAGGGTTTGGGGTTTAGGGTCTGCAGGATTTTCGGACCTAAGGGCTTGAGAAGCGAAGGGCTTTGGGGCTTAAGTGCTCAGGGGTCTCTATAGGAAAGGCTTCAGGGCTTTAAGCCATGAAGCCCTAAACCCGAAACCCTAAGCCCAGGCCCTCAACCCTAAACCCGAAGCAGTGCAAGCCCAAACGTGTCATGCACCCTCAATCCTCAACCCAAAGCACCAAGCAGTGTAAGCCAGAAGTGTCATGCACCCTCAATCCTCAAACCAAAGCCCGAAGCAGTGCAAGACCAGAAGTGCCCTGCACTCTGAGCTTTCTACAAAACACCGAAACGCTAGCACCGCTCGAGAAAAAACACATTTTTCAATCGACAACACTATGACGTTTTCAAGGAACCACATACGAATACCATTTTTCTCCTGTCTCAAAAGGATTCCCCAGAACAGACCTTGTCAAACCCAACTGCGCGTTTTTCCGAGGAAAAAATACCATTCTGCCCTGTCCTTCCCCACACGCCCCCCCCAAAAAAAAAACAACTAAGCCCCGGAAGCTCCGGAGACGCTACTTTAACTTAAAAAATAAAAAACCCCATTTTATCCGCAAACCCGTGAAAACCTGTTTACGCGCGACCGTGACATGTAACACCAAAACGTGCTTTTCGCCTGGGAAAAACCACTAAAAAAAGGCTTCCCACAACCGCAAACTCGACAAAACATTCGCTCCAAACGTTCGGACGGTGCGCGACATTGGCCCCTGCTATCGAAACAATGTCATGCAGAAATCGTGCTTTTGCCTCGACAAAACTAACAAAACAACCCAAAAAACCAGCCTGCTACGGCGCGGGTCGTTTCGCGGGG
>CAJNDS010001615.1:0-12977 GCA_905221605.1 Symbiodinium natans | reverse complement strand
TCTCTCTTTCTCTCTTTCTCTCTTTCTCTCTTTCTCTCTTTCTCTCTTTCTCTCTTTCTCTCTTTCTCTCTTTCTATCTTTCTCTCTTTCTCTCTTTCTCTCTTTCTCTCTTTCTCTCTTTCTCTCTTTCTCTCTTTCTCTCTTTCTCTCTTTCTCTCTTTCTCTCTTTCTCTCTTTCTCTCTTTCTCTCTTTCTCTCTTTCTCTCTTTCTCTCTTCTCTCTTCCTCTCTTTCTCTCTTTCTCTCTTTCTCTCTTTCTCTCTTTCTCTCTTTCTCTCTTCTCTCTTCTCTCTTTCTCTCTTTCTCTCTTTCTCTCTTTCTCTCTTTCTCTTTTTCTCTTTCTTTCTCTCTTTCTTTCTCTCTCTCTCTCTCTCTCTCTCTTTCTCTCTTGCTCTCTTGCTCTCTTGCTCTCGTTTTCTCTTTCTCTCTTTCTCTCTTTCTCTCTTTCTCTCTTTCTCTCTTTCTCTCTTTCTCTCTTTCTCTCTTTCTCTCCTTCTCTCTTTCTCTCTTCTCTACTTCTTATTTCTCTCTTTTCCCTTCCTCTCTTTATCTCTTTCCTCTCTCTCTTCTCTTTCTCTGTCTTTCTCTCTTTCTCTCTTTCTCTCTTTCTCTCTTTCTCTCTTTCTCTCTTTCTCTCTTTCTCTCTTTCTCTCTTTCTCTCTTTCTCTCTTTCAATCAATTAATAGTTAGTTAATAGTTAATTGAGTAGTAGTAGTAGTAGTAGTAGTAGTAGTAGTAGTAGTAGTAATAGTAGTAGCAGTAACAGTAGCAGTAGCTCTAAACAGCAGGAGCAGTAGCCCGAGCAATTGCTCGAGCAATTGCTCGCGGGTGGGTGGGGGGGGGGGGGGGGAAGAGGGGGTGAGGCTGTTGCATGTAGACAGCAAGAGCACTGGCCGAATTAATTGAATTCATTTAATTAATTAAATTAATTTAATTAATTTAATTAATTTAATTAATTTAATTAACCTAATTAATCTAATTAATTTAATTAATTTAATTAAATTAATTAATTTAATGAATTTAATTAATTTAATTAATTTAATTAATTTAATTATTTTAATTGATTTAATTAATTCAATTAATTTAATTAGTTTAAGTAATTTAAATAATTTAATCAATTTAATTCATCCATTTAATTTGTTTAATTTAGTTAATTTAATTAATGTAATTGTGCACCCACGAGCAATTGCTCGAGCAATTGCTCGACCAATTGCTCGAGCAATTGCTCGGGCTACTGCTCCTGCTGTCAAGATGTACCCACGAGCGATTGCTCGAGCAATTGCTCGAGCAATTGCTCGAGCAATTGCTCGAGTTAATTAATTAAATATATTAAAGTAACTAAATTAATTTCACCAATTAGGAGCAGTAGCCCGAGAAATTGCTCGAGCAATTGCTCGAGCAATTGCTCGAGCAATTGCTCGTGGGGGAGGGGAGAGGGAAGGGAGGTGAGGCTGTTACATGTAGACAGCAGGAGCACTGGCCGAGCAATTGCTCGAGCAATTGCTCGAGCAATTGCTCGAGCAATTGCTCGCAGTAGCCCGAGCAGTAGCCTGAGCAATTGCTCGAGCAATTGCTCGAACAATTGCTCGTGAGGTGGAGGGAGGGTGAGGCTGTTGCCCCCCCCCCCCCCCCCCCCCCCCCACCACGAGCAATTGCTCGAGCAATTGCTCCAGCAATTGCTCGAGCAATTGCTCGGGCTACTGCTCCTGCTGTCAAGATGCACCCACGAGCAATCCCCCACGAGCAATTGCTCGAGCAATTGCTCGAGCAATTGCTCGAGCAATAATTGCTCGAGCAATTGCTCGGGCTACTGCTCCTAGTTAATTTGATTAATTTAAATAATTCAATTAATTCAATTAATTGAATTCATTTAATTCATTTAATTAATGTAATTCATTTAATTAATTTAGTTCATTTAATTCATTTAACTCATTTAATTCTTTTGATTCATTTAAGGCATTTAATTCATTTAATTAATTTAAATTTCATTAATTTGAATTCAATTAATTTAATTTGCTTAATTAATTTACTCAACTTTTTTAATTTGATTTATTTCACTAATGTAATTTTTAATTTATTTGTAATTAACTTAATTAATTAATTATTAATTAATTTTTAATTTCATCTTAGTTAATTAATTCAATGTAATGTATTGAATTAATTTACTTAATTCAATGCATTAATTAATTAATTCAATTAATCTACGTTACCTAAATAATTTTTTTAATTAATTAAACTAATGAATTTTCATTTATGAACACTTAAATTAGATTAATTTAAATGAATTAAATTAATTAAATGATAAATTATGAAATTAATTACATTATTTTTTTTATTAATTTATCAATTAAATAATTAATTTCATTAATTAATGAAATTCTTTTTTATCAATCAATTAGTGAGTATTTTTTAATGATGAATTTAAGTAATTTTAGTAATTAAATTTATGATATCAAACTCAATAAACTAAATTTAATTTGAATACTTTAATTAATTTAATTCATAAAATTCATTTAATAAATTAGAATAAGTTAATTAATTAATTTAATTAAACTAATTAATGTAGCTAATTTAATTTATTTACTGAATTCAACTAATTGAATTAAGTTAATTCGTTGAATTCATCTAATTGATTTAAGTAATTACTCGAGCAATTGCTCAAGTAATTGCTCGCAGAGGAGGGAGGGAGAGAGGTGGGAGGGAGGTGGGAGGGGTTAGACTGTTGCATCTAGACTGCAGTACTATTATTATAAATACTACTACTACGACTACTACTGCTACTACTACTACTACTCCTACTACTACTACTACTACTACTACTACTACTACTACTACTACTACTACTATTACTTCTATTCCTACTATTAGTAACAGTACTACCACTATTTCCACTACTGCCACGACTACTACTATAGTAATATTATCATTATTTCTGCTACTACTACTACTACTCCTACTACTACTGCTACAACTACTACTGCTACTATTAGCCTGTATTCTAAGTGCCTTTTTAGGGTAGTCTAGTTCTTGGAGAAGCCTGAGCTTATGTTGCCTCTGTCGGCAGTCTTCGAATTGATGCGAATAAATTAAGCAAGCACATTTATTCATTAAATTCATTAATTAACGCGAAAGAGCAGCATTTTTTTGTGAACTTAATGGGTTTAATTGCAATTCGTTATGGTATGAATATCAATAAACTGCTAGAAGCCTTCTCGCCAAACAAAACCCTTTCCAAACATCTCGTGTGCATTTTTTATTGCATCCACTACTATATTAACAGGGCTCTTCTCCTAGAAAGGACCCGATTTGAACCATTTATTTTTTAATTAGGACGGTGTATTGCAGAGCAACTATTGGTCATCTACTCCCCCGGGGACCTTTGAAGCAGAGAAGCTGCTGTAAGAAATGAAGCTGGTGAAGTCGTGTCGTCCCAATGAAACGTTCAAGTGCGATCAAGCACAGATTCCATTCGACAACAAAGCAACGTGAACACATAGAATGCCCGAGACCTGAACCGAGTAACAGACGCTTTCGGGTGTAGAGTGCTCGGTTGCGCTTCGTTGGCCGGCTGCGCAGGGCAGAGTTTCTTCCGTGCACGTCAGATCTTCTGACCGGCCGCTTTTGGCCAACCTGCCAGCGTCTGGGCACATGACAGTGAGACGATGGGCTAACGTGCTCACTGGGCGGCCGTGTTCGTCGGTGTGTCCGACGCTTGCCGGAAGAAACTATCAGGTAGGCTGAAAGCAACAACTCCCCCAGCAACTGCTGCGAAAGAGCACACATTGACGTCCCCGTCGTTTCGGAGAGAAAGGTACGAGCGCAAGCCCTGCTGAACGATATTTAATCCAATAAGGTTCGGAGCCCAAGGCCTCCCGAATGATGATCCGATAAGGTTCGGAGCCCAAGGCCCGCTGAATGACAATCCAATAAGGTTCGAACCCAAAGCCTTCTGAATGACAAACCAATGTGGTTCCGAACCCGAGGCCTTCTACATGAAAATCCAATAAGGTTCAGATAAGGCAAGAAGTAGTCGCAACAAGTCTTCGATAAGCAAAGGTGAGAAACAATCGTTCACACCTTCCTTCAGAGCGTTCCTTTGCAAGCAAGTCTACAAGCTCTAAGCGAGGAAGAAATCCCAAAACCCCGTGAAACAGTGGCCTCTTGAACGTGGACTATGCTCTCGAGAAACGCTGCCTGCTGGCATGCCTGCTTCAGTGCGTCGTCCTAGCTGCCCCGATCTCGCTCCTCAAAATGCACATGTCACTGGCAGCAGCGTTGCACGAGCACCAGCCTAAGACTCCCACGACCCCGGAACCCATGCAACAAAAGTCCTTCTTCGACTAAGGCTCCTGACGCAATTATGGCTGGAGGACTTCGACGACTACGTGCGCCGAGCTCTTCCAGGACCCGCATCGACGTGCCTGCAATGTATCGCTTAAGCATCCAAACGCACACCTGCGTGAGCCCAAGGACCTGAGAACGTGAGGTGGGTCTGGCGCGATAACCGCCTCAAGCATCTCAACATCAATCAGAAGAAGTTTCGAAAGCTTCGAAGGTTCTTCGTCGGCGCGGAGCTCAGGTGCAACGCCCGCTGCATCGGTTCGACCCGGTTGCGTTGCCACGCTCCCTTTCAGGCAAGCGAGGGCCCAAAGCTTACGTCCACAACCGCATGGTGAGCACCGGCCTCGGAGCGACCAGTATCCAACGGCAACAGAGAGAATTTCCAATGAAAACCCTACTCAGGAATCTACCGACCTGAACTGTTGCCGGACGACTGACGGAGAATGCGGGCGCCTGCATTCGAAAACAGGATCGTGGACCTGCCATCTAGCATGTACTCTTCCCTGCTGAATGATAATCCAATAAGGTTCGGAGCCCAAAGACCTCCGAAGGATAAAACAATCAGATTCGGAGCCCAAAGCCTTCTGCATGATAATCCGATGAGGTTCAGATAATGCAAGAAGGAGTCGCAACAAGCTTTCAATAAGCAAAGCTGAGATACAATCGATGCTTACCTTCCTTCAAAGCGTTCCTTTGCAAGCAAGTCTACAAGACACTAAGCGAGGGAGAAATCCCAAAACCCCGTGAAACAATGGCCTCTGGAACGTGGATTATGCTCTCGAGAAACGCTGCCTGATGGCATGCCTGCTTCAGCGCTTCGTCCTAGCTGCTCCGATTTCGCTCCGCAAAAGGCCCATGTCAACGGCAGCAGCGTTGCACGAGCACCAGCCTAAGACTCCCACGACCCCGGAACCCGTGCAACAAAAGTGCTTCTTCAACTAAGGCTCCTGACGCAATTATGGCTGGAGGACTTCGACGACTACGTGCGCCGAGCTCTTCCAGGACCCGCGTCGACGTGCCTGCAATGTATATATCACTTAAGCATCCAATCGTGCATTGCTCCTCGTGAAGGGTGACACTGTAACGCTGCTGCGTTTCATTTGCAATCGTTGACGCGCCTGCGTGGCTGTCGGCCAACCGGAGGGCAGCTGCTCAGTGAAGCGCAACGCCGGAGAGATACCAAGCAAGGTGTTGTTCAAAGCGAGGCATGCGAAAGAGAGTGAAACAGTCAGACCTCGACGCAAGAAGACTCCGCCGAAGCCAGCCAAGGAGCCGAACCCCCCTTGTACCGAGTGCCGTGCACGGACGTCCAGATACACGAGCACGCGTCATCAGCAGAAACTCTTGACGATCGCCTGCTGCAAGAGGGGAGGGTTTCGACAAAGGAAGCCCGAGTCGACGTCCGCTTTAAACACCGGTCGTCGCCAGTGGTATCGGAAGATCGTCTCGCTTTCTTGACCTTCCGTCTCGAGCGTGTCTTCGCGAAAGCCCTCAAGAATCCTGACCGGACCTCGACGGGCGCGGGGAAGGCACCTTCCACGCGTCCGTAAAGCGGCGAGGCTACGTGGCCGCAGGTAGTAACAGAGGCGCGTGGCAACAATGCTTACCTGACAAGCGGCTCGGCGTCGGCTTCGAGCGCTTGCACCTTGCTGATCACAAAGGTGAGGAGCGATGGTCCGCTGCGAGCAAGCCTTGGCTGGATTTGGGGCCAACTCTCAAGCCGACGAGGACCTCACACCTTCCGCCCAGTCCTCTGAGTATGACAGTGGAGCGATGGGCTAAAGCGTCCACTGGATCCGGCCGGACTCCGTCGGGCAGGAGTCGAGGCACTGCTCCGGCCTGGCGTCGTCCCAACGCCAAGGTACCGGGACCAGCGCTCGTTCTCAGGAGGATCCCCGGCTTCCAGCTGGGTGAGGAACAAGCATGGAACCTGAAGAAGCCAAAAGAATCGGATCCAAGCAGGTGAAGTGTTCAGGGGCGCTTCGAATCCGTGCTCAAGCCTCTTAAGCCCTGAGCGTCAGCGAGCGGGAAACTGCCTGAGACACCGGAACACTGACAGAAGCTAACGCAGGAAACCCTAAAGCACAGCCCAGAATCAGAAGCATGGCCCAAGTCCTCGACCTCATAACTGACCCGCCGCCGAAAGCACCGGCTCGAGCAAACAAAGCTAGCGGTCGACCCGGACATACCTGCTGCAAACCAGGACAATGTCGGCACGGACCCCAGCGCTTCTTGGACTTTCCGGTGCAACCGAGTTCCAAGTTCGTGCCTGCATCTCGTAAGGCCTTCCTGAAGCGAACGCAGAGGTCGAGGAGGTGAGGAACATCATCGAACCCTCATGCATGGCCTTGCCCTCTTATGATAGCTGCCGCAACAAGCTCGGCAGGACCAGGAAGTACCGGATGCTGAAGCAGGATTACATCAGGACGAATCCGACTCTCGAGCCCTTCGAGATCGTAGTCCTGGTCTGCGCCCTAACTATCCAGAACGCATGACAAGTGAAGCTCCAGAAAAGACTGCCGTCAATCCACAGCCGAGGTGTTCCTGCTCACCAACGACGCTTGGATGGTAAGGCACTGCAGACGTGACTACAGGCTAGCTTCCGCTCGTAACTTGCCCGAGCAACATCAGCAACACGAGCAACCGCGTGCCAGGAAGTGGGAGCGAGTCGACATCAGATGCGGCAAAGCGCGACCCGACTGATTTCAGTAAGTATGAGCCAGCAAAAGCCTAGCCAGCAAAAGATCCCAAATCAAGACGCCCCATGCAACCAAGGAGCCCTACGAACGAATGAGATGCGAAGACTTCCTGGCACAACCGAAGGCGCTTCGCTGAAAATGTCTGAAGCACCGCGGACCTGAAAGTACCGAGCGCAGTAGAGGGAACCCCGGCAAACTGGATGAGGAACAAGCATGGAACCTGAAGAAGAGCCCAAAGGCTCGAATCCAAACAGGTGAAGTGTTCAGGGGCGCTTCGAATCCGTGCTCAAGCCTCTTAAGCCCTGAGCGTCAGTGAGCGGGAAACTGCATGAGACACCGGAAGACCGACAAGAGCTAGCTACCGCAGGAAACCCTAAAGCACAGCCCGGAATCAGAAGCACAACCCAAATCCTCGACCTCAACCGAAAGCACCGGCTCGAACCCACAAAGCTGAGTGGAGTTAGCCTGCAAGATGCTCCCGCGAGGAAAACTAGGCAAGCGTGCTCTCGCGTGAGTCCCAATGCAGCAGGCATCCCGGAGCTTCGAATGACCTGCCAGGAGCACTCGCGCGTCGCCTCAGAAAGTTCCGGTTCATAGTCGCAGCGGCAAGGAGGAGGCTGGACAAGAGAGCCAAGCCTGAAACACTCCTCGCTCCACTGTTCCGGACCTCTGCAGGAAATACCTCCGAGTTCTAGAGCTCCGGGCTCGGCGAACTCTTAGGCACTGTTTATAGGACCCGTCCGTGCAAGACGTGCTCATGCAATCGTGCAGTGCTCGTGCTCAGGCGAGGCTTCGCCACCGGACAGAACGTGTACTACGAGCCCGGCCCTCAGCAACCCTCCGACTGAACCAGTCAAGCAACGAACTCCCTCGCAGGCCAGGGATGAGCGAAGGCGAAGACGGCACCATCATCGAATTCGACGGACGACGATGGGTGCCGCTGGCCCAGGGTCATTTCCGACAGAACGTGTAACAAATGCAACCAAACAAGCTGCATGACGAAGCCCAGGCCCTGCCTGGATCTCAACGGCAACAGAGTCAAATGATCTCCAGGCAGGGGGCTTCCAGCTGACACAACAAGTGAACGTAAACATAAGACAGAGAACCACTGCAGTTTACATGCCACAATGCATATGATGCATTGCTGCACCCCTGCCAGCGCAGGTCCGAAACCCCACGGAAACCGTGAGAGCAGGTGAAGCACCGCAGGAGATGCTCAGAGAAGCAAAAGCAAAGAGGGTGTTGCGTTGTGACAGGCCACGATTCAACACTGATGCACACCTGCCATGTTGCTATCCCACGATACAATACTCACTACTTTAGAAGCTCATTGGCTCCGCCAAACAGCGCCACGGCCCCGAATTTTCACAATGAACCAACGCGCACCTTCGTTGTTGCTGCTCGACCTGGGTGGGGAACAACCGCAAGGGCCTCAAACGACAAATAAACAGAGACCAACAGGCGGAGCAGTCAGAGCTGCTCCCAACGCTTGCGGTCAAGCCCCTTAAGCTCTGAGCGTCAGGTCTCCGCTGCAAGCAACCAGCTCTCGACAAGTACAAGCAGAAATAGAGTCCAGCCGACAGCGGAGGCAAGCAGAGAAGTCGAATCCTGACGATTGTGTTGCACGCTTGCGGTGCGTAGGCGATTGCACTATGCATCCTTGGAGAGCCTCAAGACAAAAAAGGCCCTGAGCGCCTGTCAGCCAGTGAACACCCAATATATTTACAGACGTTCGCAGACAAACCTCCGCGTGACCCAGTTAGCCTGCAAGGAAAGCCCAAAACAAGTACGACTCCTACAACTAGCTGATTGCTCAGCCCATCTGCAGTTTTTGGCTCTAAAAATAAAAGCCTCACAACCCAGAGCCAGATTCAGCCCGAGCTGAGGGCGCCACCAAGCAATGGGACGCCGCGCACGCAAGCAAACTCAACGCGGTGCCCAGGCAAAGCCACATGATCAGAAACGCGTCGACAGCAAACTCTAAGCACCTGACGGACCCCCGACAACAGGTTCCGCGGTCGCTGAGCCTACCTGACTCCGCTCCGGCCCCGGACAGCGTATAGAGTGCACAGAACTACGCGTCCAGATTGCCCATGCTTGAGGCGCGTGTGGCCGAGTACTTCAGCTTCGTGCCGCCGGATGTCCCACAGGAAGAGGCCAGCCAAGTCAGAAGTCTTCCTAAACAAGTACCTACCATCTCCAAGATACCCACCTCCCAGAATAGCTCTAAAAGGCCCCGAACCGATGGACCGCTTCGCTCAGGTCGTGACCGTACCAACGGTGATCGAGGGGAACACGGTCATCCTCTTCGAGTTCATGGTCTCCTTATGGGATGCGATGACTGAGGAGCAGCCGCGGCCTGAGAACAGCAAGCAAAAGCACATGAACGCATGACACCATGCGTGCCAACCAAGAAGCAGTACTAACGAACCCCACGCACGAACCACTCGCCGCATGCGCCTCGCCCAGGCAATGGTGTTGCATCCGCAAGCTCGTCGAGCGCCACCAACGCGGAGAAGCCCGCGCCTCAGCAACCGAGATGCCACAATTTAGGATCTGCCGCCAAGCTCAGCACAACCAATCGTGCAGGAGATGTTCCTCCAGTTCTGCGAGCGGTGCACGCCGGCCAAAGTGCCCGATCAGATGCAACCGTACATAGAAGACGTCCCGAACGAAAAGAGTCAGGACTAGATTACAGTAGCGTGAGTACGTGCGCGAAACACAAGAGCAGGCAGCCGGAAAAGAATGATCAACACCCCGACGCAATGCAGCAAGGAAACTAAAAATAAGCACACCTGCCATGTTCGTATCCCACGAGAACAATATACTCGTTACTTTGGAAACTCATTGGCTCCGCCAAAAAGCGCCACGGCCCAAGTTTTCACAATCAACGAGCACTTTCGTTCTTGCTGCTCGACCTGGGTGGGGAACAACCGCAAGGGCCTCAGACGATAATTAAACACAAACAAACAGGCGGAGCAGTCAGAGCTGCTCCCAACGATTGCGGTCAAGCCCCTTAAGCTCTGAGCGTTAGGTCTCCGCTGCAAGCTGCCAGCTATCTACAAGTACAGACATAGAAACGGAATCCAACCGACGGCAGAGGCAGGCAGAATAGCGTGGCGCTTGCACCAGGTAAACTCGAACCTTCTACCCCAAAGCCCTCAGAGAGGAGTCGATCTCGCAGCTGTTGTGGATTCAAGAGATGCAGTGAAACTAGACAATCAGAGAGTCACTCATGACTCGTGCAAAGCAACATTCAAGTTCGCGTGACTGACTGACAACAAAGCATGGCATATAAAGAGTCAGATTCAGCAGCAACCAAAACCTCACTCATCCGATAGAGTTCGCTCCGCGAAGCTCACTCCACGCAAGATGTCCTTCGCGAAGCTCTCAGACTACCTTTGCAGGCAGCAGCAATATTAGCAGTGCGATTCATAAACACGCAAAGATGCAGCCCTGAGGACACACTCAACCACGAGCTGGAGAACGAGTACGACAAGCTGTACCCGCAGGCCCGGTGCGACACTCTGCCACCCGAAAGTCTCCGCAAAGACCGCTAAGGAAAGGAAGCTCACAAGCTTCATTCAGTGGGGCGAGCGCCGGTACATCTTCACCTACGCGGCGCACGACTACGAGAGCTTTCGCTCGATCGTGGCCCGCGTCGTGAAGATGCGCCAGGCCCTCAGCCAACGGCAACCGCAGCCTGCCTCTCCTTCCGTGTTAGTCCCGACAGCAAGCCCACAAGAATTGACTCTAGAACATAACTGCGCTGTTCCGCTCAGGCGGCGGCTACGAGCTGAGACGGCATGAGGCTCAAACATCGACAGAACGTCGAAGAATCCCTGCAGCGAATGTGAGTCGCCGCAGAACCTTTTCAAGCCGAGGTCGGACAACGGCCGCTGGATCGATCCCCTGGACGATCCCGTCTTAGCCGGTCTGACCTTGCAGGTAGGCGTGAAGCTCGCCACGGCCTCAACACCAGTCAAAGCTGAGCGTAGCCGAACCTTAGCTCAACCACAGACTCCCCAAAAGCAGAAGCCTCCGTCCGCTCAGGTCCAACTCGCACGCTGGGTGAGATGAGCGCGCCGACCGCAGCAGTGCGTGCGCGGCGGCGAAAAGAGAAGAAGCCAGCAAGAAGCGCACAAGCAAGCCGAATGAAAGCACCTGCAGCAGCTCATGAACAGCACAACGAACAGGCAGACCTCCAAAAGTTCCACGCAGCAGAAGCTACACACATACATAATAATACGTCTCTTTCCCATAGATCTGGGTGGGGAACAGCCGCAAAGCCCCCATGCGAAAGCAGGCGGGCGAAGCAGTCAGAGCTGCTTCCCACGTTTGCGGTCAAGCCCCTTAAGCTCTGAGCGTCAGATCTCCAACAAGAGACTGCACAGCCTTCAAAGCGCCAATGCCAGTAGCCCGGCCTCGAAACCAAGCTCTTCTCGACCCATCGAGGAGCCCAGCCTTGAAGACCCAGAACTTCTCGACCCCTCGAGGGGCCCAGCCTTGAGACCAAGATCTTTTTGACCCCTTGAGAGACCCAGCCTTAAGACCAAGAACTTCTTGACCCCTCGAGGGACCCAGCCTTGAAAGCAAGATCTTTTTGACCCCTCCAGGGGCCCGGCCCTACGACCAAGAACTTGTTGACCCCTCGAGAGGCCCAGCCTGCAAACCGAAAGAGACAGGAAAGAGAGAGGAAACAAAAAGTAAAGAGAAAGCAAAGAAAAATGAAACGCACAGGAAACACAAAGGAAACGGAAAGCAAAGATAAAGGAAAGAGAGAAAAACCAGAAAGGAAACAGAAAGGAAAGAGAGAAGAACCAGAAAGGAGCGAGAAACAAAAGAACGAGAAAAAAACATAGAAGAAAAAGAAAGGCAAGAGAGAGAAAATAAAAAGGAAAGAGGAAAGAAACAGAAAAGAAAGAGAAAGGAAAGAGAAAGCAAAGAGAACGAAAAGAGAAAGGAAAAGAAAAGAAAGATACAGAAAACAGAAAGCAAAGAGAAGGGAAAGAGAGAAACACAAGAAAGGAAAGAGAAAGAAAAGACAAAGAAGAAAGAAAAGAAAGAGAACGGAAATAAGAACGAAAGACAAAACAAAGACAACAGAAAAAAGCAAGAGACAGCAAAGAGAAAGGAAACAGAAAGCAAAGAGAAAGGTAAGAGAAATGAAGGAGAAACGACACGTACATGATACGTCTCTTTCCCAAAGATCTGGGTGGGGAACAGCCGCAAAGCCCCCATGCGAAAGCAGGCGGGCGAAGCAGTCAGAGCTGCTTCCCACGTTTGCGGTCAAGCCCCTTAAGCTCTGAGCGTCAGATCTCCAACAAGAGACTGCACAGCCTTCAAAGCGCCAAAGCAAGTAGCCCGGCCTTGAAACCAAGATCTTCTTGACCCATCGAGGAGCCCAGCCTTGAAGACCCAGAACTTCTTGACCCCTCGAAGGGCCCAGCCTAGCAACCGAGATCTTCTTGACCTTGACCCCTCGAAAGACCCAGCCTTAAGACCAAGCTTCTTGACCCCTCGAGGGGCCCAGCCTTGAAACCGAAAGACAAAGAAACCGAGAGGAAAGAGAAAGGAAAGAGAGAGGAAAGAGAAAGGGAAGCGAAGGGAAAGTGAAAGGAAAGAGACAGGAAAGAGTAAGGAAAGAGAGAAAAACCAGAAAGGAACGAAAAAGCAAAGAGAACGAGAAAAGTAAAAAAAAATAGGAGAAAAAGAAAGGCAAGAGAGAGGAAATAAAAGGAAAGAGAAAAGACTCAGAAAGGAAAGAGAAAGGAAAGAGAACGACAAGAGAAAGGAAAAAGAAAGGAAAGATACAGAAAACAGAAAGCAAAGAGAAGGGAAAGAGAGAAAAACAAGAAAGGAAAGAGAAAGAAAAGACAAAGAAAAAAAGAAAAGAAAGAGAAAGGAAATAAAAAACGAAAGACAAAGCAAAGACAAC
>CAJNDS010001614.1:0-12984 GCA_905221605.1 Symbiodinium natans | reverse complement strand
TCTATATCTATCTATATCTATCTATATCTATCTATATCTATCTATATCTATCTATATCTATCTATATCTATCTATATCTATCTATATCTATCTATATCTATCTATATCTATCTATATCTATTCCTTCATTTCTCTCGAATTATTTATTTTTTCATTTATTTCTAAATATATTAAAAATCCTCAACTTCGATTATGAATTATTGACATTTCATTATCTTTAAATATAATTCAAGATTTCAATTATGATTATGAGTTTTTGGTTTCCCCTTATTTCTAAATATACTTGAAAATCTCAAATATGAAAATATATTCTTGACTTTCCTATATTTCTAAATATACTTATAAATCTGAAATGGAATTATGATTTATTGATTTTCCTTATTTCTTAAAAATATTTGAAAATCTGATATGATTTGATTCTTTATCAAAATTTCTTCGCCAGATGAGTCCAAGAATGGATTTATTTGACGAAGAATCTTTGGCAAAGATTCCAACCATTCAAATTATTTCTGCCGAATAAATATGATTTTTCTTTTCTTCTCTTCTCTTCTTTTCTCTTCTCTTCTCATTTCTGCTCTTCCTTTCTCTTCTAAGAGAAATTCGCAAATTCTTTGATAATCTTCTTTTCAGAAATTTCTCCTAGATTCATTTGGCGAAGGATTTTTGACAAAGCGCCAAATGAAATCAAAATAGATCTATTTGGCAGAAATGAATTGAATGATTAAATTCTTTGTCAAAAAATCTTCGTTAAATGAATCCAAGAGAAATTTATGAAAAGAAGATCATCAAAGAATTTACGAAATTCTCTTAGAAGAGAAGAGAAGAAAAGATATATCGAAATACGATTCTTATCAAATGAAAAAAAAATTTATTTATTAGGAATATTTCGAATGATTATATTCTTTATCAAAAACTCTTCGCCAAATGAATAAAGGAATGGAATCATTTGACGAAGAATCTTTGGCAAAGATTCTAATCATTCGTCATCCATTTCTTTCCTGTCAAATCGAATATGATTGCGGATCTCCTAAAGAGAAATATTCGAATAATCTTCTTTTCAAAGATTTCTTCTGGAATCATGATATAAAAATTTTTTGACCAAGAATCTAATCATTCATTTCATTTCTTGCAAATCAAATATGATTGGACATTTCCTAATGAGAAATCCTCTGAATCCTGAAGATCTTCCTTTTGAAGATTTTTTCTGGATTCATTTGGCGAAGATTTTTTGGCGAAGAATCTAATCATCCATTCTTTTCCTGCCAAATCAAATATGATTGAGGATCTCCTAAAGAGAAATATTCTAAAATAATCTTCTTTTCAGAGATTTCTTCTGGAATCATTGGACGAAGATTATTTGGCGAAGAATCTAATCATTCATTTCATTTCTGGCAAATCAATATGATTGGAAATTTCCTAATGAGAAAATCTCTGAATCCTGAAGATCTTCCTTTTGAAGATTTTTTCTGGATTCATTTGACGAAGATTTTTTGGCGAAGAATCTAATCATCCATTCCCTTCCTATCAAATCAAATATGATTGAGGATCTCCTAAAGAGAAATATTCTAAAATAATCTTCTTTTCAGAGATTTCTTCTGGAATCATTGGACGAAGATTATTTGGCGAAGAATCTAATCATTCATTTCATTTCTGGCAAATTAAATATGATTGGAAATTTCCTAATGAGAAATCCTCTGAATCCTGAAGTCCTTCCTTTTGAAGATTTTTTCTGGATTCATTTGGCGAAGATTTTTGGCGAAGAATCTAATCATCCATTCTCTTCCTATCAAATCAAATATGATTGAGGATCTCCTAAAGAAAAATATTCTAGAATAATCTTCTTTTCAGAGATTTCTTCTGGAATCATTGGACGAAGATTATTTGGCGAAGAATCTAATCATTCATTTCATTTCTGGCAAGCCAAATATGATTGGAAATTTCTTAATGACAAATCCTCTGAATCCTGAAGTCCTTCCTTTTGAAGATTTTTCCGGACTCATTTGGCGAAGATTTTTTGGCGAAGAATCTAATCATCCTTTCTCTTCCTGCCAAATCAAATATGATTGAGGATCTCCTAAAGAGAAATATTCGAATAATCTTCTTTTCAAAGATTTCTTCTGGAATCATTGGACGAAGATTATTTGGCGAAGAATCTAATCATTCATTTCATTTCTGGCAAGTCAAATATGATTGGAAATTTCCTAATGAGAATTCCTCTGAATCCTGAAGTCCTTCCTTTTGAAGATTTTTTCTGGATTCATTTGGCGAAGATTTTTTGGCGAAGAATCTAATCATCCATTCTTTTCCTGCCAAATCAAATATGATTGAGGATCTCCTAAAGAGAAATATTCTAAAATAATCTTCTTTTCAGAGATTTCTTCTGGAATCATTGGACGAAGATTATTTGGCGAAGAATCTAATCATTCATTTCATTTCTGGCAAGCCAAATATGATTGGAAATTTCTTAATGACAAATCCTCTGAATCCTGAAGTCCTTCCTTTTGAAGATTTTTCCGGACTCATTTGGCGAAGATTTTTTGGCGAAGAATCTAATCATCCTTTCTCTTCCTGCCAAATCAAATATGATTGAGGATCTCCTAAAGAGAAATATTCGAATAATCTTCTTTTCAAAGATTTCTTCTGGAATCATTGGACGAAGATTATTTGGCGAAGAATCTAATCATTCATTTCATTTCTGGCAAGTCAAATATGATTGGAAATTTCCTAATGAGAATTCCTCTGAATCCTGAAGTCCTTCCTTTTGAAGATTTTTTCTGGATTCATTTGGCGAAGATTTTTTGGCGAAGAATCTAATCATCCATTCTTTTCCTGCCAAATCAAATATGATTGAGGATCTCATCAAAAAAAAAAAAAAGAAAAAAAGAGAAATATTCTAAAATAATCTTCTTTTCAGAGATTTCTTCTGGAATCATTGGACGAAGATTATTTGGCGAAGAATCTAATCATTCATTTCATTTCTGGCAAATCAAATATGATTGGAAATTTCCTATTGAGAAATCCTCTGAATCCTGAAATCCTTCCTTTTGAAGATTTTTTCTGGATTCATTTGGCGAAGATTTTTTGGCGAAGAATCTAATCATCCATTCTTTTACTGCCAAATCAAATATGATTGAGGATCTCCTAAAGATAAATATTCTAAAATAATCTTCTTTTCAGAGATTTCTTCTGGAATCATTGGACGAAGATTTTTTGACGAAGAATCTAATCATTCATTTCATTTCTGGCAAATCAATATGATTGGAAATTTCCTAATGAGAAATCCTCTGAATCTTGAAATCCTTCCTTTTGAAGATTTTTTCTGGATTCATTTGACGAAGATTTTTTGACGAAGAATTTAATCATCCATTTCCTTCTTGCCAAATCAAATATGCTTGAGGATCTCCTAAAGAGAAATATTCTAAAATAATCTTCTTTTCAGAGATTTCTTCTGGAATCATTGGACGAAGATTATTTGACGAAGAATCTAATCATTCATTTCATTTCTGGCAAGCCAAATATGATTGGAAATTTCCTATTGAGAAATCCTCTGAATCCTGAAGATCTTCTTTTTAAAGATTTTTTCTGGGTTCATTTGACGAAGGATTTCTGATCCAAATTTCATTTCTGGCAAATCAAATGAAATTGGAGATCTCCTAAAGAGAAATCCTATGAAGATCTTCTTTTAGATATTTCTTCAAGAAATATATTCAATTCATAATTATTACGAAGATTTCTTTTCATATGATAATCTTCTATCATTCGAATAATGAATGAGAATATATAAATATTATATAGAAGAAAATCTCGAAATCGATAAACTAAGTCGTCTTTCTGCCAAATCGAATGAGAATTGGATAAAATCTTTTTTTCAAAGATTTCTCCAAATCATTTTTCAAGAAATTATTGGTGCGAAGATTTCTCTCAATATAATATTCTATTATATGAATAATGATTATATATATATATTATATAGAAGAAAACCTAAAAATAGATAAAAAAATCGCCAAATATATCAAAAGGCTTTTATTTAATTTAATTAAATTCAAAATAAAAAAATAGAATGCATTTTTTGTTCGCTAAATTATTATTATCGAAAATGATCAAGAATAGAAAGATCTTTTGAATCTTGATTTTGATATTGATTTTCTCAAGGAATTTCAATAAGATATCTCATGTCTAGCTTGTTCTTATGATTTCGATCATAGATTCCAATCCTATATTAATCATTCATTTTCGGTTCTTCCTATATCAAATCAGGATTTTCCTATCAAATTTGAAGATTCAAAAAAGGTCCTATGGAAATGGATCCAAAATATTTATGAAATCATTTGATTCTCAATCCTAAGGGTTTCGGGTTTAGGGTTTAGGGTTTAGGGTTTAGGGTTTAGGGTTTAGGGTTTAGGGTTTAGGGTTTAGGGTTTAGGGTTTAGGGTTTAGGGTTTAGGGTCTAGAGGGTCACTGTTCTAGCATTCATTCCAGGCTCAGAAAAAAACCCACCCGCCCAAAGAATCCCATAACATTAGAAAAATAAAACGGTTGTCATCTTCCCCAGGTGACCTACCCCAACTCGGACACGGTTTCCACTGAAAACATTCCACCGCGAAACAATAGGGTCAGCATTGGGGAGGGGACGGGGTGAGGATAGGGGGTGAGAGGGGGGGAGAGAGGGGGGGGAGGGGAGGGGGGGGGGAGGGAGGGGAGGGGCCGACCGAACACTGGGGGGACCAGTGTTTGTGGCTTTTCGGCCAGGCCGAAATCGGCCGAACACTGGGGGGACCAGTGTTCGTGGCTTTTCGGCCAGGCCGAAATCGGCCGAACACTGGGGGGACCAGTGTTCGTGGCTTTTCGGCCAGGCCGAAATCGGCCGAACACTGGGGGGACCAGTGTTCGTGGCTTTTCGGCCGTGGCCGAAATCGGCCGAACACTGGGGGGACCAGTGTTCGTGGCTTTTCGGCCAGGCCGAAATCGGCCGAACACTGGGGGGACCAGTGTTCGTGGCTTTTCGGCCGTGGCCGAAATCGGGCGAACACTGGGGGGACCAGTGTTCGTGGCTTTTCGGCCGTTGGCCGAAATCGGCCAACACTGGGGGACAGTGTCGTGGGCTTTTCGGCCGTGGCCGAAACGGCGAAGGTTTAAAAAGGTTTTTTAGGTCTTTTTAAATATCATTAAGAAGAGAGGGTAGGGTTTCGGGTTTTAGGGTTTAGGGTTTAGGGTTTAGGGTTTAGGGGTTAGGGTGTAGGGTTTTGGGTTTTTAGGGTTTAGAGGTTTAGGGTTTAGGGTTTAGGGTTTAGGGTTTAGGGTTTAGGGTTTAGGGTTTAGGGTTTAGGGTTTAGGGTTTAGGGTTTAGGGTTTAGGGTTTAGGGTTTAGGGTTTATAGAAATTGTATAGGGTTCGGGGGTCGGAAAAAAACCCTTTTAAAACGGTTGCGAGAGCAGCCTCTTGGAAAAAGGTTGAGAGAGCTGCTCTTGCAACCCTTTTAAAAGAGGTTTTCGAACCCCTTTTAAAACGGTTGCGAGAGCAGCCCCTTGGAAAAAGGTTGAGAGAGCTGCTCTTGCAACCTTTTTAAAAGAGGTTTTCGAACCCCTTTTAAAACGGTTGCGAGAGCAGCCCCTTGGAAAAAGGTTGAGAGAGCTGTTCTTGCAACCTTTTTAAAAGAGGTTTTCGAACCCCTTTTAAAACGGTTGCGAGAGCAGCCCCTTGGAAAAAGGTTGAGAGAGCTGCTCTTGCAACCTTTTTAAAAGAGGTTTTTGAACCACTTTTAAAACGGTTGCGAGAGCAGCCCCTTGGAAAAAGGTTGAGAGAGCTGCTCTTGCAACCATTTTAAAAGAGGTTTTCGAACCCCTTTTAAAACGGTTGCGAGAGCAGCCCCTTGGAAAAAGGTTGAGAGAGCTGCTCTTGCAACCTTTTTAAAAGAGGTTTTCGAACCCCTTTTAAAACGGTTGCGAGAGCAGCCCCTTGGAAAAAGGTTGAGAGAGCTGCTCTTGCAACCTTTTTAAAAGAGGTTTTCGAACCCCTTTTAAAACGGTTGCGAGAGCAGCCCCTTGGAAAAAGGTTGAGAGAGCTGCTCTTGCAACCTTTTTAAAAGAGGTTTTCGAACCCCTTTGAAAACGGTTGCGAGAACAGCTCTCTCGACACCTTTTTAAGGGGGGGTTGCTCTCGACACCTTTAAAAGGGGGTTGCTCTCGACACCTTTAAAAGGGGTTGCTCTCGACACCTTTTTAAGGGGGTGTTGCTCTCGACACCTTTTTAAGGGGGGGGTTGCTCTCGACACATTTTTAAGGGGGGTGTTGCTCTTGACACCTTTTTAAGGGGGGGTTGCTCTCGACACCTTTTTAAGGGGGGGTTGCTCTCGACACCTTTTTAAAGGGGGTTGCTCTCGACACCTTTTTAAGGCGTGGTTGCTCTCGACACCTTTTTAAGGGGGTTGCTCTCGACACCTTTGTAAGGGGAGGTTGCTCTCGACACCTTGTTAACGGGGGGGGGGGGGGGGGGGGGTTGCTCTTGACACCTTTTTAAGGGGCGAGGTTTGAGTAAATTGAGCATTTGGCCTCAGACTTAAACTCGGCTTGTCAGCTGTTTAGACAAATAACTTGGAAATTCAGAATGGTACCACAGGGCGAGATTTGAGTAAATTGAGCATTTGGCCTCAGACGTAAACTCGGCTTGTCAGCTGTTTAGACAAATATCTTGGAAAATTCAGACTGATGCCACATGCAATTTTTTGGGCTTTAGGAGGCGATTTGGGGCTTTGGTTTGCCGAGATCCGGGAAGGCACCAGAGATTTAAGTAAATTGAACATTTGGCCTCCCGCTTTGGATTAATTTACTTAAGCTCTGTTTGTCAGCTGTTTAGACAAATATCTTGGAAAATTCAGATTGATACCACATACAATTTCTATTTATTTTGTCTTGAGGGTTTAGGGTTTAGGGTTTAGGGTTTAGGGTTTAGGGTTTAGGGTTTAGGGTTTAGGGTTTAGGGTTTAGGGTTTAGGGTTTAGGGTTTAGGGTTTAGGGGCCAACATCCACACTGGAGGGGTGGATGTTGGGCCAACATCCACACGGGAGGGGTGGATGTTGGGACAACATCCACACTGGAGGGGTGGATGTTGGGTCAACATCCACACTGGAGGGGTGGATGTTGGGCCAACATCCACACTGGAGGGGTGGATGTTGGGGCAACATCCACTGGAGGGGTGGATGTTGGGCCAACATCCACACTGGAGGGGTGGGTGTTGGGCCAACATCCACACTGGAGGGGTGGATGTTGGGCCAACATCCACACTGGCGGGGTGGATGTTGGGCCAACATTCGCACTGGAGGGGTGGATGTTGGGCCAACATCCACACTGGAGGGGTGGATGTTGGGCCAACATCCACACTGGAGGGGTGGATTGGGTGGATGTTGGGCCAACATCCACACTGGAGGGGTGGATGTTGGGCCAACATCCACACTGGCGGGGTGGATGTTGGGCCAACATCCACACTGGAGGGGTGGAAGTTGGGCCAACATCCACACTGGAGGGGTGGATGTTGGGCCAACATAAACATCCACACTGGAGGGGTGGAAGTTGGGCCAACATAAACACTGGAGAGGTGGATGTTGGGCCAACATCCACACTGGAGGGGTGGATGTTGGGCCAACATAAACACTGGAGGGGTGGATGTTGGGCCAACATCCACACTGGAGGGGTGGATGTTGGGCCAACATCCACACTGGAGGGGTGGATGTTGGGCCAACATCCACACTGGAGGGGTGGATGTTGGGGCAACATCCACACTGGAGGGGTGGATGTTGGGACAACATCCACACTGGAGGGGGTGGATGTTGGGCCAACATCCACACTGGAGGGTGGATGTTGGGCCAACATCCACACTGGAAGGGTGGATGTTGCACTGGAGGGGTGGATGTTGGGCCAACATCCCCACTGGAGGGGTGGATGTTGGGCCAACATCCACACTGGAGGGGTGGATGTTGGGCCAACATCCACACTGGAGGGGTGGATGTTGGGCCAACATCCACACTGGAGGGGTGGATGTTGGGCCAACATTCACACTGGAGGGGTGGATGTTGGGCCAACATCCACACTGGAGGGGTGGATGTTGGGGCAACATCCACACTGGAGGGGTGGATGTTGGGCCAACATCCACACTGGAGGGGGGGATGTTGGGCCAACATCCACACTGGAGGGGTGGATGTTGGGCCAATATCCACACTGGAAGGGTGGATGTTGGGCCAACCTCCACACTGGAGGGGTGGATGTTGGGCCAGCATCCACACTGGAGGGGTGGAAGTTGGGGCAACATCCACCCTGGAGGGGTGGATGTTGGGCCAACATCAACCCTGGAGGGGTGGATTGGTTGGGGCAACATCCACACTGGAGGGGGTGGATGTTGGGCCAACATCCACACTGGAGGGGTGGATAGTGGGCCAACATCCACACTGGAGGGGTGGATGTTGGGCCAACATCCACAACATCCACACTAAAGGGTGGATGTTGGGGTAACATCCACACTGGAGGAGGTGGATATTGGGCCAGCATCCACACTGGAGGGGTGGATGTTGGGCCAACATCCACACTGGAGGGGTGGATGTTGGGCCAACATCCACAACATCCACACTGGAGGGGTGGATGTTGGGCCAACATCCACACTGGAGGGGGTGGATGTTGGGCCAGCATCCACACTGGAGGGGTGGATGTTGGGCCAACATCCACACTGGAGGGGTGGATGTTGGGCCAACATCCACACGGGAGGGGTGGATGTTGGGACAACATCCACACTGGAGGGGTGGATGTTGGGCCAACATCCACACTGGAGGGGTGGATGTTGGGCCAACATCCACACTGGCGGGGTGGATGTTGGGCCAACATCCACACTGGAGGGGTGGATGTTGGGCCAACATCCACACTGGAGGGGTGGATGTTGGGCCAACAGCGGCCAACATCCACACTGGAGGGGTGGATTGGGTGGATGTTGGGCCAACATCAACACTGGAGGGGTGGATGTTGGGCCAACATCCACACTGGCGGGGTGGATGTTGGGCCAACATCCACACTGGAGGGGTGGAAGTTGGGCCAACATCCACACTGGAGGGGTGGATGTTGGGCCAACATAAACACTGGAGGGGTGGATGTTGGGGCAACATCCACTGGAAAGTTGATGTTGGGCCAACATCCACACTGGAGGGGTGGATGTTGGGCCAACATTCACACTGGAGGGGTGGATGTTGGGCCAACATCCACACTGGAGGGGTGGATGTTGGGCCAACATAAACACTGGAGGGGTGGATGTTGGGCCAACATCTACACTGGAGGGGTGGATGTTGGGCCAACATCCACACGGGAGGGGTGGATGTTGGGACAACATCCACACTGGAGGGGTGGATGTTGGGCCAACATCCACACTGGAGGGGTGGATGTTGGGCCAACAAAAACACTGGAGGGGTGGATGTTGGGGCAACATCCACTGGAAAGTTGATGTTGGGCCAACATCCACACTGGAGGGGTGGAAGTTGGGCCAACATCCACACTGGAGGGGTGGACGTTGGGGCAACATCCACACTGGAGGGGTGGATGTTGGGCCAACATCCACATTGGAGGGGTGGATGTTGGGCCAACATCCACACTGGAGGGGTGGAAGTTGGGCCAACATTCACACTGGAGGGGTGGATGTTGGGCCAACATCCACATTGGAGGGGTGGATGTTGGGCCAACATCCACACTGGAGGGGTGGATGTTGGGCCAACATCCACACTGGAGGGGGGGGATGTTCGGGCCAACATCCACACTGGAGGGCGTGGATGTTGGGGTCAACATCCACACTGGAGGGGGGGGGATGTGGGCCAACATCCACACTGGAGGGGTGGAAGTTGGGCCAACATCCACACGGGAGGGAGAGGGATGTTGGGCCATACATCACAACGGAGGGTGTGGAGTGGGCAACATCCACAACTGGAGGGGTGGATGTTGGGCCAACTCCACCCTGAGGGGCGGATGTTGGGCCAACATCCACACTGGAGGGGTGGATGTTGGGCCAACATTCACACTGGAGGGGTGGATGTTGGGCCAACATCCACACTGGAGGGGTGGATGTTGGGCCAACCTCCACACTGGAGGGGTGGATGTTGGGCCAACATCCACACTGGAGGGGTGGATGTTGGGCCAACATCCACAATGGAGGGGTGGATGTTGGGCCAACATCCACACTGGAGGGGTGGATGTTGGGGCAACATGCACACTGGAGGGGGCAACATCCACACTGGAGGGGGTGGATGTTATCCACTGGAGGGGTGGATGTTGGGCCAACATCCACACTAGAGGGGTGGAAGTTGGGCCAACATCCACACTGGAGGGGTGGGTGTTGGGGCAACATCCACACTGGAGGGGTGGATGTTGGCCCAACATTCACACTGGAGGGGTGGATGTTGGGCCAACATCCACACTGGAGGGGTGGATGTTGGGCCAACATCCACACTGGAGGGGGTGGATGTCGGGCCAACATACACAATCTGGAGGGGTGGATGTTGGGCCAACATCCACACTGGAGGGGTGGATGTTGGGCCAACATCCACACTGGAGGGGTGGATGTTGGGCCAACATCCACACTGGAGGGGTGGATGTTGGGCCAACATCCACACTGGAGGGATGGATGTTGGGCCAACATCCACACTGGAGGGGGTGGATGTTGGGCCAACATCCACACTGGAGGGGTGGATGTTGGGCCAACATCCACACTGGAGGGGTGGATATTGGGGCAACATCCACACTGGAGGGGTGGAAGTTGGGCCAACATCCACACTGGAGGGGTGGATGTTGGGCCAACATCCACACTGGAGGGGTGGATGTTGGGCCAACATCCACACTGGAGGGGTGGATGTTGGCCAACATCCACACTGGAGGAGTGGATGTTGGGCCAACATCCACACTGGAGGGGTGGATGTTGGGGCCACGACATAAACCTGGAGGGGGGTGTTGGGGGAACAGAACTGGAGGGTTGGATGTTGGGCAACATAAACATGGAGGGTGGGAGTGGGCCAACATCACACTGGCGGGAGTGGATGTTGGGCCAACAGCCCAAAGGAGGGGAGTGGATGGTTGGCCGCCACCATTCAACATGGGGGGTGGATGTTGGGCCAACATAAACACTGGAGGGGTGGATTGGGTGGATGTTGGGCCAGGGGTGGAGGTTGGGCCAACATCCACACTGGCGGGGTGGATGTTGGGCCAACATCCAGACTGGAGGGGTGGAAGTTGGGCCAACATCCACACTGGAGGGGTGGATGTTGGGCCAACATAAACACTGGAGGGGTGGAAGTTGGGCCAACATAAACACTGGAGGGGTGGATGTTGGGCCAACCTTCACACTGGAGGGGTGGATGTTGGGCCAGCATCCACACTGGAGGGGTGGATGTTGGGGCAACAGCACACCGGATGTTGGGCCAACATCCACACTGGAGGGGTGGATGTTGGGGCAACATGCACACTGGAGGGGTGGATGTTGGGGCAACATCCACACTGGAGGGGTGGATGTTGGGCCAACATCCACACTGGAGGGGTGGATGTTGGGCCAACATCCACACTGGAGGGGGTGGATGTTGGGCCAACATCCACACTGGAGGGGTTGAAGTTGGGCCAACATCCACACTGGAGGGGTGGATGTTGGGCCAACATAAACACTGGAGGGGTGGATGTTGGGCCAACATCCACACTGGAGGGGTGGATGTTGGGCCAACATCCACACTGGAGGGGTGGATGTTGGGCCAACATTCACACTGGAGGGGTGAAAGTTGGGCCAACATCCACACTGGAGGGGTGGATGTTGGGGCAACATAAACACTGGAGGGGTGGATGTTGGGCCAACATCCACACTGGAGGGGCCAACATCCACACTGGAGGGGTGGATGTTGGGCCAACATCCACACTGGAGGGGTGGATGTTGGGCCAACATAAACACTGGAGGGGTGGATGTTGGGGCAACATGCACACTGGAGGGGTCGATGTTGGGGCAACATTCACACTGGAGGGGGTGGATGTTGGGCCAACATTCACACTGGAGGGGTGGATGTTGGGGCAACATCCACTGGAGGGGTGGATGTTGGGCCAACATCTTGGGCCAACATCCACACTGGAGGGGTGGATTGGATGGATGTTGGGCCAACATCCACACTGGAGGGGTGGATGTTGGGCCAACATCCACACTGGAGGGGTGGATGTTGGGCCAACCTTCACACTGGAGGGGTGGATGTTGGGCCAGCATCCACACTGGAGGGGTGGATGTTGGGGCAACATCCACACTGGACGGGGTGGATGTTGGGCCAACATCCACACTGGAGGGGTGGATGTTGGGCCAACATCCACACTGGAGGGGTGGATGTTGGGCCAACATCCACACTGGAGGGGTGGAAGTTGGGCCAACATCCACACTGGAGGGGTGGATGTTGGGCCAACAAAAACACTGGAGGGGTGGATGTTGGG
Source organism: Symbiodinium natans (assembly GCA_905221605.1). Classification (NCBI taxonomy): domain Eukaryota; class Dinophyceae; order Suessiales; family Symbiodiniaceae; genus Symbiodinium; species Symbiodinium natans. The sequence goes on along the minus strand of CAJNDS010001614.1, from coordinate 513 downwards.
CCAACATCCACACTGGAGGGGTGGATGTTGGGACAACATCCACACTGGAGGGGTGGATGTTGGGCCAACATCCACAATGGAGGGGTGGAAGTTGGGCCAACATCCACACTGGAGGGGTGGATGTTGGGCCAACATAAACACTGGAGGGGTGGATGTTGGGCCAACCTCCACACTGGAGGGGTGGATGTTGGGCCAACATCCACACTGGAGGGGTGGATGTTGGGCCAACATCCACACTGGAGGGGTGGATGTTGGGCCAACATCCACACTGGAGGGGTGGATGTTGGGCCAACATCCACACTGGAGGGGTGGATGTTGGGCCAACATCGACACTGGAGGGGTGGATGTTGGGGCAGCATCCACACTGGAGGGGTGGATGTTGGGAACTGGAGGGGTGGATGTTGGGCCAACATCCACACTGGAGGGGTGGATGTTGGGCCAACATAAACACTGGAGGGGTGGATGTTGGGCCAACATAAACACATTCACACTGGAGGGGTGGATGTTGGGCCA
>CAJNDS010001613.1:719732-773378 GCA_905221605.1 Symbiodinium natans | reverse complement strand
ACCCCCCCCCTCACCCACCCTCCCACACTGCCCCCTCCAGCCCCTAACCCCCCCTCCCCCAACGCTCCCGACCCCCCACACCCCACCACCCCTCACCCCCCACCCCTCCCTCCCCAACCCCTCACACCCGCCCGCCACATCTTGCGGCCTACCCTCTGCCACTCCCTTCCCCTTCCCTACCATTCCACTCTCCAGCTCCGCCTACTCCCCTTTGTCCCCTTGACCTACCCCTCATGTCATGGACCCATCACGCACGCCCATGCCTTTCATGGACCCATGCCTCCCCTCCGCCCCTACCCCCACCACCCACGCACCCCCGCCCATCCGCCCTTCCCACTCCGCATACATTCCCCTTGCGCAAGCCCCCCACGCACCCCGCCATGCTTTTCAGGGACCCATGGCTCCTGGTCCCATTCTTCATCCCTTGAGCTGCTCCACCCCCACCCGCAACCCCCACCCCCAACCCCTGCCCCGCCGCCCGTCATGGGCCCCTTGCTCCTGGCGTCATGGCTCCACCCCCACCCCAACCCCCACCCCCACACACCCCACCCTTTCCACACTTCCAAACATCCCATTCTTCACACCCTGCCACCCCCAACCCCCAACCCCCACCCCCACCCACCCACACTTCCAACCCCCACCCCCACCCCCCACGCACCCCGCCCCCCACTGAACCCATGGCTCCTGGCCCGGCCCATGGATGTGGCTTCTCAGCTGACGCCAAAGGGGCCCCCTCCGCCCGCTCCCCGCTCCGCCGCCCTTCCAGCTCCGCCTACTCCCCCCTTGGCCCATGCTCCCACTCTCCATCCCCTCGACCTCCCGCTTGCTCTACCCCCACCACCCACACACCACATCCGCCCTTCCCGCTCTCCCCTTGCCCAAGCCCCCCATGACTCCTGGTCCCATTCTTTATCCCTCGACCTGCATGGCTGCCAATGCTGGTCCTAGCATACTCCCCCCTTGCCCAAGCCCCCCACGCACCCCGCCATGCTTCTCATGGACCCATGGCTCCTGGTCCCATTCTTCATTCCTCGACCTGCATAGCTGCCAATGCTGGTCAAAAAAATGGCCCTGCTCCACCCCCACCCCCAACCCCCACCCCCACCCCGCACACACCCTGCCCCCCACCCCCTTTGGCCCATGCTCCACTCTCCATCCCCTTGACCTACCCCTCATGCCCCGCCGCCGGCTCCTGGCCCCATGGCTCCCCTCCGCCCCTACCCCCACCACCCACGCACCCGCTCCCCGCCCATCCGCCCTTCCCGCTCCGCACACATTCCCCTTGCCCAAGCCCCCCACGCACCCCGCCATGCTTTTCATGGACCCATGACTCCTGGTCCCATTCTTCATCCCTTGAGCTGCTCCACCCCCACCCCCGCACGCACCCTGCCCCGCCGCCCTGTCATGGGCCCCTTGCTCCTGGCGTCATGGCTCCACCCCCACCCCCACTGGACCCATGGCTCCTGGCCCCATTGGCTCCTGGTCCCATTCTTCATCCCTCCACCTACATGGCTGGCAATGCTGGTCCTAGAAAAGGCCCCTGCCCCCAACCCCCACCCCCATACCACCCCCACCCACCCACACTTCCAACCCCCACCCCCACCCCCCACCCCGCCCCCCACTGAACCCATGGCTCCTGGCCCCATTGGCTCATGGTCCACGGCCCATGGATTTCTCAGCTGACTTCAAAGGGCCCCAGCGCATGCCCGGGCCCTCCGCCCGCTCCGCCCGCTCCGCCCTCCGCCCTTCCAGCTCCGCCTACTCCCCTCTGGCCCATGCTCCCACTCTCCATCCCCTTGACCTACCCCTCATACCCAGCTCCCTACCCCTTACCCCTCACGCACCCATGCCCCTCATGGACCCCATTCATTATGGTCCACTGCCCAAGCAGGTGGCTTCTCCGCCCCTCCCCCACCACCTCTGCCCTTCCCGCTCCGCATACTCCCTCCCTTGCCCAAGCCCCCCACGCACCCCGCCATGCTTCTCATGGACCCATGGCTCCTGGTCCCATTCTTCATCCCTCGACCTGCATGGCTGCCAATGCTGGTCCGAGAAATGGCCCCTCACCCCCCAACCCCCCCCACCCCGCACGCACCCTGCCCCGCCGCCCACGCTTGTCATGGACCCATGGCTCCTGGCCCCATGGCTCCACCCCCACCCCCAACCCCCACCCCCGCCCCCACCCCCCCCACCCCCACCCCCCATGCACCCCGCCCCCCACTGGACCCATGGCTCCTGGCCCCATTGGCTCATGGTCCACGGCCCATGGATGTGGATCCTCAGCTGACTTTAAAGGGCCCCAGTGCATGCCCGCCCCCTCCGCCCGCTGCCCGCTCCGCCCTCTGCCCTTCCAGCTCCGCCTACTCCCCCCTTGACCCATGCTCCCACTCTCCATCCCCTCGACCTCCCCCGCTTGGCCCGCTTGCTCTACCCCCACCACCCACGCACCCCGCCCCCCTGCAGGTAACCTTGGATCTTCCGATTCCAGCTTCTGGGAGGTCTAGCATTTCGGGATGCAGGGTTTAGCCCAGGGGAGTTAGGGTTTAGGCTTTAGGGTTCGGGGGATCTTAGGGTGGAGGGGTTCTGCTGGCTCCGGAATTTTTGGGAAGTGGCGAATGTCCACGAGCTTGGATTGCTTGCCAGAACCCTAAACCCTAAACCCTGAACTCTAGGCCTTGCAAGGTCTCGACTGCCTCAACCCTCCATTATCCCCGAAAATCTGCAAACCCTCCTCCTCGGCATCCCAAACCCTGACTGGGCGGCCCGGCGCTTCCGCCATGGTCTCCGCCGCCACGGCGGTTTAGGGGTTCGGGTTTGTGGTTTCGAGTTTGGGGTGTACGTCGAGGCCTCAGGTTCAAGTCTCCTGGTTACGGGGGTTTCGGGTTTGGGGGTTTGGGGTTTCAGGGTTGCGGGTTTCGGGTTTGCGGTTCCCTGCGCATCAGGGCTCCATGTTTCGCCCCCCTGAACTCTACAACCTGACCAAGCCCTGCGCATATATCTATATATATATATATATACATAATCCGCGGCCGGAGCCCACAGTGCCTTGGCCCCCCTTGGAGGGGGTCGGCGGCACTGGCGGTAGCCATTAAATATTATAAAGGGGGAAAAGGACACATGAACAAATACTAGAAAAGTGGTATATTTTGGTGCATTTAGCGGTTTCGTTCACAACATTACTGAATTCACGCACTTCGTTCTCTTTGCTCACTCGTTTGCAATTATAATACTGTTGTTCTCTTCACGGTTAGCTCCTTTCCAAGCAGAGTTTTAGCGAACTAATTCTGCTTGGAAAGGAGCTTCTTCACACTTCTTGCTTTCGTGAACAGTGCGATGCGGCACGATTCAATGGGCCGTGTTACTTCGGAGCCCTGTTGGAGTCAGGGTGTCCTTTGGCAAATACCGGAACTGGCCCGGAAATTTAGGTTCATGCTGGCTGCCTGTGGCAAACACTTGAGCCCGGATGTATTCTGGCCAGCGGCTTGGCAGAGTCTTCCGTCGAGTCGGACGTAGAATCTGCATGGCTGGAAGAGGACCGCGCCTGAAGCAACTGCTGGGGCTGAGGTGCTAAGCGGGTCAACCATTTCTCACTCGCTGACGCGTTTTTCAACTGTAAACACGTTGCACATATGAAGACATGGCATCTGTGGCATCTGTCTGGTATACGACAAGAAAATGAATTCAGACCGCGGTGGCATTCTTGGAGCGGTGAGCATGCCGCTCTGGCGGGGGCACCTTTGCAGCGTGATGCTTATTGACTGAATGCCTTCAGATACTCACAGAGTGCAAGTCGGATCTCCAACTTGCTTGCACCCCCTGCTCCGAGAGTCGTGCTTCCTGCTGCTCGTCTTCGTAGCGAACATCTTCCTGTCGACTGTTGTCATCTGCCTCTGCTTCGTCGTCTTGCCCGTCTGCAGCTGAGTCCTCGAAGGCTCTCCATTTTCATGATCAAGCAATGAGCGACGATGGAGTACGTCTGTGATCAAGCAATGAGCGACGTTGTGATACGTCTCAAGGCGTGCGGATACTCTGAAGCCTTTGCTTCGGGAGACCACAAGTCCTCAGAGAGGGAGGGTCGTCTGTCTTCGTAGCTGCCATCCTCTGGCTCATCACCCTGGTACTCCTTCCTAGCATGATGTCTTCTGTGGGCCGAATGGCGTACCTGCAGAGCTTCTCTCAAGTCGTGGTGCTGTCATCGCAATCGAAGCAGTAAGAACGTCTGAGTCCCGCCTGTGATACCGCATGGTGCCTGAGACCAAGTTGCAAGGAAGAGTAGAGGATTGCAGACTACGTCTCAACTAGGCTTCCCTTGTCGGCAAAACTGAAGGGGAAGCATAAATAGTATACACCTAGAAAGGGGAACACAATTGAGCCGCCAGGATACCTGCCTTTGCCGCTGCGAGTGCCTGCCATGTATCGACACAAGTCTCCTCAATGGCGCGAATGTGAGATGAACGCACACGAACGCACCCCCCTTGTAAGAGCGCGGCTCGATGATCTGTGAGATCTATCTGCCTTCCATTGCGGAGCCGACTTGCAACACAAGCTGCCCATCATTCGGTGGTAAGCATGCGTTGTTGCCCTGTGCCTCCTCATACAGCTGCATCAAGGCGGCTGGCCTGTGGCCATTTTCCTGAGACAAGCCACGCTCCGTGTACTCACATGGCCATGGTGCGAACAGACTCGTGCTGAAATCCCTGCAAACATCCCCACACCTACAGCCATGTCATACAACCACACGTGCAATCACTCCCATGCCTTTCTCTCCTGATTGCAACGGCCCGACCAGCTGGTGAATGCCGGCTGGACTACAAGCTACGATAGCCAGACACTTGGAAAGCTGTCGCTCGGAATCAGGGAGACCTGCTGCTCGTCAGGATTTCGTTCAGGGACCCGATGCCGGGACCAAACGCCTCGGCAGTTCTCCACTAACATGCCTGCGCTCGCGCAAATAGTCCACGACCACATCTCGAAATAATTGGTGGTGGGTGTAGACGCGCTCGCTCTTGCAAAACGTCTCTACCCCATCGGCCGCAACTTCGCTGAACAGGCGATTTATGGCCACCAGGTACTCACCGTCCGGGTCAACTGTTTGACCTTCCACCTCCAAGCCTGCAGAGATGTATGCAGACTTGATCTATGCAATCTGCTTTGCACTATTAAACAATCAGAGATGCTTTTGTCTGCGGCGCCTCTTACTCGTCCCATCGGCGGAGCATGGGGATCGTAGCTCACGCGCATGCCTTCACAGATCTTGACAGAACACAGACTTAGCTGAAGCTCAGACTCACGTCTTGTGCATCGGGTGCTGAACGCTCACGATCATTCGTTCATACGCCGCTGCCAAAATACCAGCTGACAGATGAGGGAAGCAGCCCACTGGAGTCGGAGCTGACCGAAGCATCTCCTGGAGGTATTTCGAGGGCAGACTGGATGTTGAAGGGAGTGTGAATGACACAGGACACATCAGGTCAAGTCCTCCAAAGCATAGCGTAGGTCATGGCCTGTCATGCGTACCACTGCCGGGCACTCCGCGAAGGGCAACTCCTCGCTCACCTTCAGTCAGCCAGATTCGATGGCAAAGGAAGCAGCTACATATCCTTACCAATCTCTATGTCATTATGTTGCCTGCAGAGCTGTCAAAGCGGAGTGCGCAGGGTACACGTTGTCCTGGGCGCATGTTAACAAAGCCGGTTCCATCTTGAATATGCACGCGTGGCAGACATGCACTGAACTCCTGTCGGATGAAGCCACCGTTCACAATCGCCACGTGGCAGCCGTGTGGACGGCAGGCCCACAGCATTGCATCCGCAACCAAGCAGCCGAAGGCATTTTCCGTGGAGCGAAGCTCTTGTGTCCGACTGGATAATGAGGATCCCACGGTGCAGAGCTCTTCCTCTACTTGGTTGGGTTCAACCTAGTAAAATGTCTTCCAGTCACTAAGCAGCACAAACCAAAAACACCTCCTCGAAGATTTTTGCTGCTACTAGTCACTAGTCGTCCTCGCCACTTGTGGCCGATTTCTTCCACCTTGCCGCCACTTTTGCCACTAAAGGATCCTCTTGAACAGCCGATGTACTTTGGAAGTGGAAGGAGTGCCGCAGCTCCAAGCCAGTCGCAGCTCGATCCACATACAAATCCAGTATTCCGACGTGATCCTGAGCCATCTGCTGGGGCACAACAGGCCGTTGGCACTAGTAACCTCTGACCCCGCAACCAAAACCAAACCCTCTAAGGAATCATGGAGTCAAGTACACCTCCCAAGGCCTTGGGCGGGGTTAAAGTGTAGGGGAGGGCTGGGTGGGCAGGGTAGGTGATATGGGAGGGGCCGAGGGTTGACAATCCTTGATGGGTGAATCTGGTTGCTGAATCCGAGGCCAGTGGTGGAACATGGTGGAGCATGGTGGAACCAGGGCTTCATCTCATGAGCCCTGCGCCTTGAGCGGCGTCTGCCTTCAACATCCTCTTATGGCAAGAGAGAAGCATGCTCAAAACCAGAGAAAGGAACAGCATTCTGGCCACATTTGGCAATGAGCACGCCGTGGTGAATCAAGAAATAAGGGTCATGATCATGGCCTTGCAAGATCCCAGAGAGGTTCTAATGGCAGGCAGAATCAATTCCTTACACCTGATGAAGGATCGACTAGACAGAACCGTTAGGATATGTTAGGATGAGAGTTCGTGGGCGCTGCCTCCCAAGATGACATGGATGCCAGCGCATGATTCGGCCAGCTGCTTGTCTTGGTAGAGGCTCAAGTGCGTCAGGGCAACGATGACTTCACAGCCACGCTTCTGCAGTGCGTGCACACACCTTCCAGGAATTGCCATGAACAGCCCTTTCGACATATCCACCGAGTGCAACATAGGGCAACCGCCGACATGAGATAAAGGTCCAAAACTTTAGAGGCACAATTCAAGAACCGCAGCTAGTGGCGATACGGCAGTGGCACAGGCTCTCAAAATGCCTTCTCAAATCTTTCGTGCAGTCGCATGCATTGGACTCGGCGCCTGGTTGCATGCAGGGTGGGATCTTCGAAGCTGATGTTTTTGCCCGGGTCTGAAAGCTGAGGGGTTGCAGAGGTACACAAGCCAAACACACCAACCTGCACAGGTCCATCACGGGACTGTATCCAGAACGCATCGGAATCCAGAGTCGTGTGAAAGATGGACTGCGAGTCAAGGTCCCGAACGTTGGAGCCAAGCCATGAAAACTGGGACATGTTCATGAGCTCACGTAGGCGCGCTTCGCCATAGTCGAACTCGTGATTGCCCAAAACGCAGTAGTTGACACTCATGGAATTCAAGATGTCAATGGTGGACTCTCCCAAATGTTCACTGGCATACAAGGAGCCGCCAAGCAAATCGCCGGGCAGAACCAGCTTGACAGGTGCGCCTGTGGCTCCAGCCGCCCGTGCAGCAGTACGAACCAAAGCCAGCCGCTCGGGCTTGTAGACATCATTCGCGGTCACGATGCGTAGACTTGGATTTGCACTCCGCTCAGGCTTCTCAATGTGAAGCCAGGCACGGAGACAACCTACAAAGCACTGCATCTGCTATGCAACATGCCGCAGGCTGCTTCCCAGCCCAAACATGCATCAGTGCAGGGCTTGAGCCGCCAACAATACAAAGGCTCTTTGTCGACACTCCGCCTGAATCTCGCAACTGTCTGACTACTGTCTGCAAAGGCTCAGCGTTTGATGTCTGGCCCGACTATCTACGCATGAATGTGGAACGTTTCTCGTTGACCTCAGGACGCGGCATGGAGATTCAGCCAGTGCTCGTCAACATCATCACGAATAGCGTAGGTGGCGGTTACCAAGGCTAGAAGTGGCAACGACTTCATCAGCCTGGCACTGAGAACCGCCTGAGTTTTTCATGCCGAGCAACTCCAGAACACACATCCCTCACAGGCCTCAGCATGATCGCCGATGATCGCTTCGAAACTTTGAGAAGACCGGAGACCTGAGGCTCGGGAACAAATTCGCCTCGTGGGCCCAAGGACCCCCCCAAATGTGCACCTCAGTGTACCGCTCGGAAAAACCGCTCTCCCGCCGTTTCCAGTAACTCATGTTCAATGTAGGCCTTTTCTTGCCAAACAGAGAGCTTTAAAGAATTTCTGCGCGTTTTTTGTGATCTGGGGAGGGATGGCGTGTTCCTCGGTGTTCCTCGGCCTGGCCACCTTTGGAGAAACCCCGGGCTGTGCCCCAAGCGATATACCAAAACGGACTGACTTACAAACGTGATCCTATACAACACAGCACCTGAACCTTTTCCACTAAAACTTGAGCACAAACGCCCCGAGCTTCCGCTGACAAACCTTTACGCTAGCTTTGAAAGATGTAGTCCGAAGACTCAACAAATTGTCAATGCAGCTCGTCCGAATACCAAGGTGCCCAACGACTGCAGCCAAGTCACGCTGCCGTAACAGTGCCGGGTAGGCTTTGATTTAGCTGAGCCAAGGAGCTATCAGACGATGGATGTGGGGCTCTGTATCAACCCGATCCGTGAACAATCAGGGAAGCATGGTCAAAAGAAACAAAAACTGCAGAAGAAGCTAATGGAGGGAGGGCTCACCCGGCAGCTTGGGCAGCCTGGACGGCTGCAGTGTTGCCAAGAGACAGATTCTTGGTACGGCCTCAGCAAGTGTACCAGCACAACTTGTTTACCCAAAGCCTTCGACATGCACCGTCCCATCTTTCAGCTTTGCATGAATCCAGGGTCCATGCTCAACGCCTCTGCCTTCAGGCACAGATGAGCCATTTACAGATCTGCCTTGAGTTTATGCACATGCTAGAAACGTATGCCCAACAAACAGTGCGATGATAAAATGTGCGCAGGCCTTGTGAATTTGTGCCATCAAGACAGCCGAACTGTTGACACCGAGAAGGGGCCTGGCGTGCTGTCAGCTGCAACAGTCAGCAATATCTGAACGTTCAATGATCGCATGCTCGGTTCAGCCAGTCTTGGCGTGCCCTCCAGCCATGATTTCCGCAGCCAAGTGGACCTCCACAAATGGCCACAGCAACTCCGCACTGAAAACAGCAGGGCCATGCAGGGTCATGCAGGGCCATGCAGGGCCGCTGTAGCTCAGACAGATGCTGGCAGACCCCGCAAGCTGATCTCGGCTCGCTGGTCCACTCCTAAGGGTACAGTCTGCAGATGTCTGCATGCAGTCATTGCATGCAGTCATGAGTCATGGCGGATGATGCTCTGAGTTTCCAGCCACTGGCTCTACAGAACAGGGATATCCTTGGAGAACAACCGCAGGCAGATGCGAAGGAGGGAGGCCTATCGGCCGAAATCCTTGTGCGAAAGGCACACTCTGAGGTGCAGGCTGGTCATTCTGACCCGGAGCGCCCTGGCCGGCGGCACGACCGCCAAAGTTGCCCAGCCTTCTGAATCAGTACGACCACTGCTGCATCGTCATGAGTTCGTGGCCCCTGCCCTTCTCTGTATCTGCAAGCCACCAGGATCTAAAACAAACAACTGACACACTACGAAGATCAACGAATTTTGCCAAAGTGGCCCATGCAACCCGCACTTTTTAATACTAGCCGATGGTTGGTTTCTCTGTGAGGCCAATGTTTTGACGGCCCCTCCAAACTTTTTCGACCATCAAGAGCATTAAAAATCATCCTATGTTGACGCTCGTGCTCGTGTCCACCACAGTTTCGCTCTATCCTGCTCTAGATCCATTGTCTGCGCCGTCCCCCCGTAGCCTTGCACAGTTAAGCTGTCAAAACCCAAAGCACAAAGCCGGAAGTACAAAACATTATGCTAAGTTCAGCTTAGTGACCACATGTAACAGAAGACTGACTTGGAAAAAAGGTTGTTTGCGTGTTGTTTGTCTCAGGATCAGGCGCCAGCACGGGAGATGGCTTTGCCGGGTCAGCCTGAGGGTCAAAAAGAGGTTGACATTTGTAAGGGAGGTTCAGGGGGAAGCCCTGATTAAACTTATCCCTGGCTCAAATGCTCCACTCCACAGGACTGTCCCACCAGCTTGCACAAAGCTTCTCGCAGATGGAACCAGCGCCCGCTCTTGCATCATCGCTTGGGCCTGCGGGTGAGTAAGCAGGCTACCGACTACACTTTGTCGTTATGTTTTGCAACGAGTGGAGATAGCATTCATTCTGACAGAGGATATCCAGCTGCTCGGAAAAGAGAAGACCCATGACGACACACGTGGAACCGCAACGTTAACTTCTACACCACACACATCAGCAAGAAATGCCGAGGAGCCCACGAGGCAGCAAGCCAAGAAGCAAAAGGCTAACACATCAACTTCGAAACGACTGGTGCAGCAGGAAAAAGCAATTCGGCATCACGAAAAGAGTGGTTCTCGTCAGCAGAACCAAACCAAGCGCAAGAACACAACAGCTCGAGAAAATATCGAGGCGACGCCCTCGGCAGCATCAACTAGGCTAGATGTAGTACCATACGCCTGCTGGGCACGTCTAGGTCTATATTCAAAAGCTGGACACGGACAAGTTTACTTGCGTTCTAGTATGATGATTCTCGACTCTAGCAGCTTCTTCGAAGTTGCCGGATGCATCTAGGGGTTGCTTCAATGAAACCAGGTCCCCTTGTAGGTAGTTGCTTTACATTCCTTGTTACGAAGCTCTCGGCCAGGGACCCTCAGTGAAAGCAACCCGCATGTCATGGTTGGAAAACAATCTCAGAGCTGGTATCGCTCAGCTCGCCTACTGATGCCCGACATAGCCATGCGGAGCCATGCGGTGCAGCTCCCGTAATTCCAGGAACCACCTATGGCTTTCGCCAGGCCGTCGAACTGCCCCACAGTTTTGTTGGGGTCTTTACTCCCATGCTCCCTCTTGGAAACAGATCGCAAAAAACTGGAAACCAAGTTTCTTGGTACTTGTGCGCGTAAATTCCAAGTGTCTGATGCGAAAGCATCTGAGAATCAATGGGCTGGCATAATGTTGAGATTGTTATTGTACTTGCGTGTATCCTACTGTACAGTACCGGACCGGACCATACCTATCAGCAACAATGTTATACCAGCATGGCCGTTGGACTCGAGAGCGGTGAGCGGCACCATCAGAGACACAGGCGTTAGACATCCTGCGCGCGGACACTTGCAACGCAGCATTGCTGAATGACTGGGCCTGGCATGATCTAGTGATGTGGACCGCATTTCACGAGCGCTCCTCGAAGGTAGGTACTCTTTGGGCACGAACCACATCGCGGCTCGAGCTCCAGGGTCTGAAAACCACTTTCTGGCTCGGAACTGATGTGTATATGAAGCCCGCGAGGACCTGGGCCACAAGCGCGATCGTGTACTCTGGTCATGTGGAAATACTTGGCTGGGGCCGATGCCTTGCGGACTCCGTCCAGATCTCCCACCATGCGCTTCAGCTTGTGCCAGCGCTCCAGCTTGGCGGCCCTCGCCGTCTCGCAATCCTCGATGCATTTGACGAAGTAGTTCCTGGAGGGACTTGGAGGTCTGCAACACGGAGCAGAGGCGAATGATTGCAAATGATGCAGGAAACCCTTGAAAAAGAGAGAGCTCCTGTCACGAATTGAAAGCAAGGGCTGAGCTTGTACCAAGTGGACACCGTAGACCTGACCGCTGCTGAACCTTCGTGGCCACAAGTGTGCATCGATCGGATCCTTGGGATGCGGAAGCGCGGAGAGGCACTTCTCAAAAATTTCAGGCTGACTCGCACGACTCGTCTTAGGGACGTCACACTGTAGGGCCTCATCGGACAGTAGGGAAGTGTAGGGAACTTGTCAGAAGGGACTTCCATGCAAGCGACCACAATTTTTGGGTCGAGCGGGGAGATGTGGTCGTCAAAGAAGATGCAATGCTGAGCCGGGTCGAGTCTGCCCAGGAAGAAGGGCTTTCCACCAGCGGATGTTGAATTGGCTGCCGCCCATCCTCGCCAAGTCTCTAGTCGCTACAACACTTGCGCGCAAACCCGCCCCCCCGGAGTGGGAAACCAGACTGGTTTCGGGGAAGGACGTGCTCGCAGAACAGGCGTTGCCATGCCGGGATGGGTGTTCGTCGTACTGATATTACCCTGCACGCAAAACCACCTACCAGCAGCCAGCTAGTCTAGCTAGTTTGACATGGCATGATACCAACCTCGACGCGTCAGTCCGTGAAACATACGATGCAGCCCAACTGTAGCGGTAATGACAACAACAATGTTGTGCCGCTTAACTTAGTATCAGGGGCATCTTTAACAATGTTCTTAATACTACTTTTGGGGGTTGACGGGTCGACGAGCTCCTGATCCGCCTCTCGTACACGGAGCATACGTAGCTAAACTAGCGACAGTCGGAAAAAGGACTTCTTCCTTCAGTAGCGAACACGACCCGGTCGCAAATAATGCATACCACGCACCAAAAGCAAAAAGCAGGCACCAAGACCAAAATCTCTGCATTAAACAAGAACAGATCCACGACAACTTGCATGGCATCACCATGAGAACACGGCAAAGGCACAGCGCAGCCGCCTAGCGTAGATACTGAACACGAGTCGGACATGGCTACTGAAAAGACAGATCAGACCAGGTTACCACAGCATTGCACGCCGCTCAGCTGCGATCAGATTAGATCAGGTTTGGTCGAGTCAAATCAGATCAACAGTGTTTCGCTGTTTCGCTCTGGGGCTCTGGAGCCGACAGTTTCTGAGAGTTGCCTGATGGCTCCAAAGCCCCAGCCCGAAATACTGTCGATCTGATTCGACTCTCTGATCTGATCTCAGCTGTTTTATTGTTTTATACACACAGCCCCAAACCCGAAACCCGAAACCCAAAACGCCTACAAACGCAATCTGAAAGCCCACAAAGCCGAATAAAACAAACCCTTAAAAAAGAAAACTTTAAGATTGAGAACGCTGAAAACCCGAGAAACCCCAAAGACACCAAACCATGAAACTAATCAAGAGCCTACAAGTCCCAAACCCCCCAGGGCCTAAAACGCTGAAAACCGTCAAGCCCGGAAAACCCTCTCAAAGCCTTCTCAAAACCCTCTCAAACCCGTCCAACCTGATGCAAAACCCTCAAAGCCCTGAAAACTCACAACACCCTAAACCTGAAAAATCCTAAAGCCACGAAACCCAAAAACACAATTGAAGGCCTACAAGCCCCAAGTTGAGGTTGAACTTTAAAGATTAAGTTGAAGGTTTTAAGTCTAAACGCCCTGAAAGCCCGTCAAAGCCCGCAAAAAACCCAAGGCCCCTGTTACCCTGACTCCCCCGCCCTCCTCCCGACCCCCAAGAAAAAGAAAACGTGCAAACACTAGACCCGAAAGTCTATGCCCTCCCCTTAAACCCTAACAGCCCAAAGAACGTTTGAACAACCTTCGCTCTCAAACCCAAACCCCTCAAAACCCTAAACGCGCAACCCTAAAACCCGAAAAGCCCTAAAGACAAAGACCCCGAATCGACGAAACGACAACACTCTGAACCAGTACCACCCGAAAAAATATATAAAAAGAACTCAACCTTACATGGAGCCCGAAAACCCTAACGACACCAAGGGCCCAAAACAACAACAAAGTCTAAAGCCTTCAAACACAAACAGTGCAAACCCCTCCAAACCCTCCACCCCTAAGCACGAAACCCAGATTTTTAACTTCAAAGACTCTTTTTGTTGCATCCGGGCTGTGATGTCCTGGCCGGAAATGACCCTAATCAATAATCACATGCCCACAAAGCCCAAACCCCAAACTCTGACCACTCTACAATCCCCGATCTAAAACCGAAGCCCCAAGCGCTAAATTCATGCACCTTGAACCCTCAAAGCCTTATCGACCCAAAACCACAAATCTGAGGTGTTACAAACCCTAAACCATGAAGCAAAAAAGAACTCACAAGAACTAAACATAAAGCACGGAATCCTAAACTCCTAAAGCTCAAAGACCCAAGATCTGATTAAGGCCCCCCAACCCCTAAAAAACACCAAAGCCTACAGGCCCTAAACCGTACGCACACCCAGACAACCCTTCAAACCTAAGAACCCTAAACCCTAAAATCCAAACCTTAAAAATTCTGAGCCCGTAAAGCCTCGTTAAACAAAAATATTAAGGGTCCGCAAACTCCAAAACCCTAAACAAGAAACCCTAAATTCCTGGCCCTTAAAGTCTTAACAAACCTGAAGAACCTAAGCACCCTAAACGGGTCATCAATAATCTACGAACCCCAAAATCCTGAAAGCTCCAAGAACCGTCTAGTTGCATTTGCACTCTGTTCGTTTTTCTTGGAGCTTGTGTAGGTTTTTGGTGCTTGTTTTTGACTGCGATCCGCACGACCCTCACAATGGCACACGCGAGTAGGCTCCGGCGAAAGGCCACACACACACACACACCCACCCACCCACCCACCCACGCACGCAATCAGACACGCAATCAGACAAGAATGACAGAAGCGAACTAGTCTACAACAGGATACACCGAACACATGCGAGTGTATTTGGACCCGTCGACACCCAGTCTATCGACACAATCAGACCTAACATCACTTGAGGGTTTGGGGTTGAATGGGTTGAAGGTTCAGGGTCCTCTTTGAATCTGAGTCAGGCTTCGGGACCTAAACCCGTAACCCCCTAAACTCAAAAGCCCTCCTAAGCCCTTAAGCCTTAACGCAACGCCCTAAGCCCTTCACCCTAAGCTAAAAACAGCAGCTCTTTTGCAGCAGCCTTGTCCAAACACTTCTCGCCCGGTTTGTGCTCAGCTTGTGTGACTGAACGATGCAGCCAATCATCAGCTACTGGGTCCTGACTCGGAAACCTGATTGAAGAGACATACGAACTAGAACTCTTGAAAGATCTAAACCGCAAGCCCTAAAAACCTTTTTTGCAGCAGGGCTCTCTCGAAGCTTCCAACCCTAAACCCTAAGCCCTAAAGACTTGTTGTTGTTGTTGTTGTCAAGACCGTGAGAGCGTATTCTCTTTCCAGGGTCCCCGACCAAAATCTCCGCAGTCTTCCGGATACCCCCAAATTTATCTAGCTAGCAGGATACCCTCGGCCTTCGATACGCAATCGGAAGCAAACATCATGCCAGGTCACCCGGGTAAAAGTCGCGAAGCGCCA
The DNA here is from genome assembly GCA_905221605.1 of Symbiodinium natans. NCBI lineage: Eukaryota > Dinophyceae > Suessiales > Symbiodiniaceae > Symbiodinium > Symbiodinium natans. The sequence goes on along the minus strand of CAJNDS010001613.1, from coordinate 758,321 downwards.
CCGTGCAGCATTTGGAGGAGAGTTCCGTGTAGTGTTTGAAGACTTGATGCACCCCTTGCAGTGACCGCAGAGTGGCAATGCACACGTTGAGCACACAAGCATGCCTAAAGAACAGTGCAATCTGGGCCTTCGAACATCTGAACACCTTCTTTGTCCTTCCAGAACTCAAGGCCCTCCTCCAGTTTCTTTGGCTGCTGCACAGTCCCCATTGCCAGTGCCTCATCTACTGCATCTATGTTCCAGCACCCAGAGAAACATGTCTCAGGCATGTTGCTGATGTGCAAGTGCAACCAACTCGGTTCAATTCCAACATGTTCCACCCTTCAGCGCCCGACGATTAGGTCACCTTCCAAAGGGTTGCGGAAGAACGTTCCGCACCCATTCGTTGTGTCGAAGCTCATGCGGTAGTCTGCCTGTCCATCCTGGCAGGTGTGCGAGAGACTCATTCTTCGCCATTCTCGCAGCTCAGGAGCCAATTGAACCAAACCTGATGGGCTGCTGCAAGGCAGCCGACCCGTCCAAGACGACGACGTCTTCCTTCTGGAATAGGGGGTGCCATCCTTCGCAAAGGGCCTCCACCTCCTCAGCCCGCAAAACAGCCACTGAAGCTATGCGGGCATATGCTGCTACTAGAACCATCCAGTCTAGCCGTGTCTCCTGGCGCAGCTGTGGGAGATCTTGGCCAAAGGTGCGAAAGATCAACGTGAAACTTCTCCCCTTTCGCTTCAGCTCTCCTTGAAAGCTGGGAATACTTCTGAGCTTGTATGAGGCTTTATTCTACTATACTCTATTCTACGAAAAACAAAATCGAATCTAGGCCCACTTCAGCTGGCAGTCGCAGCAAATGCAGGAATGAAGGAAGGAGTTGCACCGACTGCCCGCCCAGACCTGCATCTTTTGCAGGCTGTGTGCCTCGGACTTCTTCAGGCAGAAGCAGCTGCTCCTGCATCTTGGCCAGATCTTGCTGGAAGGCCTTCAGCGTGTCTTGAAAGCACTGCTTACAAAGTCAAAAGAGCTCTACTTATGGCAATTTTGAGAGGTGAACTCAGTGAACCCCAGAAGGCATCAACCTCACTTTCAAATTTACTGAATTTCCAGCCTGCTACGACTCTTCAAGTCTTAACTTTTCAGGCCAGAAAGGAACATCGTCGTGCATGTGTAATCGTTGTATTTTCAGGACCTCCTACATGTGCTTCCCTACTTGTGCAGATAATGCAAACATGGGGCAGCGGTATTTGCGAGGCAAACACGTCTAGCGAGACTAGCGGCGAGCGCCAGTGCGGCCAGTACGTCACCCAACCGAACGCAAGATACAGCAGTTGGACGATGCCCATATTCTTGGGCACAGTGTGAAGGTGCGAAGGAACACACAGACACAATGCAGGTCCAATAGGAACGAAACCATGCTCTAATCATCTTATCTGAGTCCTAGTTCAAGATATTGAGGTCCACCTTGTCTTCCCAAGCTGCAGCACTTAAACAACACTGTTTCGAGGATGCCCTATAGTGACCTTGAGACAGAAGCAAAAGATAAAAGAGGTGCTGTGTCTATGATGGGTGCATTCCCCGATCTTGGATTCATACTTCAGCTAAATCCAATCATGTCCATCTGGGTTGGCTTGTACAACTACCATTGTTCAATACAATGACAAGTCAAGCAAAGCCTGCTTAAGAGTTTCGTGCGCAACCCACTCGTTGCAATGTTGCAATCAAAATAGTGCAAACATCGAGGCCTCTCCAGGCATGCCGGGATCTGTGAAAGACCACAGGGCTTTCCGGCGACTTGCCTTCACTCCCTCAACCGCAGCTCGAAGTTCAGCCTTGTCCGTGAAGGCAGCCGAGTCTGGGAATGGGTTCTGCAACACAACGAACTCGGAGTACGTTCGAAGACCTGTCTCAGGGCACGTTGGGGACAGCTCTGGTGCCTTCACCGACCACTGAGTCGGTTTTCCCGGCTTTTCCGGCTTTCCCTCTTCAAAGTCGATCACGCCCCAGGCAGAGTTCGAGAGCACCATGGATATGAGCCCCTTGGAATCCGCGCCGGTGGCTGAGTCCAGCATGACCACTGTGTTGTTGACGTCGAAGTTTAATACCAGGTGCGGCGGTCGGTTCGAGCTGTCAGGCTTGCCGCTTCGCGCAGCGTGCAGCACTTCCAGAAAGGTGTGGTAATCAATTCCTCCTTCTCCATCTGGGTCCAGGTCGCGAATGATCTGGCCTGCTTCAGCATGGGTGACCTTAGATCCAGCTCTTGCTCAACCCTGGGCAACACGTAGAATCCAGTACAATTTTTGCAGTAAGGTGGTCGACTTAAGCAGCCTGGCCACGCTCAGTGATCCATCAAGCTTGGATTCAAACTCGCTCAACAGCATCAGTGCGTCCATCATCTCTTGTGCATCAATGCGACCGCTTCCGTCTCGGTCGAGAAACGTGAACAAGGATCTGGCCGCATCTTCGCTGTCGTCGTGAGGGACGTTCCAGCGAAGTAGCCACTTCTGAAAATCGTTCCAGCATATTTCGCTGTCGCCGTTGTGGTCGATTTCCTCGAAGATGCGAGCCTCACAACATCTCACAGCTTGGCAAGGCAAGCGCGGAACGCAGGAAAAAGCAGCAAGCGCAATGCTGCGAAGCAGCGACCACATCTTCGATCTGGGTGTTAATGCCAGGGAGGCTCATCTCAAAGCCTTCCAAGGCCTCGACTTGGCTCACGTGCTCATGCAAACAATGCGCAAAGAGTGCGCAGACAGCGCGCAGAACAGGCTGTTCTGATCTGTCCTGCCTCCCTCAGCTGCGTCTTGGTGAGTCCGCTCTCTCCACCGTCTTTTTTCGTGCCACCGATCGTCTCAAAAACGCGCCGGAAGTAACTGCAAAGAAAAGGCTCTTCAACCTGAGACAGATTTCGCTGGAATGTCTCTCACTATGGCCAGTCCGGCCAGTCCCTCATCAGAATCTGCTGTTCAAGGCACCTGCTTGGACCTCAGTTCACATCATGAATCCCATGGAAAGAAGCAAATGTAGCTTGAATGACCAGGACCATGCGCTAATTGGCTACCATTCAATCGACGTCCAGCGAAGCACAGCCTAGCGACATGGCCAGCCACATCCTACATCCAGCCAAGGAGCACTTTGCGTCTCAGCGGAGGCATGATGGCTTCCTCGACAGTACAGTGGATGCGAAGTGCAACAGCCCTCGAAACAGAATTTTCAGAATGCGAAACTCTGTGCTCGCTGCATGCTGCTGCATGACAGTACTCACGTGGCAGGCCTGTTCCTGAAACATGAACTGGAAGAACTCGCGGTAGCACACCTTGTCACTGCCTGTGTTGACGAGTGCGAGCATGGTGTCCGCCTCATCCTGTCATGGGATGCACGCACAAATTGAGGAACTGCCCCGATATTACTATATTGGCCCGATCTTGTGCGAAGTTCAGCCGTCCAACAGATGGCACAGGGATTGAAGCCCATGATAAACCATTTGAGCCCTGGCTCCTCCGCGACACCCACCTCCACCAACACTTGGCGAATCACGTTCTTTCCTTAGAGACGCCAACGTGCGGACACATGTTCAAGGATGTCTCCAAGCCTGTCCCAAGTCCTCACCAAGAATCTCAGACTCGCAGTCATGACCCCAAATCAAATGCAACGGAAACCGGGTTCATCTCGAACGAGTCGTCACGGAATGAGGGTTAACGGTTTACCGGTTTACCTTCTCAGTACAGCCGGATGGCCAACCACAGTCTCGTCCTCTGCAAACACACTCTGGAAGGCTTGCAGCACAAGTTGGTGAGCTTCTGATAGTGGCTGCTCTGGAATCGGCCGCATGGCGATCACACCCGCAGTCTGAGCTTGACCGAAAGCTGTCTAATCAGTTGAGCGATATTTTGCCACATTTTGCCGGCACATCTACAGTGTATCTACCGCTTGAACCAAATGGGAGACGAGGGCGAGAGGCCGAGGAGGCTGGGCACTGTGCACTATCGGCATCTTGCGAAGCTAGGTAGGTTAATGGGTCTGATTGGCAACCACATGCATCAATGGATCTGGAGAAACAGCCCCAACCTTGCAGAATTCCTCGAACTCTGCCTTTTCCTTGGCCAAGTCCTGATAACGTGACATCTGCACACGCCCGCGCATCACCATGAAGTCATGAGCATACATAGTATGGTGCAGCATGGCCCCTGCAAAAATGTGCTTGGGGCCCTGGCTGCTGCTGTTTTTGCGGGAGCGAGTGCCGGTTTTACCACAGCAGGCCTCAGTCACAAAGACGTTCAAATAGTCATCGGACAAGATCTCGCAAATTCTCACAACACATCTCAACCCCCCCTGAAGGTAAAGGCACCGCTAGGGTACGTGCCGCAAAGCCAGAGTTCTAACTCTTGCCTGAGCGGAGCAGTTGTTTCAATCTCTGCTTGGGTGTGGCTTCTGCGCTTGCATCGCTCTGAGCAAAACAACACTCATGGACTGCTCGTTCGACCTCGGCGGCATCTCTGCTCCGCCTTAGAGAACTTCCGGACAGGCCTGTGTGTGTGTGTGTGCGCATGTGCGCATGTGTGCGTGTGCGTGTGTGCGTGCGTGCGTGCGTGCGTGCGTGCGTGCGTGCGTGCGTGCGTGCGTGCGTGCGTGCGTGCGTGCGTGCGTGCGTGCGTGTGCGTGCGTGCGTGCGTGCGTGCGTGCGTGCGTGCGTGCGTGCGTGGGTGCGTGTGTGTGTGTGTGTGTGTGTGTGTGTCTCTCTCTCTCTCTCTCTCTCTCTCTCTCTCTCTCTCTCTCTCTCTCTCTCTCTCTCTCTCTCCTTCTGGCTGCACAAAACTCAGGAAGTCGCGAAGCCTGTTGACCACTGTTGCCTTATCGTGCAGGCGCACAGAGCTAGTAGCACTGACGAACGAATACAACGAGCCATATTTCAACAAGATCAGCATCCCAATGCCGACAAGTACAAAGTCCTGCTATCTTTTGCTATGCATCGAGTTGCCGCTCGCTACGGGGGATAACAGTGGGTAGTTTTGCGGTAGCTCTCACAGAAATCTCGGCAGGCATGGCAGGCCTGGCGGGCAGCACAGCTGTGAAAATGCTTGTCCGGTGCTACAGGCACAACTCCTCCTTCGCTGTGTCCGTGGCGCCGCAAACGATTTACTTTGAAGTCATGGGCACATTGCGCAGCGTGTGGACCAAATCTAGATCCACGAGGAGTTGGCAGGAAAGCTAGTGCAGATGGCAGCACAAGGACGAAATGTGTCGCACGACTGTTTGGGAGGGCTTTGAGGACTGTCGCGGAAGAGCTGCAATCCGGAGGAGCTGCAATCCAGAGGACCTCTCGTCACTCTAATCGAAATCAACACCCCGCATACCCCGCCTCCCCTCCACTCCCCAAGCCCGGATTGCCTTCACCAAGCCTTCCTGTTAACTTTAACATTCAGAGGCACTCTCCCGGCTGTTCAGCATCAAATTTCCGCTGCTTTCCATGCATCGTCCAATATCCCATGTCTCCATGCATAGCCTTTCTGCATCCAAAGCACGGGTTCTAGGGGGCTGTCGGTCTTTCCTTGGTGTCAAGTATGAAGCGCGAGGGAAGGGACAGCGCACAATCTTAGCAACGGCTTGTGTACCTTGTTGCAGCCTGAAATCTCTTTCTTATGTCGAGATCTCCGAGATCTCGACCTGTCGGCGGTTCACTTCCCAGATCGACTTTCCAGAACCAAAATCTCAAAATATGCTGGTGACCACATGAGAGAGACTTCGCTGGCCAGCACGAAGAGTGCCTACTATAGTCAGAGTCGGACGAATGATCTCGGCCTGACATCAGGCTGCGCGAAAGTTTTGCTATCCCAAATGTATGCAAACAAAAATGGCGCGCATGCACTCATGCACGCGCATCTCGCAATACTAACCCAAATACAAATGAATACCCTATGGCCGAAACTCAGAACTCTGGCAGCAGTATGAGTCGTGTAGTTTAGTCGTGGACCATACCGACATCGCGGCGATCGAGCTAACTTCATCCAGCACCTTTGGTGCAAGATGCAAACGAGATTGGCGCGGATTACATTTGCATAACATGCGCCATAACGGAAGACCCACCAGATTGAACTGGAGGCAAAACTGGTTTCCTGTACGGTACTGGGGATGGGCCGGCCTGACTCCCTTTCAAACCGCCTACAGATTCTACAGTCCGGCCACGCGTTCAGTGGCAGATGCTCGCGTACTTGACACACACCTCCGCAGTGGTGACACGCCTGCACATGGAGTGCCACAACGCGCAAAGATTCTCCTTTGCGCTGGCCAAGCGCTCTTGCTCTTGTTCACTCTGAGCCAAGGTGAGGGAGCCTGCCGAAGCTCCAAGGGCATCCACTCGGCTCAACTCGAAAGTTGTACTCTGAATGCCCTGGTCTACTTCCTGGTTGTTCGTCAAGGTGCTGGCTGCCTGGCCGAAAACCCAGCCTGCGTTGGACATGGGCTTCGACTTTGCAGTGCCGGGACTGTCTGAGATGTCTGACCTGTCTGACCTTGAGATGCTTGAGTGAGTGATGCGACTGTGGGCTGTGGAGTCCGTGGAGTCCATGGAGTCCGTGGAGCCCATGGAGTCCGTGGAGCTCAAGAGCGGTGCCTCAGGTCGTACCTGAGGCTGATCCAGCTGATCGGACTCCAGGGTCTCGGCCGCTGCCGAAGGCTCCTCCGTGTCTGCGTCGCTCTCTGCGCTTCCAGAATCCAAGAATTCCGAGGGCTCAGGAGTGGCTGGGACTTCAGGGTCTAGTTCATGGACATCACTGCTGGACTCAACCTCGCCGGCTGAAGCTTCGGCGGTATTTGTGCTTGAAGTCGTCTTGGCGTCGAGCCCTTCTGGTTGGGGATCTGAGCTTTCGTCTGACTCGTCCAACTTCTCTAACTCCTCGGAGCCTTGCTTGCGCACTTCTGCTGCCTCCGCCTCTGTGATTGGACTGAGCGCATCTTTGGAGATCTCTTCGACACGGTCCGTGGATTCCGTGGATGCAGTGGGTGCAGTTTCAGGCTCCCGGTCGGTTCCAAAACCACCCACTCCAGACTGGCTGATGCCAGTGCTGATACCATCACCCAACGTCTTGCTCTCTACAGTGTCTGCCTGACTTGGTGCGGTTGCCGCAGCGTCCGCAGTCTCAGCACTTTTCTTCGGTGATTGTGTAGGGGCCCCCATGATATCTGCAGCCATCTTGGAGACAGCGTGATCTGCCTGGCCTACAGCCATTGCAGATCCTTCGATCAGCCCTGGTGTGCCATCCAGGCAGAAGGACTTGTAGTGCATGCATGCGTCCACATTGAAGTCGGTACTGATGCTACGGCACTCGTGCAACCAGTCTTTGCATGCGGCAGCTGCCAAATCGTGCAATCTCTTCGCACCACCGTGCGATGCTTGGGAAACAGCCGCGTCTGTCAACACGCTCTTGGATTTCGAAGTCTTGACTTTCGAGCTGCTAAGCTCCGCCGGTTCAGGTTCAACCTCTTCACTGCTGAGCTCTGGGACAAGCTCCGTGGACTTCTTGGGTAACTCAACATCCTCCTCCGGCTCTCTCTTCAACTTCTTCCCTTTCTTCCCTTTCTTATGTGCAGTGCCTGTGACCCTGGCTTCACGAACTCTCGGCTTCGTGGAGCTCAGGCGAGCAAGCTCAGCAAGCTCAGCAAGCTTTGCCAGCGAGGCCACGGATCCCAAGGACTGAGTGGGCTGAGTTGGCGATGTGAGCGATGTTGGCGCTTGTACAGGCACTGCTTGCTTCAGTAGAGAAGACTGAGAAGACACCTGGGAAGTCACCCCAGAATTTTTCACTGCCGGAGGTAAGTTGCCAAAGCGCCCCGTCATGATGATCGGCTTCGAGTCCTCAGCGTTCAGGGCGGGCGTGCTCTGCGAGCTCCACTTTGTGGAAGCAAAGTCTGCCCTTTGAAGTCCTTGAAGTTCAGAGCCGTAGAGCTGGCTTTGAGCTCCCGTCTGAGCCGGCAAAGGTCCCTGAGGGTTTATCAGCTGTAGCAGATTGGTCACATCCGCGTCAGAAGACTCTGTGTCCGCGGTTGCTGTGGACAGGGCCACAAGCAGCGAGAAGGCAATTCGGCGCATGCTGTCAAGATGGTGGGGAGACGGTGCGGTTTGTGTGTTTTCGCTATCAGCTTGAACCAAACCCGGCCGACACAAAGCGACACTGCGCGCAGTCCCTTCCAGCATTCACGTGCTCAGTGACTTCAATCAGTTTTTGCCATCCGACTAGCCAGTACCGCAGAGTTCACTGGTTCTCGGGTCCAAGCGTTTTCTGCCTTTGTCCTTCTCTTTCCTGTTGCGAAGCATTGCTGATACGAGTGTAGCGTCTTTCTTGCTGCCACAGCGTAGCGGTTTCTGGATTAGGCTGGAGCTGCATACATGATGTCGTGACCATCTTTGAACCATGGCCTGTCTTTTCGCCTACTCTCAGACTCATCTTTGTCCTTGCTTGAACGGCTCGCATTGCTCATGTGACTCATGTGCCGTATACAGAATTACCAAGGTGAAATGCAACAATGCAATAAGCAGTTTGCACCTCCTCGGCTGCTCGCTTCTCTTTTTTCCTCTCCTGGAGGTGCAACGTCATGGTTCTGTCCACACTGCGACCGTTCATCCCCACTTGTCCTTGTCTTTGGGTTTCTCTTTGTCCTTCTCCTTCTCTTTCTCATGCTGCTTCTCCTGTTTCTCCTTTATCCTGTCTTTCTCTTTCGGCTGCTCCTTGTCCTTTTCTTTCTGACCCTCCCTTGCCTTATCCTTCTCGCGCTTCTTTTCGTCCCCACCTTTGCCTCCATCTTCGCCTGCTTTACCATTCGGCTTGTCGGCCGTGTCTTTTTTACTTCCTTTTTCTTTGTCCTGCTGGGCGGTATGCAGTTGATGCACTCACTTGTGGGAAAGTGATGTCGCAGGCTCGCGTCCTTGGCTTTCTCTTCCTGCAACAAACAGATCTCCTAGTAGGTTCGAGCTTCGAGCCGCTCCTGAAGAAGAACCCGATGGCCTTGCTCTTTGCTGTCTTTGCTATCTCCTTCGAGCCTTTGGCCTCTCAAGCACAGTGGAAAGGGAGGGCGATTTGGTCAGCACCAAACAACCCCTCAAAACGCTGCTGCTAGCATCCTTTTTCAATCGCACGGTCCACTGTGTCATTGTGGACACGGGTGAGACATTGCCGTAGGCCACGTTTGCCAATCCATGCGGCGTGCGACAAAGAGCCAGAGATTGCATCTGTGCTCCGCGCACGAGTCCTTGCGAGGCTATGCCTGACTTCCCGCCGCAGAACCATGCAGAACCACCTTCAAGCAATGGCAACATTGAGCCAGCATCGGTCCCGTCACTCCTTGTCCTGTCTTGTTGATGAGGAAAAAGGTTTTCAATTTTCACCGCCGACTCCCATCAGCCAAGAATGAAAAGACGTAGTTCACAAAGGCGCGGAGAAAGCCCTCACAAAGCAAGTTGCCACGCAACGTCAGTTGCCAGTTTGCAGTTGCAAATTCTGCCTGTGGGAGCTTGGCCAAGGGACATCGGCTGGCCTCAACGCACGACAAACATTGGCACTTCTGCATCCTCTTTCGTGAAAGGTTGAGCTCAAAGCATCTTCTTTGCAAAGCGCGATGCCTGCAGTGCACTTACGTAAGGCCCTTGTCGCAAGGTGCTTCATGTAATTTCATGTAGCCATGTTATGCTCACCCTCAGCCAGGTTGCACAACAGGCGTCGCTTTGACCAGTCGCTGCGCCGGACATGCAGCCCTGCCCGCACTTTTGGATTCACCGATCTTCTCGGCACCTTGAAGACCATCCTCGGTTCGTACGATTGCTGGCCCACATACCGAACCTTTTGCACGTGATTGCCTGACGAAGCGGAACTTCGCTGAGCACAGAGCTGCTGCCTGTCCCCGCGTGCCTTGCAAGTGGAGTGCACCTGGGAGTGGAGTCGTGCTCAAAGGCGCCTATCGGTGAATCAGTTTTGTCATGCCTTGTGCAGAAGCTGTCGGACTCACTTTAATCCCCGTAAGCGAGCACGGTCTGTGAGAGCACCATGTGCAAGCTCAACGGGAGCAGGCAGATGCCACTTTGTGGAGCTGCCTGCTCCAACCTAGCTACTGTCTTGTTGAGAAGAGGACGCGTTCAGGGTTGGTGAACGGGTGTTTCGATACTTGAGAGAAACTGAGTGGGAGTAGGACTATTGCATAGGCAAATCAGATCGAGTAGGGATGCATAGGTCGAGTACGCTAGAACAGCTGGGGTCCAACAGCTAAAGTCGAAAGCAAAAAGTTCTGCCTCCTTTCTTGCTAAAGCATTCTACGGCCCGCTGAATTCAAGTGTTCAGATGCGGCTGGCGAGCTTTGGTGGACCGCTTCATCCACAAACGCAACCTGAAGCGGGATTGATTTTTCACACTGGCGCTCAGGATACCTACCAGGTGGACATCATGATCAAGTGAACAGTCGTTCAAAGACCTGGATGCAGCAAAATTATGCTGACTACCATGTCGTGCAATGACATGAATAGTTCATGCTATTACCTTGTATGCAACATACAATTTCGGCATCATTGAAGTCATATGGCGATCAGTACTAGTTCTTCACTATCTTGGGGAATGGAAAAACCAACAAGAAGACAAAGAGATAGGGTGAAGGCTACTAGAATTGACTGTATCCGCCACCAGCGCTGTTGTTGCCCCTGCCACCATATTTTTCCAAAGCATGTTAAGGGTTTAGGATTTGGGTTGAGGGCTTCTTGGACGGGGTACGTAGAATTGGGAATGTGCTTTGGCTTTTTCTTCTATTGTTGCTGCTCTTCGTGATGGAAGTATGAGGCAGCAACAGATACATGAATGCCATGAAAAGTTGTCCGGATGATGCACAAATACGACGGAATAGGGTTCAACGTCAAGAAACAAGCAGAGACACATAACTTCAACTCACTTCGTCGATGTTCAGAGTTGATTTCCTACTGTTTGTATGCCAAGACCCGTGCGTGGCCTGCTGGAGATGCCGCCAAAAGGCGTGCAACTGCAAGGGCGAAGCATGCCAGACAGGCATTGCACCGTGCAGCAGTGTACCCCTATGTGCCACTGGACAACCGCGTAACACCACAACAGCAAGCAGAGGCTGACCCCAGACTTCAACACCCCCCCCCCCCCTACGCTTCCACCCCGTTTCTCAACCCGCCTACTAAATCGACCCTTCCAAGCACCAAAATGCAAAGCACCTGTCGAAATCCCATGCCGACATCCCAACTACAATCAAAACCAAAGCACCTCCCAACACAACACCGAACAAAAGAAAATCCAAAGAACCCGGCCCCCTTCCCCAGACCTCACACTCAATACCCCCCGTACGCTTTCACACCATATCTCAAACCCTCAACCTTAGCCTCTCCTACCTTCTTTTTTTGTATTCTTTGTTTTTGTCAAGACGTTTAAACATTAAATGATTTCTACATATCTGACAATTAGGGCAGTAACATCTCATATCATTCATTTCACCTTCACAACTCACTTAAATTAAACGATACGATGATTATGCCTACGTATACTGTCCTCAAAATGGTTGATTTTATAGTATACAAATGACTAACTCACACACTGGCTTTTGAAGTGCTATTGAATGTATTCCTCCTCTTGCGTCCATTTCAGCATTGGGCACTTGATCCGTAATCCAGAATATTGAAGTTGTTTATTGAGTTTTTAGCATCTTTATCCATCCTTTCAACATCTTCTTCAACGTTATCCAGTCGTTCTTCGTTCGGGTGGCATTTTTCCCTTTTTTCACGTGGTGCAAAGTTCAACGCCTCCAATTTGTGCCGTGCTGTCTGGTTTCAAATGGGGATACATTCCCACCTTGACCAAACTAAAACTGCTCCGGTCTCAACAATATTAACAACCACTTTATTGTTTTCAGTAGTTGATATACCTTCTTTATGATATGCAGTCCTTTTACATCTGCAAAATAGACAATTAATGCCGTCTTGATTTACTTGCATCCCTCCATCTTTGCTTGCTTCGAGTTGACTTCGTTAGATTGCAATGCCATGTACAATTTTAGTGATTGAAACATCTCCAACAAACTATGACAACACCTGCGATATTTTATAGTACTTCCTCTATCTTCCCTACCTCGTCTACAACTGTTACATGCTCTTCATAATCGTTCATACTAACAGCGGTATAACTTTTCTGCTATTAGTAATGATGTCGGATGTTCCATCGCAAGGCCCATTCATGCTAAAGAATATAGCTTTAAAAAATCTGAATACGAGATAGCACCTAAATAGGAAGAATGCACATGACTCTTCTTGTAGAATATGAACTTATACCATTCATTTAGACACACAGTGGGTGGGAAAGTGGGACATGGTTTTGATATAGAGAGAACAAACGAATTACAGTTTATGAGCATTAACGCGGGAGCGCGAATATATAGAAGACTTCAAAGCATCCCTGAATTCATACAAACCATAAGGACAATGGAAGAGGTGGGTGCTTACAACAAGCAATATTGCAGCGACAAACCGTGAAACACTGCTTGAAAAGAAAACGGGTTTATAGGGAAGAGAACAGAGATGACATCAACCAGAGACGATGAGAACAGTATAGTGATACTGAAAATCCAGAACTTAGTAGAAAAAAAAACAAAAACAGTTTCGTGCAGACAAAGTCCAGAGTTGGAATGAGCAGTCCTACTATCAGAACAGAGACAAACGACTTGAACAAAAAGAAAGAATATTCTACAGAGCACCGAAATGAAAATATTCGAAAGCAAGGTCATGCATTATCAAGACAATAAACACGCAAATCAAGAATGTAACAAAGATCTCTTTGGATGAAAATTAAGAGCATCTAACAGTCCAGGCAAAAGAGAAAATGACCTGTGACTGTGGAACTGTTTGTCGTAAAAGTGCTATGAGACGACATAAAGAAGCAACAAGCACCAAGAATGCTTCAAATTCATGTAGCAAGATTGATATTTTTCAATCCACTTATTTATCAAGATATTGAGTGTGACAGCCTCTGCTTGCTATAACATGGTCTTGCGCCTGCTCAGGCTGGAGGTGTCGTCAGGCTGTCTGCCTAGCGTGTACTCAGAGCACCCAAACAGCACCGCGGACCTAGTGTCCTTGGTGCCCAAGATCATGCAAGCGCGTTGCTCATGAATGCGTCGTACTCCCGTGGCAAGACATACTCCGCGATGATCGAAATGCCGCCCTCCTGAAACATCCGTGAGAGTTCAGAGTGGTACGCACAATTGTTCTGCCTGCCACTGGGTGCTCGCACGTGGCCTCGATCTCTACGACGACTCGTTTGCCTGTATGTCCAGAGATCCAAGCACAACCAAGGCGCTGGGGCTCAAAGCTTCGCAATAATTCTCACAAGCCGCTATTGCAGCTGCCTGTGGATCCGGCTGCTTGCTCAGCTGACACGGTGACTGGATCCCCATACTTCATGCCTCAGGTCTCTTGGGTCTCTCAGGGCTCTTAGGGCGGCAAGGGACAAGGAATGTTGATGAGCATGCTCGTCACTGCTAGAGTCCACCAGGCGCCTGGCTACGAAATGCCATCGTGGCACGCCACAAACCGCCGGACTCTCCTCCTGCTAAGCTCAGAGGCTCAAAGCAACTTCGAGCAGAGCTTCCCATTTCTGCCCGACCTGGTGGAGGCACCACCGTGGGCCGCGATGCAAAAGGCCCACTTGTGGTGATCTGCGCCGGCTCCGCATAAAGACCCATGGCTTTCAGCATCGCGTTTGGATCCTCCTTCGCTTCGGCAAGCTGACAACAAACCTTGTCCACCCCGGCATGTTCGTTCATAAAACAGCAGGCGGAGACCTTGCACAGTCTGACCTGCATTGTTGGCCCTGTTGAGCTTACCGTTCCCTCCAAACAGTTCTATCGTGAACTTCGGAACTCTATGGACTCTTGTATTCGTGGCCTGGGCCTTTCATCCCTAGCTACATGTTTGAAGTGCTTCTTCTGTTCTTCCGGCTCCACCCCCCCCCCCCCCCCCCCCCCCCCAGCCTCTTCCGGATCTGGCACGCGCAGTTGCCACCACTGGTTTGGATCGAGCTTTTCAAGATCGCCTGCATAGAGCTCTTGCACACGGCTGCTGAGCCATCCACGTGTCAGCGACTTGTCGTCCACGACCTCAGAAGGATGCCGCGGCTTCGGAAAATCCAGGGTCATGGCCAGTTCCCTTGCTTTGTTGGCATCCTCGGGGCCCCCAATACCCAGCATGTACATCTGTGCAAGCTCGGCAACTGCCGGGACATATCCGCGACGCCAAGCAGACTCCATGTGGGTCCGTGCCTTCTCCAAGTTTTTTGACAGGCCCATTGTCTCGTTTGCATACCCCATGCCAAGTTCGTACGCGGCAAGAGCATCTCCAGCTTCGTCTGCTTTCTGCAGGAGCTCGACAGCTTTTTCACAGTTCACCTCTCCACCCAAGCCGGCACGGTACATCAAAGCCAGCTCCAAGGTGGCCATCTGCGTAGCAGCTGTGGCAGCTGTGGCAAAGAGCTCCCGTGCCTTTGCCAGATCTGTGTTGCATCCTGTGCCGCGCTTGTAGCAGCGGGCCAAGTGGAGGGTTCCAAGAGAATCTCCACTCTCATGTGCCTTGACGAAGCACTGGTAAGCTTCGATTTCATCCAGTGGCACACCCATTCCGGCTTGGTGCAAGACTCCCAGCAACGTCAAGCTATTGCCGTGACTACCATCAAGCGCAAGTGCCTGGTGCAAATTGTTGAGGCACCGCTGTGTCACGACGTGCCGCGCTGGTGTGCCGGCAGAGGTCGACCTAAGCGCACGAAGGTACTCCACAGCTGCCGCGAGGCAGAAGCTCGATGCACTCCGACTGTTGCCACCAGTCGTTTTGGTACAGGCAGGGCAGTCACCACATCCCGTAATGTCCTCACGGCTGCTTGCGCACAAGCACTCAGGCGTGAATCTACAGAGATCCAATATTCTAATGTTGGACCTGCTCTAGTAAGGGGCCCCCGGCTCTTCAGGGCACCCTGACTATTCGGGGTGCAGAGTGGGGTCGCCAATTAGGTGAATCCTGCGGGCGTCGTAAGAACATTCTGTGCGGCGCGCCCTTAAAGTCAATTGCCGGGCATCGCGGCCCCTTTTACACTTCTATAAGCTCCTCCCTTTTGAATCATATGAAATACGCGGGCGGTATGCACAAAGCGGAAACCAGCTTCGACTGTTCTAGGAGGGGGGCCACACACTAAAGCAGGTGCAACACAAATTCGGATTGGAACACTTGTTCGGAGGTCGTTTTGGGTCATGAAGGCAAAGTCTATGCTCGCCTTGAGCTTGTCAAGCTCTCATCTTTTAGTATTCAATCCGTTCTCAGGTTTGGTTGAGAAACACCCATGATGGAAACTTCTGATGGAAGCCTGTAAGATGCTGTAAGGCTGGCGTAATTAAGGCTGCCGGATGTGCTGGATTGCTTCAGCACAGAGCATTCTGCCTGTGTTGCACCAGGAATGCTGCGAGCTTGATGGAGGGTGTCTTCCGGCCAGTACTTCCAACCAGCTTGGAGACAGCAAGTTACGACCACAAGCCCCTTCAACCCCAGCTTCGGGACATTGTCCGACAGCGTCCGAACAGCTTGTCCGGTGCAATGTAATGTAACATTCCGGCGGGAAGCCGACGCCTTCAAGAACGGGCGTGCTGCGCGCGACATTACATCTGGTCCTTGCAAAGATGTGCAAAGATGTGCTCAAAGTGCAGAGGGCACCGTGAGCACACCGTCACCGTTATTTGCACCCAGTGATCCCACTTTGGAATGCGGTTGGAAGCGGAATAGGAGAGGCTGCGCAGCCGGTCACGGTCCCTGGCACGACGCGAGTGTGGACAAAGGCCTTGATGCTGCATACCCTCTAGGGTCCTTTCGATGGCCTGAGTCATAAGGCATGAGGCTTGCCCAGACAGCCGATTCAATTTGTGGGCTCTTTCGACACCCTGCCATGTCCTGACTCTCAGAGAGAATTGGCTGGGAAGGGTTGCTGCCCAAGGCTGATGTGACGCTTGGTCCATTAGCACATAGCGCTAGTTTTCAAAGGCCAAGGAACACCTCTACACTTTCCGATTCAAACTTCAACAAACCGGTTGAGCCTTGACTTCTGCCAGGCAAACTGAATGAAAGTGATGGCCGCAACCCAGCCGCTGCATCCCACACCATTGGCCTTGCTCTGCGAGTGACCGCATGCAAAGCCAACATTCGGCCATGCAAGGATTGGAAGCCATCTCAGTCTGTTAACTGTTCTACTCTTTACAGGACATGAGCATACCTGAATGATTTCATCAAGTCTTGTCTGGTGTCTCGCCTTTTCAGGAACCGAACCGAAGGCAAGAATAGGACGTAGACTTGGAGCCGAGCACTACCTGTTCAAGAACATACTGTGCCCTATCGAAAGCTTGAGCAAGCAAAGGGGCTAAGGATGGCTAACAGCTGGCTAACAGGAATAAGAGATGCGACCCTATACAACACCTGCGATCCCTTGCAGTCTCCTCTTCCACACTTCAGGCGGATCAGAGTGCATGCACTGACGCATGCCAGACAAGTGAAACGTGCGCCTGCATCTCCTAGTGAGATAACAGGCCACAAAACATTTGCCAGGCAAGTCGTTTAATTACTACCCACCTCAAAGTTCACGCACCTGCCAAGCAGCAATGTTTGTGCCCGTTTGTCCTTGCTTGCTCGAAACTTGTGCAAATGAGCGACTCCTTGGGCAGCTCGCCACTCTGCCTCGTGCTTGCGATCAGCCGGCCAAGGAT
Source organism: Symbiodinium natans (assembly GCA_905221605.1). Lineage (NCBI taxonomy): Eukaryota > Dinophyceae > Suessiales > Symbiodiniaceae > Symbiodinium > Symbiodinium natans. Next base: position 741,557 of record CAJNDS010001613.1, on the reverse strand, counting down.
CTTCCTGACCAGCCGAGTTTAGATCTGAATCTACACTGCAGCATCACTACGGAAACGGCCGTGGCCTCGCGCTGGGGCAAGTCGGTCACGAACTTCGTGCCGTTTCCTTGGCACCGTCATCCGGCCAATGCCGCCAAGATCTTCAAGCCACGAACTCACGAGCTGCACTCTTGCTGATATTTGCTGATTGCAGGCATTTGCAAACTTCAGGGCCGAACTCAGCATGGCTGTGTCGCTCAAGAACATGGACCCCACATACCTGAGGCCGGTCCCGGCACCAGAAAACCTCCCCCACAATGGCAAATGGCAGCTGCAGTCCAGATACGGCATTACCAATGGCGGTGTGATTGCCAAACCTCGCAGGACCTGAGGGATATACCTGGGTGGGCTGGCGCAACATGGTGGGCACCTAGACGGTGACTGCCTTGGTGACTGCCTTGGTGGCTGCCTGGTGCAGCTGCGGCACTGGCTCCATTCAACCGCGTTCTCATTCCAGTGACCGCTGAAGCCCTGCCCCATGGCCACAGAGAAATAATGATCCTGAGAGCTCTGGTGCTTAAAGTGGCAAAGGATGGCAAAGGACATTGATTCAATGAAAAACGTGCTGAGCACTGTGACTCAACTGTCCTCTCAGCCAGGTGGCCAGGGGCGCCAGCCTGCTCTCCACATTGGCCTCCACTAGGGCTCGAGCTGCATCCAGCTTGAAAATGTACCTCAGCTGCACACAAGCTTTTCGAAAGCTGTGTAAGCTGATGACCACAGAATACAAGAGATGAAGGTTCTGCTGTCCGCTGTCCACGCTGCCCCACCGTCCAGAGAGTGTAGCCTGACATGAGGTCTCCCACGGAGTCTTGCACAGCTGTCTGAAACTTCCGAGGACAAGGCCCGGCTGTGCCAAGTGAGCACTGATGCGTGAAATGTCGGGTTCCGTAGGGCTTCGACCAAGATACCTCGGGAGCGCCACGGAACAGCATGTCTCACCATCAGACTTCAGATGCACGCGGGGATGTTTATGGGAAGTTGCTACTTGTGTCTGCATACAGTACTCACAGGCTCACGGCCAACTGCCATCTGGATGCATCAGGTTCCAGTCATGACTTCGAGCCTCTTCTAAGTAGCTGCCAAGTCGTTCCTTGAAGCTCTCTTGCCTTCCAGGGCTTGAGGCTGAGCTGCTATGAGTTGGACGAGTGCTGTTTGCAATGTCCATGCGGCTGGGGCACAGATCAAAGTCATCTTCCAGAATCAATGCTGACGGAATCTCATGCTCAACCTCACAACTTAAGAAAAACAGACAGTTCTGCGGCCCACAGCTCTTTGGTGTGGCCACGATACCATGTAGTGCCAGATTGTGAAGTGGCTCATGAAGCAGCCAAGCTGACCAGTGGTCAGGTGTGGCAGCGTGTTCCTTCCAAGCCAAGTGGGTGCAACGTTTGTTTCTGTAACAGTTCGTTGGAACATGCAGCCTGAAAACATTGTTGAACCAATACCTTGAGAAGGCTGATTGCTGAAGAGATTCTTGTGCCCACAGTAATCAGGCAGCGTACGCGCACCCAGCCTTACGGGATGGAGTCGCTCAAGGTCGTTCAAACCGTGAATGCACTTAGGCCAACTTCGACCTTCCACAACCTTCCCGAGCTCAAAGAAGCAAGCGCCCCACCACCTCTCAATCTCAATCCACACAGGCACCAACCGCCAGATGCTGTTGCCTCCAAGCAGCTTCTCCACCTCCTCCTGGACAACGATACACGAGAGTCTCGAGAATGACTGTAGGTCGGGCTCGAGCCAACCCCAAACCTTAGGGCCTTAGGGCCTTAGGGGACCCTGGGACTGTTCCCTAGGCCTGGGAGGTAAAGGCATCGCCGTCAATGGCATCCACAATCTTTGCATTTAATCCTTCCGCATGGAGCTGCGCCAAGACCTGAGGTCTTGCAGGAAGCAATGAAGTAGCTGCTGTTGGTGCTGCTATGACGTTTTCGTTGTTCCTTAGGTGCAAAAGCAATGGCGCCCCCGGGCACATTTAGGGTGACGTCTTCTTGCCAGGATTCTGGGTTTAGGGACATTCCAAGTGAAAGAGGTCTGTGGCTTTGGAGGGTCGCATAGTTGTTCGGGGCTGCTCATGCTCACAGCTGACGAGTCCCTAAGATTCACGCTCGACGGGGAAACAAAAATTGGACTGAGGGTGGGCGCTAAGCCCATGGAAGAGCAGGATTTAGGGCTGCTTTCCTGTTTACAGTGGTCAGCGAAGCGGTGTGCAAAGTCTTCCTCCGCATCGAGGTGGTACCCCAAACAAAAGCGTACAAGCATGTACAGTACGTACAGTAGAGAGATCGGGGTTGATCTCCTTGCCATGGAGAACATCCGGGAACTATCAGGGATGTAGTGTCATGGCTCTCTGCGACCACTGGGTGCGGGTCGAGGCGGTCAAGACGCTGTGTTTACAATCAATCCGAGTAGCCAGGGAATGTCTTTTGGGCACTTCAATCGCAGGGTGTGGCTCATGCATGGAGCTGCAGGCAAGTTACATGTTTCAGCTTTGCGGGTCTGCGCGGCCTTTGCGACATGCTTCGACAAAGGATTTGCATATGTAGCCTCTGCAAGCCGAGCAACAGGTTGATGATGAATATGTTGTCCATGGGATCTCCCAACGCTTCAGCATCAGCTGCTTTGCAAAACCGTTGCGGCTTTGAATTGAAGCTCACCTGACACCATGCCAAAGCTCACACAGCTGCATGGCAGAAAGAAGAACAAAGCGACGGCTGGCGCCTCGTGTATATGCTGTTCCTCCAGGCGCGGCCAATGTTGCAAGCGGCTTTTGGAAACGCGCCAGACTTCATCATGCTCCTGCAATGCGAAGTCGTACATCTTTGGCGTCGTCCTAAAAGACGATGACAAGCAGTCCTCTTTTGCAATCGTGCCATCGGTGCTGTACGACCTTAGACGGCGTACCCTTCAAGCTGGCCTTAAGTGGCCCACGGACGTCCTGCAAGCTAAGCACTTCGCTTTGCGTTTACCCAGTCATAGTTTTGCACCTTTGGTGGGCATGTGGTGGCCGTGCCATCAAGCAGCATCAGTTGCAGCATCAATCTCTCCCCTCTGCACAAGTGCCAGCTGCGAATGGGCAGCCGTGTAGTCCACGGTTCTGTCCTTGGTGCATTGGCCGCCTGTAATTCTTGGTCTTCATGGTGTTCAGTGTCAGGCAGAGGGGTAGCTGGGTAGCTGAATGTTGCCAAGCATCGTGGTAAAACTTGTGCAGACGAACTGTGTCCTCCAATTAGGAGGGGATCAGTCTACCTTACTGGCATAACAACAAACCTCAATGCACAGAGGCAGCTGTCTAGGAGGGGCCTCATCTAGCGGCACAGGCTCCTGCAAGGAACTGCCGACAGCCCGCAATCCTTTCAAGATAGGGTGCATCCGACACCATCTGGAGCCATCTTGAAATTTGGAAACACCCACTCGGCCTGTGCGGCTTGAACTCCACCAACATTTCCAGGAGCAAAACTCGAAGTTTTCAGATCTGCCTTATCACGCGAATTATCACGCATGCTCTGACAACTTTTGCGGATTTCCGCGTGGAATGGTCACGGAGCCTGCTTGCTTCCTTCAAGTGAGTCAAGTGAGTCAAGTGTCTAAGGCGGCCAGCGGCTGCACTGACGAGCGCCAGCCCCAACCATTTGGGCCTCTGCACACTTTGCACCCCAGTGTACCCCATTGCACCCCATTACACCGAATGATACCGAATTACACCCTACTGAGCCCGTTCGGCCTTGGACGCTTCTTTGCACCAGTGCGACCAGCCTGCCGGTTGCGCGCTAGCAAGCGCACACACACACACACAGACACACACACGCGGGCGCAAAAACCAGGAATGCTCAGTGAAATGAATCCGATATGTGAAACTTCCTGTGGTGGGTTTCAGTGTTCAGAAAGTCGTAGGCAAGGTGGTCTTCATGGGCCCACCCGCCAGCTGGTACATTGGCACCAAGCGCAGCAAAACGAAGCACTTGCCCACAAGCTGAAATCCGTGATGGCGGCGAGACTGGAGGCAATGTAGACTATGTGCTTTCAAGCAATGTGGCCTTCAGAGAATACTATGCGCGATGTGGTCTTCAAGAGATGACGTTACCAGGATGAATAGAACGCCAAGCGTACAGTGCGATCTGCAAACAGAAGCCGCTGCGATATGGACTCTGTGATCGTTTTTCCATTCCGCGCGCCAACATTACATCAGACGTTGACAAAATTCACGCAAGCTTCAGCTTCATGATTTTCTGGTATCAGATGCAAAGCCCGGTTTTCGACCGAGCGCCGGTCGAAAACGCACACCCCGCAGGAGTTCATTGCTGAGTCCTCCCGGGTACTAGTAGGTGCATCAGGCGTCCCTGATTTTCTCAGTTCTATAATTCTATGTCCTTGCACAGCTTCGTTGGCAGAGCAAGTGGCGCAGGCATCTTTTCTGCACCTTGCAAATTTAGAAAACACGAACAAATTCAAAGGCTCGTTCACACCAACAGTTGGGACCTAGTCCGTGGAACAAGTGACTACTAAAGGCAGGATCGCGCATGCACGCAAGCACGGGCACGCACACGCACAAGGCAAACTCACGCTTTCAGGGTCCTGTACCATCCGGAAGCTGCAATTGCGTTGCAACAGAAGGCCTGTAAGCCCCTTTACATCGTATTTCCCAGTGTTGATTCCCAGCCGCGGAATGCAAAAACTCGCTTTGCTCTGAACGTGCAGTTGTAGTACAAGTATAGGAAATGATAGGAAGGAGCGTCTACCGTGCATCAAGGTGAGGTGTGCTCTTGCTGGCTCCTCCATGCATTTCAGCGGCCGCAGCGCTGTGGCCACTCTTTGCTTGAGCCAGTAGTTAAGTTGGCGCGGCGAGCAGTGGGGGCAGCTCCACGAGAGCAGTGGCAATGGCATAGCACGTCGCAAATCACCGCAGCATGGCGTAGCACCTCCTCTTGCTCGCGATGAAACTCGACAAGGGCCAGCTCTTCCTGCATCTGCCACAAAGATGTACATGGCTCATTCTTCTCCGATTGTGGGATCCGAGAGGCTCCTCCCCCCGAGGCTCTTTCTCTACTCTTCTTCACCTCTTTCCGGACCTGCTTCTCCTTCTGCACGTTTTCTCTCAATTGCTCACTTGGCTCAATTTAGTTGGGGGCCTTCTTCTCTCCGCCTAATCCCTGTCGATACATCTTAGCGTCGCCTCGTTTTGCTAGGTGCCACGAGGTTGCCACTCCCCTTTTACAACGTGGATTTCCTAGATTCCTAGATGTTGCCAGCAGGGTGGTGAACCACTGCTTATGGCTGGAGAGGGCCCAGATAGACGTCACTCGCTCGCTCGCTCGCTCTCTTCTTCTTCTTCTTCTTCTTCTTCTTCTTCTTCTTCTTCTTCTTCTTCTTCTTGCTCGCTCTCTCTCCCTCTCTCTCCCTCTTCTTCTTCATTCTCCCGAACACGCACAGGTTCTTACCCTGTTACGAAGGAACCGTAAGTTTCGCGCACGGCTTTTTATCTTTGTCGACATCCTTCTGCACCACTGCAAAACATCCTCGGAACTAAACTCTCGCCTGGCTCTCTTGTTCACTTCGGAAGGCCTCGCGAGCATCACTGATGGCTGACGACTGCGCCGTCGGAGCTTGATCCAGCCCTGGAAAGGCGAGAGGCTCAACAGTAAAAGTCTACCAGCATTAAATTAAGGATCAGGGGTTCTTTTTGAACATGTTTCACCGGCTTCACATGAACGCCGAGCGAAAGAGAAGCACCCACAGAAAAAAGCAGAAGGTCACGACAGCACCCTTGTTTCCACGAGCGGCTCTTGGCTGAAGGGCGTCGGCGTCGGGTACTGTATTCACACGTTCTCGATTGACAAACGCCGTAGCCAAGAGAGGCCGCTGAGACCGCTGCACGCTCCCAGCATTCCAATGCCATGGACCAGACATACCAGACATCGTCCGCAGTCTTCGCTTTGCATGCATCGAGCGGAAGGTCAGGCGTAGATTCTTAAGATAGCAAAGCGTCGGCGATCAGCGGCTGCAACAAACTGCACAAAACGTTTTTTTGTCCGGTAGGAGAAAGCTCAAGAAGAACATTATGTAAACACCGTGGCTTGACGAGCTCTTGTTGATGCCAGCATTCTCCAAGCGGGAGGGGGCATGTTCCGAATGGTTCCCAAATCGCTTTCCGGCTTGATGGCACCTAAGTCTGATGTCCAGCAAGGCGGTCAACCACCAAAGGAATCACACAGTGGCGCCAAATGTCATGAATCGGCCGGCCGTGGTGCTTCCCTATGGAGTAGCCTATCAAGACGAGGGTGCGAGCACAGCGTCGCGCAGCGTGAGGGAATAGATGGTGTGTGGATACAGACCATGGCCTCGCGGCTCGAATTACCAGCTGGGAGGACTCAGAGAAAGCGGTGTCTTCCGCAAGCTCCAAGGGTGACACGCAGAATCTGCTTGGGTCCCGCTTGCGTCTGTGCAGTGAGGCGCCTGCTCGAAGCAAGGACGCTACCCTGGCAGCTGGCATGAGACTGGCGTGGTGTAAAGGACTGCACCAGTCTCGCGTTTGCGCAAGCCATTCCACAACGTGACGATGAGCAGCCGCAGCCTCAAAGGCGAAATACCCTCCCGTAACATCTCGCAAATGCGTTCGGCGGGCTCCATGGGAGGACAAAAGCTGGACAACAGCCAGGTGACCATTCTCACAAGCATACGCCATCGGGGTTGCACCAGTCTGATCTACGTCATCCACATTGAATGAGCCCAGCTCCAATAACAAGGACACGCAAGCAGCGTGGCCATACATGGCCGCGGCGTGCAACGGACTGTTCTCGACAGGCTGAAGCCTGAATTGTCTGAACTTCGACCCGTCTGCGCATTCTGCGTTCATGTGCATCAAAAACCATGCCACTTGTGCCTCGTGTCCCTGGGCACAAGCCTCCGACAAGCCGAGTGGCACATTGCAACCAAAGGCCGCCATCAAGCAGCGGAGCTTTCAGGGCATGTCCCTTTTGATCGGGACACCGATGCTGCTCGCGGCCGTGGTTTGCTAGTACTGTTTACAGTATGTAGTAGCGAAGTACATGCTTTGCTTTGTGGCTGCGCGGCTGCATGTAGCATCCCTGTCACATCTCGGCACTTGTCGGTTTGAGCATTCAGTGCCTGACACACGTCCAAGGGCAGCATGACGCAACGACGCAAAGCACATGGTTGTGCTGCGAAGCTGCCTGCTGGGATCTTCTGAGGGCCAGGAGGGAGTACTCCTGGAACCACTTGCAGAACACTTCAACCTAGGACAAGGTACCCCTGAGCCTGAAGGGACGAGGTCGTTCACAGAGACCTTCCCCATTGCAGTACAGCCAACAACAAGCAGTGAGACAAGCTTCACCGGGATGCCTGAACCGCCGCAGTGTGTTTGTTCTTCACTTTGGGAAGCCGCATGTCAAAATGGTGTTGCAGCTGCACCTGCAGGGGCTTTGGCTCGAGTAGGGGCTTGGCATATCGGGTAGGCATGGCCTGAAGCTGCGCCAGACAACCATGGGCTTTTGCAAGCAATCAAGCGAAGAAACATCCCACGCTGAGCCCGAATTGCTGCACAGGAAAACGCACGTCTCATGCTTGGAAAAAGTCCTAAGTACTAGCATTCCGTGGACTTCCGAAATGCACACGCGACACGACATGCAACAGTTTGCCTGCTTGTGCCCTTCTGCATCCCCTGACCAGCCAAGCAGAAGGAAAACGAAAGAAAAAACACACACAAAAAACAAGAAACAACGAAAACGATCACAACACCTTCATCAGAGCCCTGGCCTTCTTTGGCAGACTCCTTCCCAGCTTTGGCTGACCTGCTCCCGCACTGATCCCGGGCTGCATGTCTTTCAACGTGGTCGTACGATGTTGCACACCAGAGGAGTCCCAAGGGCATTCCACAGGAAGGCAACGTGAATGCAATGATATGCAATGATGCAATGTGACAATGCAACGTCTTTGAACACTTTGACCGGTTTGGACGGTTTGAACGGGCAGCTTTGAGCTCTTGGCGCGGAGTTTTCCGACATCCAGCCTCACAGCTCCGCGCAGCACCCAGCTTAAGCAGATTCAGGCCACCCTTGTTACATTCTTTCAGTCATTGAATGTCACTAACATGTCATTTAAATGTCCTTAAGCATCACTCAGTTAGGCCTAGTCAGGCGGTTCGGCAACTCCCTCAAGCAAAGAAAACAGCTTCCACACCTCCGCAATGGGCATCCCAGCAACCCGGAGGGCACCCCCAGCTGCGGGCCAATGGAAAGCGTCATTGCCAAAAGAGCTCAGGAACATGCGGAGCGGGCCCCAAAACACAAGGAATGTACCTTTGACTCACCAGGACAATGGCCAACAAGGCAACTGCCCAGGCATTTTTCGGACACGACTTCGGTACCCTTCTGCACGCGGCCCGTCAATGTCTGACAACATGCCATAAGATGGAGCATCACAAGAGAGCCTCGCTGGCCGAGCTACATGTCTGCATGTCGGTACCCGAGTGCAGACGATTAAACTTCGCCCCCCTATGGAACTCTGTCCAGAGGGCAGTTCAGCTGACAAGTCATGCCTCATCAGTGCTAAGGGCTCTGAGCTTGACAACCTGGCGCTTTCCTAATCTCTATTGGGTTTGCTCCCAGCATCTGCACGTTTCAGCAAGACGTGCCAATACGTGCCAGCATCACCCCGCGCCGAGTACCAGAAATGCTCATGCCAGAGCCGACCTCGAAAAACAAGACACTCGAGACATCTCGAGACACCTCGAGACTCAAGGCCAGTAGCGGCTAGCCAGCCCTAAGGCAGCACTGCACTACTGCACCGCAGGATACCGCAGGCTGCCGCAGGCCTGCACCGGTGCTGGGGAGCTCTCCTGAGTTGTGGGATCACGCTGCCCTGACCCGCAGCCCGTGAAAGCACTAAGTCCTGCAGATCTTTTGCTTCGATCAAATCGGCTGTGTCGCTGACCGCCTGTCGCGCGACCATATGACGTGAGCGCCGCATAGGGATCATAGGGGCAGTGCACAAGTTTTGCCGGAGGCACCGAGGCAGTGGCAGTGCACAAAGCACAAGACAGCCGGCAGTACTTCCCTACCACAAAAGGGAATTTGTGACTGAGACGCCCGTGATCGCTTGTGCAACACAGATCTGAGTCCAAGTGCTGGCCAGCGGGGGGAAACGATGGCAATAGCCCATGGAAGCCTCGTCTCTACCGCACTGACCACCCAACAGCCCAAGCCGGGAGCTCGTGTGCGTGTTGCTGACATCTTTACCAGAAGCCCAGAAAGCAGCAAAAGATTTGCAGCCAGGCAAATGGTTCCAAACCTAAGATGCCGCCATTGCATGCCAACACTTCTGCTGATTTCTGCTGAGACGTGGTGCGGCAAAGTCGGCGGATCTCAGCAAGGCGCCATGTTCTTGTTGTCATCCTCACAGACCTGCAGGCGAAGAAATAATCATTTTGTGTATCAATTTTTCACACTCTCTGACTCAGACTTGGCCTCTGGTTCTGTCCTCTTCTCTGGCGGTGCCCCGTCCTGAACCAAAGTTCCCACGCGCTTCTTGGCCTCAGAAGGTGGGTTGGACATCACGGCCGTCAACTCACGCATTCAGGTATGCCCATTCCGGAATGATTACATACTTTTGTGCTTCTGGGGTCTCGCTAAGTCATGCTACGTAAGTCTGCAGCTCAGCTTATCTGCTTTTCTATTCAACTTCGTATTCACAAGTTCTCTGGAACCGCAATGAACCGCAGACCGCCTCCGACTGTCTCAACGGAAGTTTTGAGAAGTGGCTTGAATTGCTTGAGTCACCATGTTCAAGGAATGAAAGCACACATCACGTCAAGGACGGCACAGAATGCTTCGCCAGTCCTCACTGTTCACGCTGCCGCATTTAAGACTGTGGACTGGAATCTTACAGCCGAGATTCCCATGCCAACTTGCCATCGCTTTGCATCGTAAATCGTGTAGTACTTCCTGCCCCAATCATCCACATTGGCAAACGGGGGTTTCCGAAATTAGGGGTACCCAATTGGGGGCTTCCTTTAAGAGGATTCTATTCCATTTTGGGGTATAAGTACCCATTAAATGGGATGCTGCAAACATGGGTGGGGGCGGGGGACATGTGGCAAGCCGCGGGAAGAAGCACCTACATCGCGGAATCCTGAGCGCTGTCTGTCCAAAGACCCACATCGGTCCGAGGTTCGGCGGGAGGTCCACAGGCCTTGAGAGAAAAGGAAGCCCCCCGAGACAAAGGCTTTGGGCGCTCAGCTTAGGGAGTTCGGGAGGAGTTCGGGGTCAGGTGTGCGCGCCTTTTACTCTTGGGGCTTTTCATGGCTTTTCCCCCCGCTTCATCCTTTAAAATTCCTTCCGGCCGTTCCCATACGACCAGCCGGCCATGGGGACGCAGCTCTTCTTCAGCCTTCAATTTTCCGTTGCGGCCGTGCTCCCGTTGCCGGTTGCGTTGGCCTGTCTTCCGCCTGTTTTGTGGTGGGCGTGGGAAGCCTGTGGAATCAGTTCGTGAAGGGCATGGGAAGCTGTGGGATTTGTGCCGTTTATGGCAACCTGGAAGGCGCTTGGTATCTTATCATGACCCTTTCTTTCCTTGGCCACATGACTCAGCTGGTAAGGCAGGTCATGCAGACAGAAGGCAGTAGTTTTTCGCCTGTGCAACTGTCTGTCTGCGAGTCTTTGCCCATGGTATTGGTGCTTAGTTTGGTCATGCGTTCAGCTTTGGGAACAGCTGCACAATTTTTGTTTTTAGGCTCCCAAGTCCGGGGGCATGACGGAACATTCTTCGAGTATGAAAATGTGGCGTGGCTTAGCCGGACACAACTTGCTGCGGACTCGCGCGTTCTGCTTTTGAACGATTGGATTGCTGCCGGCTTGCCTCAGTCATACGCCTGTTCTGTGCAATTTGTTCTGCTTTCGAGCTGTGTGATACTACTAGTTCTTGTCCATTGGATGCCTACTTGGCCATTCGTGGTGGTTCCCGTACGTGTTGAACGGGATCCTTGGGTCTGGCCACGTGGCCTGTCGCAAGGCTCACGGCCTTACTTGCTAGCAGCGAGTACAGCATTTAAACAACGAAGTCAACATTCGTCCAAGATTGTTCAGAACATCAAGACATTCACTGCAAAACATTCTTCAGCTGGCTTTGCGCATTCTCTTGCAAAGGCTGCGACTGGAAGGCAAAGACGCACTCAGAATCTTTGACCTCTTTGGCCAAAGCAGAACAGAGAAGAAATGAGAGGAAGCTGACAGGCTGATGCCACCTCAGCGAAATCCTTCGCCTCCAGGAGCACGCTGAATGTGCCTGTACTGTGCGGAACGCATGCCGCAGACATCTCACGCCTTCTCAAGCCATGCGTAGACTGAAATGATGCGACAAAGCAGCTGCATGCGCCAAACAAGGACTGAATGCCTCCATCCGAACTCTGTAGTTCAAAGCGGATTGATGGTATCGGCCTAAGTCTATGCCCGAGACGAGTGGCACGGGCCTCTGCAAGCCCCTCAACGCGCAGCATCGCATGGCACTTTTTTCGAGACGGCGGACATGGCGGACATGGGTTCGAGCATCCTTGGCCTCATATGACTCATATCAGAGGGCGCGGGACAAAGCTCAGTCCATTGGGGCCGTGACCTGGTGCATGGATGCCAAGCGGTCTGAAATTCTAAATACTGGGAAATGCTGTTCGGATCCGAGTTTACAAGCGTTAAACACGGTGCAAATACCACTGAAGACCACGCACCACGCAAGCGAAACGGCCTGCCGCTGCCGAGGCCCATGAAGATGGCGCCAACAGCACGGACGCTGAGTTTTGCGCAGCGGCTTGGGGATCTAAGTAAGATGAAGAAAGCACATGCACTCAAGAGCTTGCGGCATGCATGCTTCGCACAAGCCACCAACGGAGGCATAGCCGAGCTGCAGCATGACTTTGGCGTCTCGTGCCTCACTCAGACTGCTACAACACACTGAACGCGTGCATGCTATTCCTTCAAGACATCAGCGCATGACTGGAAGCAACCCAGCCACAGCATGTCTAGATGTATATAGTCCTTAATCAAGGAGTTGACAGTCTCAAAGGCATGGTCAAACTCCTCGCGCTCCATGAAGTTCGTGTAGTGATGAACATGGGCTTTTCTGGAATACAGTCGGGAAAAGTCTTTGACCTCCGCTTGCATCCACACAGTTTCAGATTCTACTGGAACCACAGGCTCGCAACAGTCTCAAACCTACGTGTGCTGCATGTATTTGCCACCAAGCCGCGGTGTGGCTGAACATCTGGTGTGCAGCACAAGTGTTGCCCAAGTGCAACACCGAGTACGGAAGGCCTCGAGGGGCGACTTTGCAAAGGCCAATCCTCACAGCATTCTGGATCGGAAGCCGCATGTCCAGAAAAAGTTGGTGAACTTGCACCATGCCATTGTCTTCTGTGACTCAAACGCCCCCGAGGCTCTTGAAAGCATCTTCATTAAACGGCAGCAACTTTAGCTTCTTCCGCAGTTGACCGATGTTGCCTAAAAGCGAGAGAAAGACGAGTGAGAAGCTGCACAGAATGACACTCAGCTAAGCATGCCAAAGCAAATATGAACATGTTTGGAGCTGAAACGATTTGGTCCTCGTTATACTGGGGCTTGGCTGAAAGAGGGGAAGAGCGCAGGCAACAAGCACATAAGAAAGCTGAACAAGCACAAGGACTTTTCAACACTGACCTCAACTTGAGTTCAGGTGCCTTGACGGACCAAAACACTTCTCAAAAGATCAACAAAACCTATTTCAAAACAAATATACTGAAGGAGTAAAGGGCTTGGGCCAACTAAGCGAGGGCCATGGGGTGGGGGGTGTGTGAGACCCCCAACCCATTTACAACTCTTGTCGAAGATGACACGATCCGTGCCAACTCAGTCACGAAGATGCAATGATACGAAGCAAACGTGGCTTCAGGGTTGGATGCCGTCAAGCATGTGTGGCTTCAAAACATGTAGAGGGGCTGGCAGCGGAAGATTGCAAGCTTATATATCTACGAGCATCTGCAATCCAATCATTTACGAAGTTATCTTTATGTGTATATGTGTTTGTGAGTTCTGCAATCCAATTGTTTTACAAAACTGGCAAGATCAGGGCTTTGCTTATCAGAGGTTCAGTGCTCGGGTCGTGTAATTATTTTTCGTATGAATATACGGCCTCTCAAATGTTAAACTCTTCAGTCACGTGTTCTTTGAGATTTGTTGCCGCTCTCACGTCCATGCCCTTTCGTTTTGCGCCCGAATGACAGTGGTTAGCAAACGCCATGCCGATGCATCAGGGGACTCCGACAAGTGACTTTCCACGGTAATGAAAGGGTCTTTGGTTCATAAGTGCCGAAGCCGACTGGAGTTCAGGTAAAGTTTTAAAGTGCTCTCCTGAAAGTAAGCATTTCAATATGACGTTTCACCTCATTTTCCAAATCTTCAACTCGCATGAGCTTTAACAGAATGCCAGCAAAAAAGGAAACATGTGTACAAGATCGCCGGTGCCCCTGACAAAGGCTACTTCAAGTCATTGCTCCACGCTGGCCGGGGCAAAGGCAGGTCGCGACGAGTTGCATGAAATTATTCCTGATGCTCATGTTCTTGTTTATATCTCTCCCTGTAGACGATTCACAGGTCACAGTCATGGGCGTATCTTTCGCGATGAAGAGACTTGCCCAATTCTTGCAAACGATAGGAAAGACAGAAAGAACGACAAAGCCGACCCACAGAGAGATACTCCCAGTGCCCTCTAGCTGCGTCTAGCTCTACCGCGCACCATGCGTGCGCATGTTGCCTGACACGCCTACGCATGCATCCCGCGAACGTCAGTGCCTAAGCTGTCTCGAAAGCAATGTCGCATTGCTGATTGGCCAAGATGCGGTTCACGTCCGCAATCGAAGCAGAACCGCGAACCAAAAAAGCCAGTGCCATGTATGTGCTTCCCCTGGCACCAACTGGCAGACCGTCTGTGTGCGGATATGTCACATGTCACATATCTACAAGCAAGTGACGTGCTTCAAGAACAACATGGTCAACTGAACACTGCTTGCTTCTTGCATAAAAACGTAAAATACCGAAAGCGCACGAAGATGCAAGAAACTCCTGTCGCACAACTCAGGCGTGCTTGCGAAGCGAGTGGAAACCAAAGTCCCGCTCCTACTGTCGGGACTCCTACGGGCGCAATGCGTCGCCTGCATGATCCATGTAAGCCGGCCTCGGATCCACATTCATGAGCTGATGACCTTGCGTCACCACATCTGAGAACATCTGGTGGAAGCCTTTGCATGGCAAATTCGACGCAGAGTGCAGTGTCCAGCCTACACAGGGATTGTTTTGGCACCCAACCTCTGGAAACAAGCCGCGGGTCCTTGCCGAAGTACAAGGGGCTCATTGATGCCAGCAGGAAATGCATACGGGGAAACGGCACCAAATTCATAGTGATTTCGTTCAAGTCCAAGTTGAGAGACCCCTCGAACCGCATTGAACTGGTCAAGTTGTTCAGCAGATGGGCCACCAAAGAGTTCATTCTGTCGAAGGGCCGCTCGGTACCCACAGATCGTGGTCTCCTGAGGCTTCAGCAGACTTCTCTGCTTCATCAGTTGGATCCTGCTAAGGCAATGCTTTCAGCAACACCATGGCCTGTCACCGGCCGATCGAGGTGCTGGAGCTTCACGAAGCATCGATGCTTCCACGACCGCTTCGAGCTCCCTGGGTCGCGTCGAAACTATGGCTATCGCAATGCAGCCTCAGTTATGTAAGCTACTCTCTCTCTCTTCTTCTGCTCAGCGAAGAGGCCTCTCTCTCTCTCTCTCTCTCTCTAAGCTACTATTCTTGCTAAAGTCTAAAGCTGCTGAGGCAGAGCCTTAAGAGGTGAAAGGTCCGCAGGTTTTAAAAATTTTTAAAAGGTCTGGACATCTGCGCCTCTTTCTCGGAGGTGCTGAAGCTGTCCGTGTCGTTCGGCTATGCTGCGGGCCTGAGTCTGGCAGTCTAGAAAAAGGAGAATATCTAGGGATCTTATGATATCATTGGGACGTCTAGGACGCCCAAGATGCAGTTCTGAGGAAAAGCGAAGATCTACGACAAGGATCCTCCATTTCGGCTTTTGGCTCTGCCCTGGCCTTTCTCCCCTTTGTGCGAAGACTAGGGACCGTTGCACAATCCAGCGGTGCAGTTTCGCGGCTCTAGTGGGATTGGTGGTTTTTTTCGTTGAGGTTGTGCTCGCGATTGGTTGCTTTGCAGTTGGAAACGTGGCTCATGGACACTCATATCATATATGCTTGTTTCAGGTTAACCGCTGGCAGCTCGCTGAGTGCTGCTTAGTCAACTGGGCGTATGGTTCGTCACACGTCTCCCATCCTTCTATACCCCCCGCCTCCCCTCCGCCGCAGACCTGTCCTCCAGTGATGTCCGCCCGCAAGGACAGCGCATTCACAACGCATGCTTAATCTTGCACAAGGCGGAACTACAGGCAAGGCTTTCACACTTTGCCAGCTCGAGAGCTGGAAACTTCCTCAACATCCACTGCACACGCAAAGTCAATGGTCATGTGCTGACCCAGTGCTGACGGTAGAAAGACATAAGCAGACCTATCCGCCGGAGGGCGACGACCACCATGTCGCTCATCCTGTGGCAGGTCAATGAGAGTAGCCTGCGCAGCGTCCTCTCCAGCATCGCGAGCTGATATTTGGTTGCAGATGCCAGCCAGGGCATCATTCGATGTCGGCAGCACACAGTGGGCAGCTTGGATCAACGGACGCATGGCCAGAATCGTATTGTACGGGGAAGTCACAACATCATCGTCTCGAGATGGGCAGACGCAGGAAACAAATCGGAAAACCTCGGGCATGAAGTCTTGCAGTCCCTCTAAGATATATGTTCCCAGCCCACTCCCGGTACCACCACCGAGTGAATGTAGTAGAAGGAAGCACTGCAATGAGTCGCAATGTTCCGCAGCCTTTCGAACTTTGTCTTCAATGCTTTCTCGGTACGTCGGCCCATACACATGATACCCATGTGCCCAATTGTTGCCAGCCCCTGAAACATCCGTGATTCGTTGACGGGCATCAAAGAGATCGGCCAAAGGTCCCGTCAGCAGAGAATTGACAACTCCTTCCTCCATATCCACGAGAAGGCATCTTGCTTTCAGAGTCCGTATCTGATCACCAACTGGAAGACTTGGCAAGTTCGAATGTCTGGTGTCCACATTTCGAAAGAAGGAGGACAGAGCAGCATCATACACTGCCGTCTTTGATACGGAGGCATGTTCACGCAAGACCTTAGCGGCAGCTGTCAACCACACCCCATTGATGCTGTCCCCGTCATAATACATCATGGTAGAGTTCAAGCAACATCTAAATGATGGACTCAGTTTACGGAAGTCTTACGCCCCCAGTATCAGGTTTTACATATAACAGAAGTTTGGAGATCTTGGTCTGGCAAAGTGCCAAGTCCCAGAATCGGCAGCCGATCTGATTGCCACATTGGCCCACCTGCCGGTGAAGTTTGACTGCCAGCAACCTAGGCCCTGCAGATGAGACTCAGAGACGTACGAGGGGCCTGGATGGTGAGTACTTCCCTGGGCATCCCTGCCCAACGCCCATGTGCAGAGAGCGCATGGCACGTGCAATGCCTGTGTAGATGTTTCTTCAAGCTGTCTTTGGTGCTTCAAAGTGCAGATGTCCGCGTGCAAAGCGGGCTGCGCAGCTTTTCCTGTCCTGTTGCCTAACAGTAGGGGCTAACATGTGCTTCGAAATAAACCAACCCAACAGATGCCATGCGTAAAAAGTCAATGTGCTCGCCTGTCGAAGACTCTGAAGACGGTCTCATTTTTCTCTTACACGCAGCAATCACGCAGCAATCTATTCCGCAGCCCCTACCTTTAGCAATTCAGCTGCGCGCTCTGTGTACATCCCCAAGGTGAAGCCATAGCTGCCAGCTTCAATTTCACCGGAGTAGCTTTGCAACCTGCAGCAGCTTTACAAAATCAAATATAATTACACCTGCTGTGCAGACTGCACCACATGTCCTTGAGCCCCCTCAGCCCAGAACTCCTCCACATAACCCATCTCCAGCATTTCGTCCCAAGCCCGACGAACATCATCCAGGAACGTGTCATCAAGCAGGATACGGTTGTTCTGCAAATTGGCAAGTCCAGCCAGATTCTTTAAGTCTCTTATTGCACAATCGTAGCTGTGGCCACCATCGATGAAGATTAGCTCACACCTTGAACGCCCCCGACCCCCTCAATCTGTTCCGAAGGTGAATGCAAGGAGCAACTGAGTCAGGAGCTTGACCTCGGGATGGTTCCTATGGAACTCCGGAACTGTGACTAAGGAATCGCCCCACGTCAACTGCAGCCGCCTAGGTTTGCACAGAACCGGCTCGCGAAAAATGTTGTCCAGCAGCAAACTAACCAAAAAAAGCTCTGATGCCCAAATATTCAACATGAAAGTAGATGAAACTGCAATGCAAACAAAGACGATTATCACACTGTGAAAGGTTAGCGCGATGACATAATTCTGACATTGTGACCTGTTGTGACATTGCAATACTGCAGAGGCGCTTGTCGGGGAATTGGCTGGCCAGCCACATGGCAGCTGGTCGAGAGTAAGGGTGGTCTCCAAGATCGAAGGAGAGCACCTCCGGCTGCCAGGCGCAAAAAAGACACAGCCGGGACGACGCTGCAGTCATGAGGATAGCACGCGACCTTTGCGCTGGAATGCATCAACCATCGCAGCGCACTGTGCCCAGCGTTGAACCCAATCTCGCAAATGGTTCTCACACCCGGTTCGGCAGCTATCCTCAACTGCCGCCACCGCTAAATTGGCATGGAGAGAACATCCTGGCTAAGTGTTTTTCTCAAATCGGCCAAGTTGCTCGTTCATTACTTCAATAGCCTCAGGCACCATGTTGGTGTGACCTCCCAGATCAGGATTCCAATCGGACAACCTTTACAGACATGTCCAGCAACTTTCCATGATGATGCGCCTTCTATCTCGCGATCTGGATGCCAAATGTGTGCAATCGAACCTTTTGGGAGCGGTTTGTCGGTGAGGCGCATGGACCAGGCAACCATGGCATCTAGTCCTGGAAACATCTGGAAACAGACAGCAACAGAAGCGCGCTTCAGCACACTTCCCAATGCTCACTACGCCAAGGGCCTTCGGTGAGCTCGGCTTCGGTCATGTTCTTCTTTGGCCCTCGTCTCATCGCCAGCGGTGGCGAGAACCAGTACCCACCTGAGCACTTGATGGCACGCACACAGCTTCTTGCAGGTTTGTTGTTGCTCACTCTCTGAATTGAAGCAAACCGCGGAGATTCTGCGTTGCCGCAAAAAGTCTCGTCGTCATATCCTCCAGCACTCCAGCAGCAGCGAGGCCAGCAAGCAGAAATAGCTTACACCACAGCTCGACGCACTATGCTGTGATGATGAAACCTCCCTCAAATATCCCGAAATACAACCGCATGCTCCACTTCCTTACCTACCCTTGACTTCGAATGCTGCCGTTAAGCATCAGGAGGCGATGACTTTTGAGCTTGACAGATGCTCCACACGAGTGATTTCTAGATGATCTGGCCATGGATGTTTCTTAAGAGGGGGAGGGGGCTGGGGGGTGGGGGGGGGGGGCGTGTGCCGAACTGATATGCACCTCCAGATGGCACCATCGACAAGCAGCAATCAAGCTTCTTGACTTATTGGCCGGATAGTCAAAGGTGAAAGATCGGCACTTCTGGACGTCCTCTCCGAAGTTGGTGGAGGAGAAGCGCCCCACGAGTTGGCAGTCCAAGCGCCAACGCAATGGCGTACAAGTCCTCACATATGTCACATCTGCCGGAACTACATGTGGAGCGAACATGAGCGAACAAAACGGCCTGAGGCCTGGTTCTGTCACCCTCCAGGCCTCAGTGCCTTCCTGGCACCGGCCGCCGTGATGAAATATGCTGGGCCTACTCGAAACCTGGGCAACTCAGCCCAAGAACCCAATGCCGTGTCGACAATGCCGAGATGCGAGCAGCAAAGGCAAGACAAGCAGCCACGGGTGCACGCGCTTTAGGCCGGGTGCAACACTGTGGGCTTTCACCTGCTCGAGGTCCTGTGCCGCCACACTTCTGACTTCAAGAAATCCGGATTCCGGGTGCTGCTGCCAAGCTGCGATGTCGCGTTGGTGGCCCAGTAGGTCCGTACCAGCCAAACATGCAATCTCCCAGTCGCTAGGCAAACTTTGTAGCCGCTCCTCGAGCCTCGCTCTCAGCATCTCGCAGTATCTCATGTACTCATATATTCGATCTGTAATCGCTGCGGTGGTGCTTTTTCCATGAAAATGCCGGCAATCCGGCAATCCGGTGTAAGCTGCGGGCAACTGCGAGTCCAAGGTGGGCAAGAACGCGCAGTCGTCCTCGGCTGCCAAACCAGCTCATTCCCATTACATCCCATATATGCTGATGGATAACGGGCCTCGACGACCAGATAGACGGCGTCTGGGCTTTCTGCCTCGCGCTCGATGTCTGCCCAAACCTGTATATTCTGGGCCGAATCGACAGTGTTAGGGCAACAACAAAGCCACACCGCACTAGGCCTGCAGTTGTGACAAGGCTTGCCCCAAGCTGCCCCTTGTCAGATCCAGCTCCCTTAGCCAACCTGCCATGCATGTCATGTAAGCCCATGTAGGCGCTGCAAATGTCCAAAAAGAGGAAGCACGTTTTTAAGATGTGCAACGGAACAAGACATACAGCGGTGATCTGCCTCCATTCTTTCTGCCTGGCGCCTCCCTGCCCCGACGGACGTGTCGCCATCTTCTGGTCTCCCGCCACATCTTTCGCCACTCGTCATTCACGAGGACACCTAGCTTGTGGCCCCAGTGGGCTTTTCGTCGTTCTGACGGGAAGTCGGCATAAATCGACACCAAAGTTTGGCAGGATGTCGTGCAGAACAAGCTTGTTTTGTCTGCTAACTGTGGAAGCTGTGCCTTTGAGATGAGGCTCGGGGGAGGGCTGCAGGCTCTACAACGCCAGAGTCCACGATTTCCAAGATCTCATCCTGCTCGGTGCGCAATCGTGAGCTCGATCAATCTGCTAAACTGCAACACCCGCCTGCAAGTTGAATCCGTCTACTGCTTCCCACTTGCGGATGGGAACCTTGTGTACGGTGTTGGGTTTCATTGCAGCCGAGACATGCGTGGAATTGCAACTTCCAGATTCCTTCACCCCTTTCTTCTTTCTCGACTAGCAAGCGCGGGACGTCCAGGCGCAGTCGGCCCAGCGCCTTGTCAATCTGTTCTGTGCGCCGCCGCCGCCGTATGCAGTACACTGCGTGCAGATCCTTCAGCCTGGGCTCATCAGAACCGTGCTTATCATGTCGTGCTGACAGGAACAGGCGGTGTATGCGGCATCCGGAAAAGACATTGAGCACAGTGTCGTGGTTGCAAAGGTTCTGGTGCAAAGGGCAGTCACCTCTCGCGCAAACAGAAAGCATCAGAAAACTACCACTCAGCGGCACGTTGAGGCTCCAGCCGCGAGGGCCATGGGGAAGGCCAAGAGGCATCCGGAACCAGCTCGCCTAGACCAATTGAAGCGAACATGGACGTGTTGAACTCATTGAGGCCAGTTCAGGTCTCAAAACAGGGCCTGGTGCGACGGCCCGATGCCCAGCGCTCCATCTGCATTGCAGAGCATAGGGGAGCAGCTGCACATACTGCGCTACCGGCAATTTTCGGAAGCAATGTTGGAGATGTTAGGGGCAGCTTAGTCCATTGTTGCGTAAGTTCAGGAATGTTCGGCATTTCCTGATCCAGTAACCAGTACCAGTGCGTCTGACCGTGCCAAACTCTTCTTGGATTTGCGTCATACAGCGTGACCCTAAGAATCTGCCACAGCATGAGCCGGAACAGGCAACAAACAGGCAACAATCGCAATCTCAGAATAGAGAGCTTTCTGCGATTTTCCACCAAACCTGCGTTGGGCCCTGGCTGTTTGCAGTCTCCTAAAGCACTGAGAAGCTGTCCAACCTGCACCGCCACACTTGGCAAATCTTGTGCCATGCTTCTTCCAAAGAGTGTGCCCTCTCAAGGCTCACACTTCTCGCCGGGGGCCCATCATCAGTGCCGTTCCCGTGTCCATGGCCACCTCCGTTTGGACATAAAAAGAGGGAAAAACGAACTGGATGTATGCTACGAGGTTCGGCCTGGCAGCCAGCTGTGGTGCCAGATGTGTCGCAAAGGTGAAGAGCTTTGTCTTCCACCTTTGGGTCCCCAGTGCATCATAAGGACAAGGACAAATAATGCCCTTTCATGAATTACAAGTAACGCGTTTGCACTATGTTGCAGAAGGCGGTCAAGATGCACCATGCCTACATCTAGTACGACAATCGATGAAGACACACTCGTCCCACGATTGACACCGACCAGACCCTCATGTCGGGTCGAGTCCCACCTTTTCGGTCCCACCCTCCCCAGCCACTCGCCAAAACAACGACATTGCTCAACTCTCCATGACTGGCCCCTCAAGCAACACACGACCTACCCAAGCGTGCTCAGATGAATCCACGCAAGCATGCACCAGAGCACCTGCACCGAACTGGTGGTCTCGAACTGAGTGTGAGTCTTGCAGATAGTGGAAAATGCGCATTATCATTGAGAAATGATAACCATGTTGGGAGACCTGTGGGGAACATTGAAAATGAGCAGCAAGATGCTTGCGAGAAATTACTAGCAGCCTGTTGGAAGGTCTCAGAAAATAGTGAAAAACTTTTGCTCATAGCATTCTCGCGTCCCGGGACTTACAGTAGATG